>WACJ01000137.1:0-600000 GCA_008973525.1 Stenopsyche tienmushanensis
GATCGATTGCGGCGTGACCCGTAGACGATGGTCCCGACCCACGAACCGGCTGCGATGAACGACGGAAACTCCTCAGGATATGATTCGATCGGTGATAAAGGGGCCGAAATGAGGTGGCCGTAAGAAATCAATAAATTTCCAAATATCAGCAATACGAATTGATTGAGATTGATTATATATTGATGGTTATAATCATAATAAATTACATACCACCCAGGAAAAATTAAATCATTGTACGCAATTTAAAAAAATATTCACATATATTAATTTATCATTGATAAGGCAATATTTATTAATTATGTCAACTCTGTTAGTAGTAATATTTATTGTTCCATGAATGAATGTAATGAATGTAATCTATGAATTTATATATGAAATAATTCTTATAGTCAAAGCTGATGATACAAATCAGTTAAGACACACAAAACTACGGTCAACTGCTGCCGAGAAAACATGAAATCCGGAGATATCTAATTAATTATGTAGAGAATCGACATTTCTATGGTCTCTTATTTGTTACGCGACCATGACTCCTAACCTTTCGATCCAATTAATAATTGTATTTAATATATTATTCAAAGGCGAGTAAACAGAGATAATTCCTGCTCATCTGGACCATGGATGTCTATTGTCAATCTAGCAAATTGATTTCCATCTTCGATGTCCCTTTCTATCATATTATGGAAAGAAAGTAAGTTCATTGTCCGGTTAAATATTTATTGAGGAGTGGAATGTGCCGTGACCTGCATCAACTAATTGTTGCGCGTGCATTTGCCACGGATGTTTGGAATGTTTTTGAAGTTTTCGGATAGAGATTTTGACATAAAAATGCATATGCGCGAAAATAATCAAAGATGTAGCCGTTTATTTTAAACACTTAAGCGCCAATGACTCACCGGTGAGTCCTGCTAGGGAAGAAAAGGGATTTTCTATGAAATTTCATATATCAGCAATATCATGATTTCAAACATATTACAACATGCTATACCATTTTTTTAAATGTAGGAAAGGTTTGGTATTTAAAAAAAAAAAATTGACCCCAAAAGTTCATAAGTATCCGATCTGATGTATCAATGGCTGTTGTTGTTTAAAAAATATACTATGGTAGAAAGTAACTATCTTATAAAACTCAAGTTTAATCCCTAAAGGAGTACTATCCCAGGGTCTGGGACCCCCCTTCCACTTATTCGAAAGCGCACTCTTGTACATTAAGCACGGAGACAGACAAAGACAGAGAGAACGTAGCGCAGTTCGGGAGACAGAGACGGAGAGCTTCCCCGCATACATCGCACGATTGTATAGATCGGTAGAATATTAACGTTAAATCTTGATGCAATTAAGGATTGTCACAAAAATGACGATTTAATTATATCCACATGGATTGGAAAACTGTGGGTCGTCAATTTTAAATTAACTGATTAATTAAACCACAATCCAATCAATAATTAGTATACGGCCGCACACTGAGCGGCTTTGTCGAACGCACTGCCGTTGTCAAATGATTAATCGTACGATAAAAGCTAATATATATTTTAACCCGCTTAATGACTCAATTTACCCTTAATTACTATCGAGTCAATACCGACGAGCTTATATACAATATAATATGATATACCTGCATATGGCCGTGTTTGTGAATTCCAGCCTGTTTACCGGTACATGAGAGCAAAGGGCAATTCAATTTGCGCTAAGTACTCAAAGGATCTTTCGTGCCTGATCGCTCAAAGGACTTATCTGCTGATCAAAGGAGAAGACGCGGACCTTTCGGCGCAGGACTCCCAAATTGAATATTAGCATTGAACTCTGTAAATGCGAGATTTTTTATCAAATTGAATGGATTACCTTTCAGTGGGTCCATGTGCGGCTACGCAGTGGCTCCGCAGCCCCTGCGTGCCGATAGGCCCTCCAGTCGGGTCTTCATGGGGTTCAATGCTCAGCTCCTGGAACCACTGTCCACTAAGTGTCCTCACCTGTTGTCCCTATCCATGGAAAACGATAAACTTTTCACGACACTTTTGACATAACACTAAACACAACACTATTAACTTGTTAAACTCTCGGATTGCGGTGCTCTAGCAATATACGGAAGAGACCATTAGGGTTTCATGGTACTGCTCACGAGGCCAGTAAAGTTTGAGAAGGGGCTGTTTTCATTAGACCTGAAAATAAATAAAATACGGATAAGATCATGGGCAAGATCAAAAAGGCAATTGTATTAAAATGTCTAATATATAAACGAAATAAAATAAACATATTGAGAAATTTATCAATTTATGCTCTAAAATCCCTAATCAATCCAGATTCACGGCAAAAAATTGACGAGTTGTGTGTAAACACATTTAAATTCAACAACAAAACGAATAGCATGGGTGTTATGGAATAGGATGGGTAAAACGAGTGACGAACCATGTGCTACGCCTTCTTGACAACATTTACCAAAATAATCCCTTTTTGAAAACAATATTGTAACTTATGATACGAAATGGCTCATTTACGATAATATACGACGAAAAACTCAATAACTTTCTCGAAAAAAAGCCTCAATTCTAAGCGTATCTGTGTATATAAAAATGAATGTCTGTGGTTTGTTTGTCCCGTATACGTTCCTATACCATTTATCTGATTGCGATGAACCTTTGAAGAATTGTTGTGCACATCTTCATGAACGTTTTTGAATTAGTATAAGCATTGTTTGTGTACGCAATTTGTTTTGCGAGACGTTTAGCGGATGCACCATGTTTGCGCATATTGATCTGGCGAATTAAAGCGGGGGTCGCGGTGATAGATAGAGAAAGCATGCGCACGGATGTTTTTTGATTTAAGCTCTTCAGCCATTCATTGCAACGCATGCGGGGTCATTAATTGTTAATTGACTATAAAAAACGTTTTTATATGTTATAATGCTTTTTATAAACTTTTTAAACTGAACACACTTAAACCTTTTTTTATGCGGTAGATACGTTCCGCCGAAAATCGCACAAAAAAAGGCTAAGACTTACATAGAAAAAATGAAGATGCGTTCCATGGATTTTAAAAACCGCATAACTTTGAAACAGCTATATAAAATATATTAAAAATCGCACAAAAAAAGTTAATAAAAAAAAAACAGGAAAACAATGAGGCAATTAAAAAATAACATTTTTGGTAACATTTAAAGGACGTCGTTAATTTTCGTTGCGATTTTCGATTTAAAAAAAAATCAGTCAAGTCATTTTTTGGTCTTATTTTGTCATTATGGTAGGACCGGCCAAGTTGCCGCATTATTAAAATAACTATATATCCGTAAGTAGTTGGAATTATGGAAATTCCTTTGGAGAATGTATTTTTAAATGTCGAAATATTGGAAAGATGTAAAAAAAAAACATTTTTTTCAAAAATCCAAACCAGATAAAATACGTGATCGTAATTCAGCTAAGGCAGATGTAATATGACTTTTTATGAAACTTTATGAAATTAAAAATGCTTTAAAAAAACCGCATAACTTCGAAATCGCACAAAAAAAGTCGCACAAAAAGAGGTTTGAGTGTATTCGAATACTTTCGGGTTCTTCTAATAAATAGGTATCGTTCTTGGATTTTTATTATAAACTATTTACAAATTTGTTGATAGTAATTTTTTTCCACAGCATGGATTTGAACCCGAACCTTTATAATAGAATTCCAAGATCTATGCCACTATATCTGCTTCTGAGAAAATATAAATTGCGACGACTGATAAAGTGGGGCAGGGCCTATGTGTATTAAAAATAATAATATCGCCACACATCCTTTAGCAAATATGACACCTTAAGAAGATTACGAATACATTTTTATATAATACACATACCATGGAAATAAAAAATAAGTGCCGCGAGAATTATCACAAGTAAATTGCCAGCAACGTTTTTGAACTGTATTTTAACCCTTTTATTAGTGAGCTATTTTTTTAGATTGTTTTGATTGATTATTTGTGCTAATTAAACTTTTTTGGAAATCTAATTAAAAAGGCGGTATAGTGGTACTGTAAAGATGTTGTGCAGATAAAACCCTTAAACCCGGTCAAACGGCAATAATTTACTCAATATTACGACTGTTTGAATTACATATTTTTATTTGTTTTACATATGTGAACAGGTGTTAAATGATATTTTTGTCGAGTTAGCTGAAATATCCAGATAAGAACATGAGTTCTATGAGGGGGAGAGGCGTATTATCCCCCACATGTTGAACTTGATTTTTTTAGACCAAGGATAATTGATACCATAACGAAGGTGTATAAAAGCGGACAGAATAACTGATATTCGATCATTCTTCAGAGGAGGCTTAAATAATTTGCAACGGACCGAGCATAGGACTTGATCATGTGAAGACTTCTATGTCGATGCAAAACGGAAAAGGTTGGACATTGATCGATATGAGTCTATTAAACATTATTCGAGAGGCTTATGCCTATCGTTATGTTTCTTTATAGCCATGAAAATGCTCTTACGACAATCAGTGTAAGCTGTCAATTTTGACAGCTTCCGGATAGCGATTTTTCTCCAAACACCACTATTTTTTATATTCCCATATCCCATTTTGCTCGCATCGTTTTAGAATATATTGCTCATTCATTTTGAAACGAACACAAATCGTTACGCGTGTCAAAATAGTGAAGACTGACGTAAACAGGATTTTCAAAAAATACACACTTTCAACAACACTGCCCCTTGATGGATTCCCGCTGCTAATGGAATCGTTTATTACACAATTTTTATTGATAATAAAAAAATGATGATGATAATAATAGGAGCTGGCCAAATTGATCATCAAAAAAGCGGAATCCGCGAATTCCATTAGGCTCAACCATTAAACACATATTATTTATATTACGGATTGCTAATGGGCCAATCCGAACCGTGAATGCATAAAAGAGGGGGAAACGTTTATTTTTCGGAAAGATACTTTTTTAAATTCGGCGTAATGAAGCCAATTTTACATTAATTACGCGGCTCCAATCCACTATCGGATCCAGGAATGTTCGTAAAGGATGAAAATGATCAGGCGATGATAAAAAAATCAACGTTCTTGGCCAAAAAAGTCGGCGTCGAAGCGCTTGTTTTCCCGCGGCCAAGACTACCGGTCGACTTTCACCACACATTTCTGGTTATATTTGCATCATACTAGGAAAAATATTTTTATTATAATAATGATATAAAAAGCAAATATGTATTACTTTTTAGACCTAGTTTATTAATGTTGAATTTGATTAGATTACAATATATTTATATAAAAATTTAACAATAAAAAAGGGATAACAATATAATTTTTATAGTCATCAATATTAATCAAGGAGAATGGTATCAGAGTTACAGTATTTCGAGTGTTTGTCAGCTCAAAAAACCTTTTTCACTGACAAGAAAGAAGATGAAAAAAACGGGATCACCCCTTTTTATAAATTGGAGAGGCTCAATAAGACTTCTTAATATTGTACTGGACTTATGGATGGGAATAGATAGGCGTCGAATAGAAAGACTCTCTTCTCTAAATCACTTTTTATTCCACACAAGATAGAGATCTGGCTGCAGGAAGGACGACCTTCCGCAGCCAAGGCTAACCAACGATTCTTCCGACTCCTGCGCGTCACTCCCCAACCGCCAACGGTGCACGCGTAAGAAGCGATCGATCGGTATGCAGGTGAAATGTCTCCGCGGGGCCACAAGAGATGGCGCTGTTAAAATAACACATTGCACCTGAAGAGAGACGGAAGATATCGCTGTTAATCTGGAGATTGAAATGTGCACAGACTAATAGCGCTATTGCGTGGGGATCTCCATCTTTTAAACAGTTTTTTAAAAATATATCTTTTAAGCAAGGGATAAAAAGGGAGCGTTTGAATATAATACATTGGTGTCTTTTGTATATTAATAGAGTCATCCAGATAGTAAGGTTACAACATTAATGTTGGATCAAAAAGCGCTTGTATTTTTTTCTTCCTGGAATGGATGACCACGTGAATCTTTCACAGACAGGAGGTGGCGGGAGCGTGCGACGACTTCTCCATCGGAAGAGTTTACTGTGATTAAACAAAATGGCTGACAAACACGCGGGATTAAACAAACTGATCATTAGGATCGACGCAGGATCGAATTCTAGATTGATGGAGGGTTTTTAGGAGTGGCTTTAAATATTCCAGCAAGCATCATTAGAAGTATTAAATATCTCAGAATTTTCTATAATTTTGTCTGATGGTTGGTTTGGTGGATGGTTTTCATTTGCGTGTGAAACATATTTATCGCGCAAATTGAGGATCGGCTATTCAAACAGATTTTTTTAATCTTTGGTGATTGATTGGTCAAGAACGATGAAGACTTGAAGTTCAGAGGCATCAAGCTTGCGGATTAGAAGTAAAAGACAATATAAACAGGAGCTATTGCAAGTCCAATATGATTCTTATTATCTGGTATCGATTTTATCGTGACGTAGTTATCGACGCCAACAAAACCACTTCATAAACACTAATCACTATAAGGCACTCATATACTCACGGCGATAATGACAAAAAAGGACCTAGGCTGGATTTAAACATGATGTAAGCATCGGATCTAGCTTAGTTCTTCATGCACAATTGTATCGATGCGTAATACGACTGGCGAAAAATGACAAACGTTAGGGTATTTTGGTGAATTCTAAGCTAAATATCTAGTGCGTTATACACGGATGTTAACAAATCGGCAATTCCGTGCAATTATTCTATTGGTCGCTGTTGAGGACCAAAGGCCCTTTAGGACTTCGCAAGACCCAAAGGGGTAATTGAAAACGTACACAGGCAGTGCTCGCGAATGTTTATCGTAAACAACTTGATGGAATCTGCCCTTGCAGAAGTAGCCGAGAAGAGCACGTCACAAAACCACCCCCGAGTTTGCCCTCGCCGTGTAAATAGACGATGAAAGGAAGAGGGCGAACCTCATAGGCCTCATCTGGCGGGTAACTACAGAAGTTCTTCATGATGCCGAGTCAACACGAGGCTTCATTCACAATTCACCTGCTCGGATTCTAATGGGTGGCTTGAATGGCTACCGGGCGCCTCAATAGGGCCCCGCATTTATGACGGGTGTCAATATTTGATCTGGAGGTTTTCGGCTGAAGGGTGACAATTCGCCTTTGTTGCATAAAATAAGATGCCATTTTGAACCCTTTATGGGCCCTCGTGGCGTATTCTTAAGCCGGATCGAACTGACGTGGGTGGAGTGTTATGTAAAAAATAAATTTCGATATTCCACATCAGTAATTTATTTCAGACAGCTATACAAATCTACGCTCCCTGGATTCTTCGCTTCCTTATACAATTCAATATTCAAGAAGAAACATAATAACGGCACAGAAATATGTGCTAAAATTTTTTAAAAAATTCAACGAGTCTTCAACTAGTTTTTCGAACCGTTAATGAGGGTCTCGTATACCGATACATCTTTATCTACAAATATTTAATAACAATAAAAAAAGTGCTATATAGCACATTCAAACTTTGATTGAAATTATATTATAACCGATAAAAAGCACACATGTAACCCATTGATGACGATTAACGAGGGGTAGCAATCAACAGGGGAATGTTAATTAATTAAATGCTTGACTATGTTCATTATGCAAAATTTGTCAATAACTGCCAAATAATCTATTAAAACACGCTTTAATGCACTTATTTTATTTATAGAAACTATTTTATTTTTAAAATTATTTTGATTTCAACTTCTAATCAGGATGTCATGGACATGCATGGCAAAGCGTTGAACGCCAGATTCGAGCATCAAGTCGCTTGATCTCCATTGAGTCCTCGAATCATCTTAGACTCGGGACCGAGTGGCAGCAGATCCAACAGAAGATCTTGACTGTGCTGGAATGATCGGGCAGACAGAAATATAAACAAAGTGTATTCAACTATCGCTTGTGTTTCCGTGGGAACTCCTTCAAAATAAAAATAAAATGCTAATACTAGACATTAAATGAGATATGGCACAATAAGTGAGGTATTTTATCCAAAGTCCATTATATATTAGGGGTCCCATAAGTTTCTTTCGTTTTTATATTAAGAAAAAAATAAACAATTATTTGTATTGCATCAAAATTTATTGAGAAATATATGGTTCTTTTTGATCTATTACCTTTATCCATCTCTCCGGAAGCTTCATAAAGCCTTCTTGCCAAAATTTCTCAAATTTGTTGGCAAAATATTCTTCAAGGTACATTTTCTGGCAATTGCATCTTTTAGATTGTCTAGTTGGAAACAATATTTTGTTTAATTGATCGTTTCACCTTTCTGAAGTAGCTCATAATAAACTACCCCCTTCCAATCACACAAAATGCATAGCAAAACTTTTTTTGGATGTAGGCCAGGTTTAGCTACAGTTAAAGCTTCTGTACCCTTGGTCCGAGACCGTTTACGTTGGATATTCTCATAGAGTATCCAACTTTCATCTTCAGTGACAAGTCTCTTCAAAAAATGTTGACTATTGAATGTTGAATGCTGGCGTGAAGGGGGAATCGTAACGATCGGTTTGTTTGGTCCCGCGTGTTTGTCGACCATTTTGTTCAGTCACTGTAAATTCTTCCGATGGAGAGGTCGTCACGCGCTCCTGTCTGAACGTGATTCGCGCGATTATTCGTTTTTTGACATTGCAAAACAATACAGCCGCGTATATCTATCGGAAGCTCGTGGAACTTTATGGTAGTGATGTGATGGGTCGACAGCGTGTCACGAAATGGGGTAGTTTGTTCAGAAAAGGCCATACTTATGCTCACTACGAGGCCAGGAGTGGGAGACCATCAGTGATTTTTAATGAACTTATGCAAAATATTGTAAAAAAATCCAGATGTGTGACGCTTGATGATCTTCACGAAGAATTTTCTGACATTTCTGGAAGTCTCCTTGGTGATATTGTGTAGGAAAAACTTGGTTACAAGAAGTTGTGTGCAATTTAAGTATCCAGAATGCTCTCACATGGATCATTTTGCAGAGAAAGGAGAATATTTTCTGGAGTCTATCGTAATAGGGGATGAGTTATGATGTCTCAATACATCCCTGAACCCAAAAGACAATCCAAAAAGAGTTGGCAGTGGAGGTCTATGACATTGGCATACACAACTGGTACCCCGACTACAGAAATGTCTCGATCTTGACGGCGATTACGTTGTTTAAATTATTTTTGAGAAGTATCCTGTGAATTTCAATTAAATACAAGCATTGTTCGATCCTGCATAAATGTTGTAACCTTACTTTTTGGATGGCATTACATAATGTTCTGCACTTTCGTTATATTTATTGGATTTTCACATTCCCATTCCTTCATATCCTTGTTCGGACAAACAAAGAGCAATCCCACGCAAAGGTTCATTGCCAGCAGTGAGCACATATATTACAAAAGCAGAGCTTTAATCTACAGCTGCCGATGTAAAAGCTCAATAAACCACAGCAAATGTCAGTAAGAATGGACTTTACGAGATTATGGAATTACCCGGACGAGGTTAAATGTGCTCCAAGCTAAACGTTCGATAACGATCTCCGACCAAACCCTCGTTTTGTCCCGCAGGAATTAGCATTAGTCAAATAGACGTCGATCAATCAACCCTTTGACCGGTCAAAAAAGATACCACCCGAATCGCTCTAGCTGCTGGTGTTAATTTTAGATTTTGTTTGATGTAATAGGTGACGAGTTTACACGTCCCCAACAGGCCGGAATTCCTGTGCTCGCCGAGATATGCGATCAAATTTCAAGGATGACAATCAGTTCGCATTGTTTGTTATATCCGATATTTTAGGAATGTACTAGACGCGTAGACGGGAATCGATTTCCTCTAGAGTTGACATGCCTTAAAAAACAGAACTCCATTATAGTGCTCTCAAAGACTAACCTATGACCTTTTCTATTTGAGCTTTCTAAATAAAAACTAATTCATTTGTACAAATAACGTAAAAAACCCCAAATCGGCCCTTTTTTACGCTTGAAACGAAATGGGAACAAAATATATCAACAGTGATTGGATATATAGTCACCCTATAGCTCTATTTTCTGCTCTTGATATCTCAATTTGGATTTTATATATCAGCCTTCTGAATCACTATATATTCTATATATAGAATCATCCAAATGTTACGCCTGGATGTTTGATCAATCAATGTTGTGTTACTTATTGATTGATATCACTCAACATTGATTGATACGCTTAGCATCCACATTAACAGAATTTGTGCGCAAATGTGGCCCAATGATTCCATATTCCCAAAATGTACACCAAACAGTAACTTTTTTGGGTATGTAGACATTTTTCCTGAATAACACAAGGATTTTCATCAAAATAATAATAAGTTGAGAATTAAAAAACAAACAATTCAGCAATTATTAAT
Organism: Stenopsyche tienmushanensis; assembly: GCA_008973525.1. Taxonomy (NCBI): domain Eukaryota; kingdom Metazoa; phylum Arthropoda; class Insecta; order Trichoptera; family Stenopsychidae; genus Stenopsyche; species Stenopsyche tienmushanensis. The sequence goes on from WACJ01000137.1 coordinate 10,363, forward strand.
GGACATTGAAAACAATACATCAGCAGCAGATTTTAGCGTGGGCGATTTACCATCCTCACGTAGTAGCGCTGTTAACAGCGACATCTTCCATCTCTCTTCAGGTGCAATGTGTTATTTTAACAACGCCATCTCTTGTGGCCCTGCGGAGACATTGCAACTGCATACCAACCGATCACTTCTTGCACGTGCACCGTTGTCGGTTAGGTAGTGACGCGCAGAAGGCGGGAGTCGGGGGAATCGTCGGTTAGCCTTGACTGCGGGAAGTCATCCCTCCTGCAGCCAGATCTCTCCCTCTCGTGTGGAATAAATAGTTATTTAGAGAAGATAGTATTTATATTCGACGCCCGTCTATTCCTATGCATTCGTCCAGCAACATCACGGCCTAGCGCGGCCATACCGACTATTTATATAATTAATAAAAGCATAAAAACATCATCATAAATTTGCGGCAATTTTGGCAATCGATGATTTGCGAGGATCATCCAGAAAGTAAGTTAACAGCATGAATGTAGGATTTAAAAATGAGTGTCGAGTTTGAGACATTTCTGTAGTTGGAGCATAAGCTTTTAATTGCCAGTGTCATAGACCTCCACCGCTATATCTTTTTTAATAGTTATTTGGATTTTGGGGTATAGTGACATATCTATATCTCATCCCCCATCTCGATAGAATCCAGTAAAACTTCTCTCTCCTGTGCAAAACGATCCAAAAATTCACGCGATTTTGACGGTGCTACGTGGGAGCATTCTGGGCACTCATGAAACACACAACTTCTTGTAGCAAAGTTTTTTTTGTTACAATATCGCCAAGGAGACCTCAAGAAATGTCAGGAAATTCTTCATGAGGATCGTCGATTGTCACACGGCGATCAATTTGCACTTTTTCATCAACTTTTGGCTCAAGTTTGTAAGAAATCACTGGTAGTCTTCTACACCATTATGGCCTTCTCTGAACAAGCTAATCCAATTCATGAAATGCTGTAGGCTCATCCCATCAAAAGGCGGAGGGTGCGACGACCTCTCCAGCGGAATAATTTACTGTGACTGAACAAAATGGCCGACAAACATGCGGGACTAAACAAAATAATCGTTAAGATCCTCCCTATACGCCAGGTATGCCAAGTGTTATTTTTTTTAAATTCCCCCGGCTTCAGAGTTCTTGATCCCTTACTTTCTAGATGATCTTGTATATAGAAAATGGTTTCTAGGCTGTTTCTAAGCTAAAGATGGAAAATTTCTATGAGTAAAAAGTTTTAAGTTAAGTTTTTTTTGTAAAATAAAAAGGATCTAACGATCGAAGTAACGATAAACGATATTAAGATATCCCTTTGATTTAAAAAATATCTGCAATATTTAAATGCACATCAAAATTATCGTTTTAATTCGTGATATTTTATAAGTATATTGCTTCTGAGATAAATTCGACTCCCAAATGTATTCAATCATTTTAATATAGAGCCAGAGCAGAGCTCCCAAGTCCACCCTTGAAATTAAAAAAAAACCCTGTCACGTTAAAATGAACTGCTCAATTTTTCACTCCTCATTCGTAAAAAAGAGGAGAAAATTCGGGCAATCATGATAATTTTTTCCATTAGCAAACCAAATCAAAGTTCAGAAATAAACGCTCCCATTTCGCAAGGGATGCCGAAATCTTCCCCCCGGAACGAAGAAAGGGATTTTTTCCCGTCGAGGGATGAAGATTCTGAGGAAAACTTTGTAAAGTCTCGAGTGAAATTCCCTAATCGTATTTATTGGACCGGGAATTTATTAGTCGCTTGCTTACTGTGGTTATCCAGATCGAAAAAGCAATCGACGTGTTTCGATAAAGGTTTCATCGCTCCTTTTTTCGGCCAAAACTCGCCCAAGGAACGATATATATTTATTTTCAGTCCACAATTAGAGCCATAAAAATTCCAATGAAAGATAAATATACGAATGCTCTGTTTGAAAGCGCCATTCCCTAATTAAATTGCTTATCCCAAAGACAAATATTCCACCCACGAAATTACGGTTATGTTCGAAATATTTACGCGCGATTTGTGAACATATTTAAAATATAAATTCGTCCAAAATAACGCAACCAAGGCCTTAATTTAACGCGGACTCGTTTAACGCGCTCGAAAAAATGTATGCAATACAATAATTAATTTTCGCTTGCAGCAATAATCAAATAAAAAAAACAAAATTTTTCTTAGAGTACAAATATAGTAGATGAGTTCCTGGACTAAAATAAACTTTTTTTTTAAATCCGTTAAAAAAATATTTTTTGGTGTTTGTGTAGTATATAATAAAATAGACGCGCTACTGATAAAGTAGTTGCTTTATGCTACGTATACACAGTAGAGGTGGTGCGGCGCATGCGCGTAGAATCTATTTATGCGACGAAGACGGCGAGATTACAAACGATTATTCCTCTCTTTCCAATCAACTTGGAGTTTCATTTTTCGTGACGTACGAGCCAATTTACCTTAAAAATCATATCCATAATATAGCATTTTATCAACGTAAACATTTATTCAAAATACACGTGGTAATAAAAACTTTGTATTTCTATGAAAGAAGTGTTAAGAAGATACCAAAATATAAAAACAAAATAATATGCATAATTTTGGCAGAATCGTTTATCAATGCACAATATTTTGTTCTTACACGCCCAGTAATAATATAATAGAAAATATTGAGAAAGCTCTTATTGTTTTTATAGAGCTCTTATGATTGGATGGAAACATTTTTAAACAAAAATCACGAATCCCAAAATTTTGAAGAGCTTTGTAGCGATTTTTAAAAGTATATGAATAAAGAGGATCAATAATGCCCCTGGAAGAATCCCGAAAGGGCTTTGATCAGTCCAGACTCACTTTACGCCCATACCTCGCTTTACGGCATAGGTACGTTCCGGAAAAGTTGGCCGCAATATTGGTCCCAGATAATAGCAAAGACTTAAATTTCATTGAAATCATTTAAAACTCATCGTTAAAATGAATAGGATGGGCTCTATGGGGTAGGATGGGTGCTATGGAGTAGGATGGGTGCTATGGAGTAGGATGGGTACCGAGCAAAAAAAAACTCGTGTTACGCTTTGTTGACAAGATAAATAAGTAAAAAAATAGCCGCAATTCCAATACCTAAGTCCGGATTGACAATAAAAAAAGTTTTAATGAGCATATGGTGGGATATGCTGGGAATAATTTCTTATGATGTAATCGAAACGGGAAACGGGAAAAACAGAAGAAAACTATATTGCTTCATGATAATGCACGTGTAACGTTGAGGCGGGAGCCCTCTCAGGGGTATTCGTCGGGATGGCCGCGCTAGGGCACGGGTCCGTTCTTCTATCGAGCCTTTATGTTGCTGGACGAATAAATGGGAATAGATGGACATTGAATAGAAAGACTCTTTTCTCTAAATAACTATTTATTTCACAGGAGAGAGAAAAAAAGATCTGGCTGCAAGAGGGACAACCTCCCGCAGCCAAGGCTAACCGACGACTCTTCCGACTCCCGCCTCCTGCGCGTCACTACCCGACCGGCAACGGTGCACGCGCAAGAAACTATCGGTCGGTATGCAGGTGCAATGTCTCCGCAGGGCCACCAGAGATGGCGCTGTTAAAACAGCACATTGCACCTGAAGAGAGACGGAAGATGTCGTTGTTAATCTGCAGAATTAAATCTGCTCAGACCAACAGTTAAATCGCCCGCGCTACACACGCCATCATAAAGCAAAATTGACACTGGATAAAATACGGGAATTTAACTGGGAAAATATATATGTAGTTTTCTTATTCACTTTCTTAGTGAAGTGATGAAACGCACAATTGTGTGCAGACGGTATTTTTAGCGTTAATATATTCGGTTTTGTATAAAATCAAAGACACTAAAAGATCAATGTTTTCAATAAAGAACGTCTGATATTAAATGACCATTGAGAAAACAGTCAAGTTCTTTGTGTATAGCTGGCGATTTAACTGAGCATGTGACCACAAATAACAAGAGTAGAGTTTAACGACCACATTTATGCAACGATCAAAGAGGATCGCCACATATCTTCCAAGCACTCAACTACTCCTCTTGGCATTAGATTGGAGTGTTTGCAGGCCATTTTGCTAATCTTAGATAACGAAAAGAATCCTAATGATTGTTCCGCAAATAGATCGATCCCCGAAAACAGCCTCACATCCTGGACTAATTCGGGAATAAATTACTAATTTCCGTCGGCGGAAAAGGGACCGTATTCCAATATTCCCCCCCGGTGTCTCATTACGTCGAATTATAAAATTGTAGACATCGCTTTTACAGCCACCTTTATGCGAATGAAAATAAAAGGAAGCAAACGGAAAAACGCGTCATCAAGATTATTCAATTCATATGAAATTAAAAAAGGGAGAAAAAGACTCGTATTATTTTCGGGATGAGGGAAACAGGAGCGCCGCGTTGTTTTCATTTCGATATAAAATGCTCTTCCGTCAACGCCTCTTCTGAGGGGTTGCAGAAATTACGGCTCGTTTTCATTACAGTTTTTACAGTAAAATAAATGCGGCAGTAAAGCCTGAAATATTGACTTTCGTTGGACATAAATGCCTGATAATGGTGTATAAATTTTTAGGATATTTATTATGAGAGGAGTGGGATTCTGGAACCACGACGTTTGTGTTTCATAAATATGCCCAATGTTTCATAAATACGTGATTCAGCAAAATTGTATACTAATGAATGTTTCTATTAAGTTATAAGTGTATATATGTCTGATAATGTCGAGCTATTTCATGTCACAATTTCAAGATTATATTGAAGAAAAAAGATAATCAATCAGCCATGGAAAGATATTTATATCATATGGGGACATTTCAATAATTAAAAGAAAAAAACACTTCTGACACCAATGTAACATATAGCGGGAGCGCACTCTACTCTCACGTGTTTTGTAAGACGGCCGCGCTCGCACGCGGGTTTGTTCTTCTATCGAACCGCTGTGGATCCGAGCGCTGGGATGAAGATGATTCCCCGCATACATTGAACGATCTATACAATCGTTCGATGTATGCGAGGAAGCTCTCCGTCTGTCTCCCGAACTGCGCTACGTTCTCTCTCTGTCTCTGTTTGTCTCGGAGCTCAATGTACAATGATTCTGAATAGTGGAGGGGGGATCCCAGGTCCTGGGATAGTACTCCTTTAGGGGCTAATTTGACACATTGCGTCTGAAGGATGACAGAAAGATGTCACTGTTAATCTAGCGAATTGCATCTACATACATCAAGAACAGTTTTGCCTGGGGATACCATTTCGGCAATATATTCAAATTGGAATCATTTTTGAATATATTGATGATTCTTAATTAAAAAAGAGCTTCTCCTTTAATATCTTTCATTTAAATCTGATGATAAGACGTTTTTGATGTTTCTTGTAAAGTGCAGACATGTGTTTTTGTGATCTGTGATATAAATTCTAACAACAGAACTAGCATTTATCATTCCGGAAAACAGCCTTATTATATATTTTTTTGGCGGGGAAATGTCTTATATTTCCATCGCATAAACTCCAATTTAGATTGGAGTCACTCGTTGCCAAATATTGTAAATAATGCAAAGTACTCCTGCTGAAATGTCTGAATATTCTGAAATGTTTCCACATATCATTGAGTTTGGATATAGTTATTTAAATTGGATTTTTGCCATAATCTGTATTTGGACCAGAATCTTTATTGGAACAAGAATAAACCCATTATACAAACGCTTGGTCGAATATTTTTTAGCAAGTAGCAAATATTGGGCTGTCGGATAAATTCTGTCCCTGTCGTGACAAATTTATATGAACCCAATGAAAAGAGGAAATATTATTTGGATATGAATTTTAAGCCGAAGAAGATGTATAAAATGATATTTATTATTGTTGTAAATCAGTTAAACATAGGATAACCCTGCCCAATTTTGTAAAACTCCTCATTATTATTTTTTTTAGAGATTGGGTTATATCTGAATCGAATCGAATGATCCGTTATGAATTGTTATAAAGAGTCCAGGAATTAATCCACTGTGCCTAAATCGCATACAGCCTTATTTTCAAGTTGTTCGCTTTTCTTCCGGCACATCCACGTCCTCCATTTATTTTCCACAAAGCCCCGACATTTTAATTTCTCATTAGGAAGAGTGTCATTCATAACACGACGATAATTCGTTTCCTCAGAGCGCGGATGTTTTTCAAACACAAATTCGAGTCGAAAACTCATTAAGGCCTGCGGTATTGAGGCCTGGATTTTCTCTCATTAAGGGTTAATATGAATAATTAAATTTGTGTACACAATACGGCCGTAAATATATTCTAGCACGACGCAATATATATTATATGCGATAATAAATTGTTCAATTAACGTCTGGAGCTATGGCGCGAATCTATTATTATGGGCGATCTTCATAAAATATTTAACGACCAGCTCCTCGTCAGTTTCGAAGTCAATGAGCTTCCGGACGGATTTCTCCATTCACTTTGAAAATAGTCCGAAGACAGCTCATTTTTATTATGCAGATTTCTTGTTAATGAAGCTAATATGCTGCGAGTGGGTGTGCTGAATGAAATAGAGATGACGCAAAACTTTCAGGAATGATCTTTAAATGCTGAAGTTGATCGATCACTAGCTCACATCACTCTTTCATTCATTACTTTTAATTCGGACCAAATGCCAAATCACTGGGATAAGTTATCGGTTAATTAGTGTTCATGTTCCAAGTGTTGATATAGTGGGCTAGTTATATAAAAAAAAATGGGTTAAAATACAGATTGAACGCAAAAATTGCACCAAACCAACCAGTAAGAAGTATATACTAATATTTATGAACAATCTATAATAAATTTATCCTCATTTTATATTCCTGAATAAATAAATACTGAGAAGATTAATAACAAAGAATAGGGCTATATATGAGTAATGAATTTGTAGAAATATTAGGGCAGCCATAAGTAATGATTTGAGTTTGGAAGACGAGCCTCGAAATGGACGTCCAGGTGAATGAAATAGCCCTGAAGAATCTGATGCTGACCATTGAAAATGTATTTAAAACAGTCAGTACATCTTGGTCCAGTACTCAGAAGGAGACAAGGAGAGGAAGTTGAGCATGATTAAAAAATAAAGTGTCCCACAAATAAAGGATCCCACACGAATTTACCGGAATATAGGACAAATTATTTCGTATAAGAAAACGACACTACTTATGAGTGTCCCCTAATAATTAGATTATCTTTTAATGTAATGACGATTTTTCAGCACACTCACACTCAAATATTATCCATATATTATCCAATTTCAACCGAGTTGAGATTGATGCTGTTAATGACAGACAGGACAGAATTTATTCGACATCCTAATATTGATTTTAAAACATATTCAATCGATTGTTTGCATTGCATCTGCAATAACGACAGTGATTGCTTCTTGCGCGCACACTATTATCGGTTCAATGATGACGGAGTCATCGGATAGCCTTGACTGCGGGATGACGTCCTTCCCGTGGCCAGATCTCTATCTCATGATTAATAAAAGCATTTGTCTGAGATGAGAGACTTTCCATTCGACGCCCGTTTAACTCCATCATATCCGCCCGCCAACACAACGGTCCGAATGCAAAACGAACCCGCGAGCGAGTACGACCATCTTGACGATCACATAAGTAAACTTCAAACAAAATAAATTATCTAATTGTGTATTACCAATTTAAAACGTTATTTATTAACGTAAATATCCGAAGGGTCTATGTAATCGAGTCACGGTGAGTGAAACCGCTTTATTAAGATCCAGGCTAACAAAATAAATTTTTATATCAAGTTTTATTATATTTAAGGCTATTATCAACATAAAATAAAGCACAGAGCCAATTTTTTATCTGTAAAATTATATATCTTTATCTGAGATGGCCATTCACAGAAATTGATTACATTCGATTCATTTGTATAATACATTCAAATTCTTGTTCGATATTGAAGGTAGGTCGATAGGGAGTGTGGGAAATTTGTAAAGACTCTAGGCGACCTTGTTGATTTTACTGGAAAGTGTTTTCTGGAGTACAAAGGATCCAGTCCCTCTTTTCCTCGCGAGGACGCAAAAATACATCTCGGATTTGCCCCTACGACTAAAATGATAGCCGTGTGATGCTTGACGACCTTCGTGAAGAATTTCCTGGCATTCCTCGAAGTCCGCTTGGTGATATTTTGTTGGAAAAATTTGGTTATAAGAAGTTGTGTGCTCCATGGGTGCCCAGAATGCCCACACCGGAGCACCGCTTTTTGCGCTTTTTGATCTTCGCGCGTGAATTTTTGGATCATTTTGCACAAGGTCTTGAAGCTTTTCAGGATTATATCATGGCGAGGGATGAGATGTGGGTGTGTCTTTACACCCTAGAAACCCAAAGATCTGGCAGTGGAGATCTATGACACTGGCATACAAAAGTCGGTGCCCCGACGACAAAATATCTCGATCTCGATGGCAATTATGTTGACTTTGTCCCAATTCAATTGCTTGCCATTAATCTTTGCCAAAACTCTTTTGATTTGAAGAAAAGAAAAGTTTCCAGATCAGATGTGTCCATAAAGTTATAAATATTCAAAAGTCTTTGGTCTTGATGCTTTTGTGAGTACAATGTTATCCTGTTTAAATTAATTTTCTAGAAATAGCATTTTAAAAATACTACTATTAGTAATGCAGGCAAATTTTCAGCAAATATTCATTATAATCAAGTCACGGATCCGATTCATTGTTTGGCGTCCTTTTTCGGCGAAGAGTTTTCCAAAGAAAAACTGGGCTATTTTTATTGATCAATGTCTCCTTTTTAATTTCCTAGAAACGCTAATGTATTCAATTGGGTTGATTATTAATACTACAATTTTCTCAAGAATCGAACGTTCGCAAATTCAAGGAATTTGATAGAAAAGCGACTATTTATTGTTTGGGTGAAAATGTTTACACCATCCGGAAATTCTTTGCACGTATAGAATATTATGATTTAGCACATAATGTATTTTGGCAAAAACACATTATCATCGAGTCGTGATGATGCTTTAAAAAGAGGATTCGACTGCTCGAATTATGCCATCTAATTATCCAATTAATTCAAAATCGATAGTAATAATTAGGACATAAATCTAGGACGCTTAGGAATTTAAAGATATTTTTTCCCCCGGCACATAAAGGAATATTTTCTGCGAAAGGACGAGAAATTGAATGTGGAAGATCAAGCGAATAAATGAAGGGAAAGCTTGCGCACAAATTTCAGATCAAAAGACCACACGAAAAAAATTCAATCAGTGAAGTATCCTTTGATCCTTCGTCCTTCAATCATTATTTCGACGAAACAAATATTTCCTAAGCGAGAAAAAACGTTTTGGTGCTATTGTGTAGTTATCCATGAATACGTATTGGAAAGCTTCAATTAAATTAAGGCATTGTCAATGAAAAATCATCCAAAAACAGTACCACCAATACACCAACTTCGTGTTCGAGCAATTCATGAATTTGATCTTAAAAAATCGCCACGGCGCAAAATCTGCTGGATCTCTTCAAACGCATGCGGGACTAAAAATGTTCACCTAAACAATAGTGAAGAAATTTTCCTTGCCTTTCAGGAAAATCATATAATACTAATAAGAGTAATATAACAATAAAAAATGATACAAGAAATTGTAAATTATAAATATATCCAAATTTTATAATAATAGACGTCCTTTGATTTGCGCTGATATTTTTGCACGGTTTAAAAGCGCCAAAAATGTCTTTATCCCAACTTATAGACGTAAAATAGTATCTGGAATTTTACTATAAAAGTTCGAATTCAAATCCGGACAGTGGAAAAAATTTTGTCCCACCAACATATTTGAGAGATCGGAGGGATTGAAATATACTTTATATTAGATAAAGCGGAAAGAAATGTCATTTTTTTTGGTTGCGTCGTTGCCGTCAGTTTGCCTCAGGTTGCTGTCGAGTGAATACGTCAAGGTTGATGTCATTTTGAAGCTCTGTTGTCTGTCTTACTTTTTCAAATATTTTTATAGTCATAGTGAAAATATCCAAGCCAGAAATTGATGAGATCCATTTGCGATCTTGTTTACTGTTTTTATTCGATAAAGGATTAAAAGCAAAATAAGCTACCCAGAGCATCTGTGATACATATGGCAACATATTGAATATTCGAAAATGCTATAGATGGTTTAAAAAATTCAAAAGTGGCGACAGAGATTTGAAAAATAAACCAAAATCAGAACGACCTCCAATGATCGATGATGACGCATTAAATTCTCTGGTAGAATCTGATCCTCGAAAAACAATAAAGGAATTATCGCTAGACATCAGCTGTACTTGGTCGACAGTAGAAGACCATTTGAAAAGATTCGGGAAAAAACATAGACAGGGAATTTGGGTACCGCACAAGTTGTCATCAACGTTAGTGTCCAGGAATAAAACCGATCCATTTTTAAAAAGGATCGTTACTAGGGATGAGAAGTGAGTCCTCTACAACAGTTCAAGAAGGAAAAATAGTGGTTTTTTTAAAATCAAGTACCTTTTTCTACCCCTCGATCGTCATTGTCCTTGAAAAAGGTCCTCTTTTGTATTTGGTGGGATTTTTTTGGCGTAATTCACTACGAATTATTAAAACCTGGCCAAACTATCACAGCAGAGTAGCACCATATTCTCCTGACATTGCACTTTCAGACTATCATCCTTTCAAGTCATTAGAACATTCGCTTCGCGATAAAAAAAATCACTTCTGTGGAACAAGTGAAAAATAATTTGGATTTTTCTCCAAATAACAAAAAAAGACATTTCTTTCCGCTTTACCTATTATATTGGGCTCATATCATTACATAGGGAAATAATTACATTTTGTACAATTTTGCTAATGCAATACATACAAATTTATGAATTTTAACCAAGAGGCGTAATTATAATGCAAAAACGTTGACGGTAATCGTACCACGCGCGTGATTCATATTTATCATATCTGTACTAATAAACGCACCACGACTCTCGCCCGTAATTCATGCATTTGGCCTGAATTCATTATTGCATGTTTAGAATAATAAAAATTGGTTCTAATGTTAAAAATTCAAAGTGGGACAAAACGGGCCAGAGCTTGGATATACTATGGCTGTCAAACCGCCGATAACAGCGCGTCAAAATTTTAAGCGTACAAATAAACGTAGATATTCAACGCGCTTGTCTGATTTTATTCATGCGTAAAATGCAATTTGATTACCCAAAATGAACAACAACTTCCAATGTTCCAACGATGGAAGATGAGCAATAATTTTGAGCAGCGAATGAACACAATAAACAAAGAATAGCTTGGGTCATATTTTTAATTTGCATAGTGTTAGGTTGTCCTATAAGTTTCTTTCGCAAATGAACACAGATTTAATCATAGCCATGGTTGAAGAAAACCCGCGATATACCGTTCGTGAAATAGCTAACAAGTTAGAAATTCCACGAACATCCGTCCATAATCATCTGATAAAATTGGGCTACATCAATTGTTCAGATGTGTGGCTTCCTCATGAACTGACTGACTCAAATAAACTTCAGCGTATTTCAACATGCGATCTTCTTCTCCAACGACATAATAGCCAACCTTTTTTGAAGAGACTTGTCACTGGAGATGAAAGTTGGATACTCTATGAGAATATCCAACGTAAACGGTCTTGGACCAAGGGTACTGAAGCTTTAACTGTAATTAAACCTGGCCTACATCAACAAAAAATGTTGCTATGCATTTGGTGGGATTGGAAGGTGCTATGCATTTGGTGGAATTGCCAGAAAACGGCTAAAATTAGCGAACAGACGAGGCGTTGTTTTTCATCACAATAACGCCAGGCCTCATGTGTCTTTGCTCGTCAGAAATAAATTATTATCATTTGACTGGGATGTTTTACCTCATCCTCTATACTCTCCGGACATTGCCCCTTCAGATTATTATGTATTTCTTTCAATGAAAAATTCGTGATCATGGGCATATCCACATGTCCGAAATGTCGGTTAAGAATAAATTCTCTACTTTAGCGTAAATTTTCAAGCAATTATAAAACAACTAGATACACAAACATAAATTCATCATCGTCGATATGTGGATGCATCCATTTTGTTGATTCATCGAATATTTCAACATCTGCATCGATTTTGCGCCAACGATGAACTCATTTCGATGACACACGAAACTCCGGAGACATCTCGCATGATTCATTCGGATTTTATATTCGTCGTTTGTAAAATATAGAAATATTCGGCTCTTCGATTTTTTGGAATTCGACGAGGTTTCGTCTCGGAAGAAATATTCGGCACGTACGGCGACTGAATATTTCATTTTGTCGTATGACATGAATTTCTCATGGGCAAAAGAGCAACTTCTTACTCCGTGCCAAAATAATTTCACAAAAAAAAAAACAAGTCACGCCATAATGAATCACAATTGCGATAATTAAATTGAGATGATATATGGCGGTGATAAAATTGCCAGGACTGTCCTTACCGCCGAAACGAAAGCTGTAAAACTCATGTTAGCATGAAAAACTGCGATATTTCATCCGACATTAAAGCACATATGTTTTTTTAATTCATGCAAATATATACGCGGAAATGGGACGTTCAAATTAAAGCGTGAAATTTACAACCCGCGACTTAATTTTAATAACAACGCCGCAGCGGGGAAAAAATAGGGGGTGGTTGAAGGCTACATGCGAACGGATTAAACGCGTTAAATCGAATTATCGCTTTAGGAAACGCGGATGAACTGTACAACAAAAAGCTGGAAAGAATACAGCACGTGCCAAAATTATTGTGCGAAATCCATGCCAAAAAATACATCGAGAATTAGACTCAATTAAAAATCTGCAGAAAATAGAACATCAACCCCGGATAATTTATGAAGATTATATTACTCGACAATAATAAAAAAATCATAAATATATCGCCTGATAGTTTTCATGGACATGACAAAAGCATATGATAAAGTATGGCATGATTAACTCATTTTTTAAATAATTTAATTGATTTTATATCCGATCATAAAATTTATTAGCACAGATATTCCCCGTATAAAACGAAATTTTTATAACATGGGCGCGTTAAAAGTAAATTGAAAATCTGCCCATTTATCCTAATTTATAACTTCGTTCGCTTACGCTTATGTGTCATGTAGGACTTTTGCCTTAATACGGCAACGCCCTTGCGAGGAAAATAGGGATTGGACTCTTTGTACTCTTTGTAGCTTTTTCCATTAAAATCATCAATGTTGTGGAGTTTATGCTATCTTTAGTATTGAGCGAAAGAGGAGTTGAATTTATGACACAAACGAGATGGATGTAAATAGGGAATCCAATCCCGAAATAACATCAAAGCATCAAGTGTTTCATCATTTAGTCTGGATCGACAGTTCGAGTTGATGACCGCGTGAGCACCCATTTTCATATAACACCATCAAATCCCGATTTTCCGATAAACTATTTATTTGCATCGCTGCAGATGAATACTTATATATACTATAATACTTTGATGTGATTCGTAATTATTTTACGGAGGGATATAAAAAATTTGAACCCCGTATCTATTATATTTCATATCGCTATTACCATTTTTAGAGTCGAGGTGTAGTAAATACATCACCGGTAGGGAACGGTCAATATGACAATTTGATAAACATATATGTACTGTATATATGTATACATAGATTGGACAGTTACTAACTAAGCTCGCCAATTAGTAGTTACGCCACTGTTTCCAAGCGTCCAGATTTAGGATTTTTTTATCGCAATCTGGACTTCATCTGGAGTCTAGATGGAGTTATATTTTTTAATGAAATTTTATCCAATACAATAGTTTAAAATTGGATCTGATGATGGAAATAGCATCTGTGATACTCCAAAACCACAGAATCAATTTTGCTTGTAGTGTATTTGTAAAAAATTCAATTTGAATATTTTATGGCAAAATCGATGAATCAACGCTTGATAATGGAGAAATAATGTATCGAGGTGAACGGACGAAGTGTATGAATTGCATTGATGTTTAATATAATATTTATATTGTGTCACAACAGAAAAAAATGCGCCAAAATACAAAAACGTGTTTTTATTATAAAAATGTGCTCCAAATTAATGAGGCGGATTTGTAGGCGGTACGCTATGGGGTTGTAACATCTTAGGGAAAATGACTCGTGATTTTGGAAATTCGGTAAAAATTGGCGTTATATGGATCGTCGTATGTTTTCACAATGGCTCCGATTGTTCTTGTGCGTTTTTCAAGCACGCTGCGCCCTGAGAGATGTATCAAATCCGTCGCCGAAGATTTTCCGCCGAGGAAAATTTCCAACGCCGGCATTCCATACGCTGTGCATTAATCGGACGATTTGGGCAATGCGAACTATTAATACACGATGATGGTATCGCTTTTTTCATTTGAATGTAGTATGCGCGCGTGTACACGCGCGTTATGGCCGTTTAAAATTCTCTTAGCGCCGATAAGAAGTTTGTGCACTTTTTAAAAATCGCTGTCACTGAAAGATGAATGAATCGGGGGACGGCGGCCGGCGGTCCGGGAATGGCGCGCGGTCACTTCACTGAGGCGGGGGGTCGTGGGTGATGGGGTGTAGGGAGGTCGGTACCTGCGGAGCTGCGGAGCTGCGGGCTACGCAGGACACGAAGGCGAGACACGTCCGGCGCCCGCCGCGGCCCGGAGCGCACTGGCGGCCGCGGCCCATTCAATCAGAGGCGGGCCTCTAATTCTCCCGTAAATACGCTATAATTGCGCGTGCCGGTGCGCGCCGCGTGTCGCATTTCCGCGCTTTTCCCGATGCCGATCGATACGCGGCGCCGAACCATCCACTTCCGCCGGAAGACCCGCCGTAGTTCGCGCGCCCGCCGCGCGGCGCCCCCACTCTGACGCTGTCCTTCTCTCCGTCGACATCCTGCGCGCACTCCTCTGCGTTAACGCAATATATTGCGCAATAAATCTATTACTCCACTCTTTATTCACATTGTATACACAATTAAATTAACAATAATTTACATCAACTTTTTATATGATATGTCGTACGGAAAATATTGTTTAGACGCAATGGAATTTTGTTTATCACATAAACGTGCCTCCATATCCATTAGTAACGCATTAACGTTTTGATCATTTTGAGTCGAAAACATGTTTAGTAACGTTAATCAAAAGAATATCAAACTAAAACGTATGAGTCTTTTTGAGCCACAACCATAATTTATGGTTTTTTTTTTTGAGGTGGCTTTTAACAATCCCTTTTATGGGACCATTGCAAACCATTTTGACATGGTTTTTCATGGCCAATGCGGGACGATTAACAACTTTAATCAATGTTTACTCTAATTTCCAGAATCTATGAAGTAAATATTGAGGCAATTAATATTATCACCCAGGGCTAGGGAATCCAATCCCGGGATCCCGGACAGTTTTATGCACTTAAGAATCCCGGGATTAGAAAACGTAATCCCGAAAATCCCGGGATTGAAATTTTTATCTAACAGAAATCGGCGTAACTACTAATTGGCGAGCTTAGTTAGTAACTGTCTAATCTATGTATACATATATAGCGTACATGTATGTTTTTCAAATTGTTATAGTAACTTTTCCCTACCGGTGATGTATTTACTACACCTCGACGAATATCGATATGAAATATAATAGATACGGGGTTCAAAATATTTGCATTCCTCCGTAATATAATTACGAATCACATCAAAGTATTATAGTATATAAGTATTAATTTGCAGCGACGGAAATAAATAATTTGTCGGGAAATCGGGAATTTTGCTAGTTTTAGTCCGTGTCTCAGCACAAAAGAATTTTATCAGTCATATTGATGGTGTTGTACGAAAATGAGGGCTCACGCGATCATCAATTCGAACTAGCATTTAAATATCTGATGACGATACCTCCAGCGTGTGTGGAAGCTGAGCGTGCATTTTCAGCAGCAAGTTGTCTGGCTTCCAAAATCAGATCCAAACTAAATGACGAAAAACTCAATGCTTTAATGTTACTTCGGACATATTTTCAAATTAATATTTTAATTTTTTACTGTTTTATTTATCTATTTTTGAATTGTATTTTTATCTTTTCTTAAATAAATAAAATTCTTTGGCCTTCAAGTGATTTTTTATATTGAACAAATGGACTTATTAGTAATTTTTGAGCAAATTCATCAAGGTAATTTCTTAAAATATTGAAAATCCCAATCCCGGGATCCCGGGACTGGTCCCGGGATTGTCTAATGAAATCCCGAAATACCGGGATCGAAATTTTGGCTCGGGATTGGATTCCCTACCCAGGGCCGACTATGAATGATGATCATTAAAATATCAACCTCGTGCTTAAATATTCTTATTCGATTAATTCCATCTCAACGTAATCGTACATAAAAAGGCATTAGAAGAAAAATTAGAATTTGTGCAAGAAACTACACTTGGGTCTGTTTTTATGCGATAGATACTTAAAAGACTTGACCTACATAGAAAACTGAAGGATAGGTTCTATGATTTTAAAAACTGCGTAGCTTCATTGAGATAGAATTTACCAAACGTAAAGGAGTACCAGGGTCTCCAATTATTCGAAAAAGCACTCTTGTACATTGAGCTCGGATAACGACAGAGACAGAGAGAGAACGTAGCGCAGCTCGGGAGACAGAGACGGAGAGCTTCCCCGCATACATCGCACGATTGTATAGATAGTTAACCCAAGTTTATCGACTAATAATGATTTCGATTTCAAGTGTATTTTTTGTTTACGCAAAGAAATGACCGAATATTGTATGCTATCGACAGTGTTTATTTATTTGATTGCTTCCTGTTCGTCGCTGCTTGTTGAATGAGTCTTTGCCCGATTATCATTTCCCTCTAAAGCAGGTGCAAATTAATCGATTTTTTGTGTATTGGTTATGTAAAGAAATTACGTGGTCTCGTATGCTATCAACAGTGTTTATTTACAATTGAAGATTGTTTTACGCTGATAGGAGCTGACAGAAAGTAATCGGTGTAAAGCGATTATGGTATCAACGACTTCATTGATTTTAAATTTGCTCACTCCTCAAAAGGTTAAAGAAGTAAGACATAAGTTGTGTCCGAATTCCAGTGATTCAGAAAGAGCATTTTTACACATTGAGCTTGGAGACGGACAGCGACGGAGAGGGTCTTGTACGTTAAGTTTGGAGAGAAATACAGATGGAGAAAGATTCTTGCAGGTCAGAAGCTATGAATGTGAGACAGAGACGGTGAGGGTATCATGCGTACATTGTACGATTGTATAGATCGTTAACCGAAATTTATCGACTAATAATGATATGTGAATGATATTATGAATCAATTTCAAGTGTATTTAATGTGTATAGTTTATGATTACGCAAAGAAATTACCGAATATTGTGTGCTAACGACAGTGTTTGTTTATTTAAATACAAGTTTCATACACGTTGAGACGGTCCTGGCAGATAAGAGGATTTGTGTGGTATCATTCGCAAATGGCAGACATACGAATAGCATCTAAGTTTATCATGTTTTCAAATCAGCTCACTACTCAAAGGGCTTTGCAACTTTACTAAGCTTTGCGACGATTAAACTAGTATTTTTACGCAGTTCTTGTTATGGAGACATGCAATTCTTAAGCTTTTAGTTTAAGAGTTGCCACATTTAAAAACAATTCCGTTCGCCCATCGCCCTATACACACTCACATTACAACGGTTGTAGCTTGCACTAGTGTTAATTTTAGATTTTTTTATGCGCATTCGCATAAAAAAAACTTTGTCTTTTATTAAAAAAACGATGGATATTTTTTATTATTCTTGAAAACTGCATAACTTCAAAATCGCAAAAAAAACAGACACAAGTGTACACTCGGGCCTCGTATAGCACGGTTTTATATAACTTTTTTTATAATTACCCAGACGTGCGGCATCTAAGTCTATCAGTCTATCCCAGCGTAGATGAGGTCTTCCGACGAGTCTACTGCCACTCGGTCTCGAATCCAATATGGCACGAGGGACTCTGTGAGTCGGCATCCGTGCTACATGCCCTGCTCAATATAGACAGCGGGTTCGGACGAAGTTGGTGATTGATGCTTTGCCGTACATGTCCATGACCTCTCGATTAGCCTGAGGTCTCGTTCCGGAGAGAGCCGAATGATCTTTCGCAAGATCCTCCTCTCAAATCTCTCGAGGTGCGAATACATGCTAAAAAAAGTCATCAGAGCTAGTTTGATGTGTTAGTATAGCAGAGGAAGATAAAAAATAAAGTGGATATTTCTGAGATGGTTAAGGTGACTTCTTTCTTTATTACTTTTGTGGGATCCACACCACACCTCCTATAGATTTGAACCCAAAATGATTTATTTACTAGTTCTACCGCTAGTTCTCTCTCTCTTTTCGACTAATTGCTGCTTGGTGTTTCACTTTTCGTGACGTTCAAGCTAATTAGTCCTACCGCGATTATAGAAGTTTCATTTTTAAAAGCATAAAAACATATTTCTTTCTTTATATATTCTTAGAGCATTAAACAATCCTCGGAAAATTACTTAACATAATTTTAAGTGGTTCTATGTGAATAACTTCAAATCTCTCAAATATGTTGGTATATTATAGTATATATTATCATCCAAGATCTTGATTTGAATCCGATCCTTTATAATTAGAGTCCAGGATCTAGTTCACTATACCAGTATTGCATTATTAGATCAAGCTTTGAAGCATTTCACTTCTAGTTTCACAATTCATAAATTTTTACCTCGGAATTCAGCAAAAGATCACTCCAAAAAAGCAATTTAAATATAGCCATATCAGAAATAATTGAAGCATCACCACGGCGTTTCATCCCCTATATCTTCATTTTGCTTCAACGCGATCTTCTGCAGAATTGTTGTTTTAAGCTATCCCAGGACTTCATAAAGTGTTAATTCCATCCACGGACGTCGTCCTACATTCGCTTATGTATTCAAAAGCTACTGTTTTACCGACTTTTTACAACTTTCCAAGACACCAATTTAACTTTGTAATTGATGTTTAAGCCGCCCCAACTTTCGATACCGCATTTTGGGCTTCATTTATTGTCCGAGACAAAAAAAAAGCCCAGTAATATAGACATCAAGGGGCACACAACAATAAACCGCGCGATTAAACCAAAGTGGGGCTTTATTGTTCGTAAACATCATTAAAGGTATTAAGTATGGTAATTGAAAAGGAAATTGCATATAACAATGGTTACTGAGCTATTATGTCGCTTAAATGTCCTCTGCTGTGTTAAAATGCTGAATAATGCAGGGAAATAAGTCCTTTTATCAGGAAACCTTCTGTCAATAAAATGAGACGGTACAAACGTCGTAAAGTTCAGAGATTCCTCTGATTTTCTTTGCACTATTTGATAAAAACTCCGATTTTCTCGTTTATCTTCGATGCATTTGTAGCAAAATTTGATATGAACTATGTTTTCGATCGTTATTCAAACCGAAACATCGAATATGCCATTAAATACTCTAATGATTTGACATTAGGTGTGGTCATATGACCAAGTGAAATGTTGGCATTTTCTGGATTCATTTTGCATGCATCTTACAATCATTCTAATGTCCCCCATGTTTTCTTACTTATTAATATTTGAAAACTGCTGAAAACCAAAAATACTGAAATAATCTCGTTTATTACGAGCATAAATGGTAAAAAAAAACAGCAGACATTTTAAGATAAAAACTGATAATATTAACAATTGATGGCTATGATCAGTTTTAAATAATTTGCTTGGCGTATTTTGTAAGAAGCATTGAATGATTAATGATCAAAATCAATTTTTACGGTCAATCTACATTTTTTGCTCGTTATAACCGTGTTTGACTGCATTTAAAACGTATTTTTTCCTCATTGCCTTAATCTTAATTCTTTTATTAAAAGCAAAAATATATTATTAATTAACATATGCTATTTTTAAAAGTAAATTTGACAAAAATATAGTTGAAAATTTGCATTAAAAAAATCTTAAACATGTCCTTTTCAATACAAAAATGTTTAAAAACTCATCTGAGTTTATTGATTATTCGATTATCCGATTGTTTAAATTATCGATTATCCGACATATCCGACAAATATTTATCGATCAAGAACGCATGATGCCAATGATCCGCTTTTTGATGCTTAGGTGATGCCACATATTGAACTCGCATAATTTTCATCCCTTGCTTTCCCTGTACAATTATAAAATATTCTGATTTTTAAAAAAATACTACCTCTTTAACAAAAGACCGACGGGGTTTCTTTCTTTCTGTTGTTCTTCCATTCGGGCCATGGAGCGCATTTTAATTTCTTGACCCACTTTTCTCGCGGCGAAAATATAAATACTCGGGCGCAGAATTATTTTCAAGCAAACAAAATAGGATAAATGAACTCCTGAGGGAGCCGCCGATTATCACTAAGAATCCAAGGAAGTACGGACGTAAATTGTGCGCAACGTCGAATAAATATTCCGCATGGGGAAATTTCTCGGTGGTCCTGCACAATCCCGATCAATCACGTTCTGCACAAGTCCAGGAAATGGTATGCTTTGATAAGACAATAACAATTTGTCGTCGTACATCAGCTCTTGTCCTAATATTAACCAGGCGGAAACTCCATAAATTAGCACGTAATAAATTCATGCTGGAATTTTACTGCACAATCAAGGCTAGGTTGTTAATTTGGCCATCATGGAATAGGGCAATTAAATGGCTTTTGCACAGAATGACTTATGACAAACAACCATCAATCAGGTCTTCAATTCGTATAATTTCTTGTTGATGCTTAAATATTAAAACGGACAATGATGGCATAGACTTAAAATGCTTAAGAAGTGTTATCGTTAACGCTTCTGTAAATTGATTTTTTAGCTTGTGGTGATCTTCCGATTTAAGTATTTATTCAACTTGAATTAATTCTTGGATGTTTGTTATAAGGATTCAAGTTTATATCTTTCTTGGAATAATTGTTGCTTCGGGGCGTACGTTTCAAATAAGGAAGTTTCCCTGCCGCACCCTGCTGAGTATCTAAATGCATTGAACTAAACGGAGGCCAATTTAATAATATAATATTTAATCTTCTTCTTATTTATAAAATGAATTCTTATTTGTTCGTATGTAAGGCACCGCCATACCGTTCATCAAATTACAATAAAATTTAATCCATTTTTTGTTAAAGATTGCGCGAATAACATGTATAGTCTAATATACAAAAATAAAAATTTGTTTGTTCGTATTTTATGCGCTGGCATACCGTTCATTCGATTGCGATAAAACTTTTCCTACTTATTCTTTGCACTTTCTCAAATAATATAGGTATAGTATAATCAACTTTTATTCTTTCTATCATTCTATTCGATATTTTTAGAATCACGGTTTCAACAAGAAATCCACTTTTATTCCAATGATCGAAAATTTGTTTTGATCATTATGTTTGCATGCATGTTTTTCTAAGCGTTCCTACCCTATCCGGAAATATCCCATATGAAATATTATCCCTGTTATCTCGAAGCGTTTATGACTTTTAACAGCGATTTGGCATGCAGCATGTCGATGTTAAACAGCATTTTCGCCGATAGTAGGCTTTTATGTGATGGTTGTATGTTGGCGCATTTCGAAGTTTAAACACCACTGATTCATTTCTAATGCAAGTTCTTTATGATCTAAATGACTCTCAAGCATATATATTGCATGGTTAAGGCACTTCAAGCAATTATCTGATAAAGTCATGAATGTATGGCGAAGAATGGCAATGGAATAATGGAGGATAGAGACAAATCTGAACAGCAAATATCAGGATTGTCCGATGGATTTATTATAGCATTTGTGTTTGTAACATCATGTGAGGAAAATCATCCTCGTTGATTTGCATCCCGTCTCAATGGTCGCTTCTCGTTTTGGACGGTCCACGTGGTACTTTATTTATCGGATCGTTGAAAAATGGAATATACAGCGATTAGTCTCTTAAAAAAGACTTATGAAAGTCACTAATAAAAATCAATGCCGCATTTAATTAATGATTTCGCATCAAGATAATTGTACCCCAATTTACCGCAACATATTTTATTATTTCCTCCAATGAGCTAATCAAAGGCGTAATCAGGCAAATGCAACAGGTACACGGGTATAATGTACAGGACAAAGGGGAAGAATTTGAAACGGAATTTAAAAAAACGTGTCGAATATTATTGAAAAATATCTTAAAATGTGCATTTTACCAATTAACTTTCGTTTGTAATTTTGTAAAAACACTTGAAAAACAAAAGCTTCCATCTAATATAACCTTTCGGGTAACATAATAAAAGTAATAGTGGAAGTACAGTTGATGTTTATTATCTCCGGAGAGATAGAACTGCTAGCCCGCTGAGGGACCGGCGAGAAGAACACAAATTCCCACGGCCAAGACTTTTGGTCGACTCTCTTTGTTATTCCATGTGTGCTCGCATTATTACTCGTGCCGTAAATTGCGTCTGCACAGATTCATAGAGGCATATGTCTCAATACCCATATGTACTTCAATATGTAAATAGCAGGTGTATCTACATACGTTTGAGAAACACTGAACCATATATGATTATGGCACACTCAACAAAGTACCCTTCCTGCACTCGATGCACATGTGTTCAATTGCACCTGTGCACTTGTTGGTACTAAAGTCAACCAAGTGCTCAAAAATAAATTTAGCAAGAATTGAAACGCCAATTCACTTTATACCGCTGCAGTTCTACATGTGCATTAAAATTCAATATTTTGAAAGAACTTAAATTTAAGCATATACTATTACCATAAATTCAATCAACAAGCTTTTCGGACTTCAAAAGGCACGTTTTGTTGGGCTGTTTATGGAAAGAATAATGACCATAGCACTTAAACGCTACAATTACAATTGTTACACTTCTTCGTTTCGCATTCACTTTCAAGACTGGAAACAAATCATTATTTTATGCAATATGTTTAAAGAAAATTACTTCAGAGGAAATTGATCCTTTTGGCAGCCCTATTCCGTGGCTCGTACGGCCTCCAGATCTGACACCACTGGATTTCTTTATCTAGGGACGCACTTTGTACCTTACCCTGGCAAACTGGTATCTTTTCATATTTAACGGCTTATTAAATATTTCAATTCGAAATCTGGACGATTGGCAACAGTGACGTAACTACTAATTGGCTAGCTTAGGTAGTAACTGTCTAATCTATGTATACATATATATAGTACATATATGTTCGAAAATGGAGACTCACGCGGTCATCAACTCGAACTAGCATATAAATATCTGATGACGATACCTCCAACGAGCACATTTTCAAAATAATGTTTTATTTATTTATTTTTGAATTGTATTTATATCTTTTTTATCATTTTTTATATTAAACAAATGGACTTATTAGTAATTTTTAAACAAATTTATCAATGTAATTCCTTAAGCTATTGAAAATCCCGGTCCCGGGATCTCGGGACTGATCATCATCATTCCAGTTCAGTGAAAAGTCGTCACCTTGGCTGCGGGAAGATGTCCTTCCCGTAGACTCATAATTTGAATATTTTAGGTCTTTATTTTTATTTATTTTCTTATTATTTCTTTCGTTATCCCAATAAAGGCCGCTTGAAATTAACCACAATTATCCAATTAATAACTCTGTGGTCTTTGAGTAATTTCGAGCAGCGAGTTACCATGCAAAAATGAGGACCGCTCGGGTTCATAGCATGCAAATATTTTTAATGATATTCTAAAAACTTAAATTGAAATATTCAATATGAAAACTTGGGAAACCGATAAAGAGCAAGCTTAAATTACGCTAACAATAAAAATTGTAATTGACTTTCTAATGAGGGTGCTGCTTCATTGTTGCTGGATGAAAGGATTTCGTCTATCTATCATAATGTGAACCTGATTTCTGTACCAATTATGGTTTAGCAGCCGAATTTGAATGTCAATTTAGAACTCAATAGATGATCACCCCTTTAAGACTTTCGTCTCTATACCGCAGAATTGAGGATTGTCACCCCGATGCCAAAATTCATTAGCACTCAGCTCCGGCTGTCTCAATCGCCTATTCCAGGTGGGACCAAGTTTTGTGACTGGGAGAATTATTTAATCATGTGAAGAAGATCTTGTTGTTTGTCATAATGTATAAGATTAAATGAAAAATCATTGGCACATAATTTTCTTCTTAAGGTGTCATATCCGTTATCGGACGTAGGTGATCACCAAAAAGGATTTATCCAGGGATAAATGATCTTCATGTGGTGGTTTTTCATTGCTTTCTACATTTGATTAAATTAGGATAAGGTTGCTTAAATAGGAAAGGAAATCTGGACGGTCTTTCAATATGGACGCTCAAAGTTTATTTGATTATAGCGGTCATGTTCTTAATGCAAATCTATTAAAATGATTGTAAATTATTTAATAATAAATGGCAAATTATCATGGAAGGTTATAGTATTGAATAACGTGTGCAAATTATCAAAAATTATATTAATTTAAATTATTAAAATTCACCAAGCAAAGCTATGACAAATATTTGAATAAAATTATATTTTATATTAAATGCCATAAAATATTCTATTAAATAAAAAATAATATAAGTAAATATCTTACATACAACTTGTTTTATTTACATTTAAAAATTGTGCGCTCTTATTGAAAAGCCTTGTATATGCTCAATTTTGACAAGAATTGCAAATTTAAATCATAATGTCGATAATAAGGATATATGTAGTTATGATTAGACTATGTCAGCAAGTTCTAAATATACTCCATGGATGCCAGTTGTAGATATTGCCACATCAAATTCAACAATATTACAGCTAATAATTACAAATTGTTTAAGCTGAAGATATAAAAGGGTATTGAGCCGTATTCCCGGAGATGTTTACAATATTCTGGATAGTAATAAACAATGATGTAACCATCTGGCATACCCAGAAACAGGAATTATCTCCTTGCGAGCAGGTACCTATGAGAAATCTTATGTTGTTTGCATTACATCGGGGATGATTTTCTAAAAGGTCCCCTTTATTCATCCATTATACTCGACATTTATTGCTGCCATAAACTATCTATTATTATATTTTCGGTCGATCATATCGATCCAGGTTTAGTTTGATTCCTGAATATAAAAAAGCAAATAGAAAGACGATTAATATAGTTTAAAAATCGTATTCAAATAATATTATCTCAACTTAAATACGTGTGCAAGGCAATGAGATCAACAACGTTTGATAACGGATATAAGACCTATTCAAAAAAATTTAAAGGGTATTAAGATGACATTTCGTAATTGTTATTGGGGTGTTCGGATGCCATTGAATAGTAGACTCAGTTAGGGGTGGGCTCAGAATAGCATGTGGAGTGTTTAATGTCTAATGTTAAGCAGAGAGGAGGCAGCGTTGTGATTTGGGGTTGCATAGTGGCTGTTGGTGTTGCTCAAATGTTTCTTTGTGAAAGACTTTCCATGATTCAATGGTTTTCTACGACACAATCTTGGATCAATCGGATATGTCATAAACGAGACGACTTGGATCTTTTAGATAAATCCCTGGATCTAATAGAGAACATGTGAAAGACGTCTGATATGGATTTTTTATTGGAAAATCAAGTGCATAAAAAGAAAGCTCGATCTGTGAAAGAAGAATTAAACAAGTTAAAGAGCAGCATAAGTTGAATGCCCCATAATGATAAAACACTATTTCTAGATCGCATCATTATTTGTGCTAAAAATGGATTTTAAACGACAACATAAAAAGATTTGGACAGTGGTTGAATGCCGATAAATCTCCAGAACACTCGTTAAAGCTTTCAATGCATCAAAAAAGCTTATGCTCGAGGGCAAATAAGGACATAATACAGTATTCCTTCTTAAAACCAGGGAAAACCATTACGACTGGAGGATATTATTTTGATTGAATAAATTACATTTTATAAAAGTTATGAGTATTAGTTCTCAATAATTCCGAACGTTCATGTGTAACGCCCTAATAATAGTTCTAAAATAGTTCTCAGTTTTATCCAAAATGAGCACAGTGACTCCGGGTAGTTTTTGAAAATATGACGCATAGTTTCATCACTTTGTACTTCCATGAGCTCTTCTTGGAGATCAACAATGTCAAATGGATTACTGACCCAAATGTATCTTCTTCAATGGAATTTAGCGATTGAACTGAAGATTTCAAATCACATTTTAAACCTTTGCTAGCTTGATATTTTCGTCTTCCAGAACAACCTATTTTATGACAATCTTGCACTGAAGTCATGATCCAAGCGTTAAGGACCCACCATCAGTATAGATGCTGGTGATATTGATCCCAAAACAAATCTTCTATTTTACTATTTAAATATTTCACCATATTGTGGAGCAAAATGCTAGCAAAACATTTTTTTTCCATTTCAGCAAGTCCAACATAGCATATGTTACTTTGGCTAAAAATTGGCCCAGTTGTAGATACTACCCATTAGTTTTGTAGGCTAAAATTCCTGTCTGTAAATATCAACTGGCTTATCACGCATACGTTTACAAACTTGGATTTGTTCATTTTCATCATCACAGGATCATAAGAAGCACGTCTAATGTTCAGTTTTACTAAATCTTTTTCATTTTCTGTTTAGCAACATGCCAAACAATGTGGTAAGAAGCAAAACTAGATTGTTAGCAGTATCATCATCATAGTGTAATCACAAAAAGTCCACTGCAGAACTATGGGCCTCTTCAATATCCATTCACAGGAAGGGGTTACATCCATCTCGTCTGTATCATATATTCACCTCCTCATTCGCTCGATATTGAAGGTAGCATTACCAACGAGTTTCATTTTGAACGCTCATCCAGCGGGTCTCCTGAATGAACGTATTGACGAACACTTTCGCGATCGTCTCGAGTGGTAAACTACTCTAGACGACTTTTTGATTGTACTGGAAAGGACTGAGTAGCTTCCTATTTCAGGTTGAACCTCTCAGTTCGGCGATTTCAAAAAGATATAAAAGTCAACGGATGACAATGTTATTAACGTTGCAAGTGAAGTTCTTCATATGCATCTCCTCAAGGCCGTCTATTTTATGTTCTTCTTGTCTTTGTTCTGTTCCTAAAGCTTCATGATTCCGAACCGGTAAAGTTCATCATGCTCCATATTTTTGATTAGGGTCGACTAAGTAAGGGATAGCGAGTAACAAGCAAGCCATGATTTGGAAAAATAGCAATGAATAGTAGATAAACTGAGTATCAGCTTGCCAATCAAAATAAATACAATCTTATAAGCATATTAGTTAGGTTAGACAGAATAAATATAATTAATTCTAGTATAGATTATAATTAGACCATGCATCTTAAAATGTAGCATCCAGCTCGCTATATCTTTCTCTTTCTTAGATCTGTCCCTCGTTGCTGAAGATTATGACTTATTTTGTTATTAGCCAAGTATATGTCTTCCGCCTGCGATAAAACTCTTTTATTTTATTCTGATTGCAGCCCTTCTTTGGAAGACTATAGAGCAGCTTATAACGATCTTGATATGATCGGTCTAGCAGGTAGGGCGCCTTTCTCTTTCATTTTTTCCCTTCAACGGCGCCGACCACGACCTCTCTTTCTCCAAACTGTCCTCGCCTCTTCTTGCTACGTGTCCATATAATTGAAGAATGCGTCATAAACAAATTGTGGACAAAAGATCCTTGATCGTGATTTCCTCCGCAATCTTCTTAAAACCGGCCTCATCTCAAGTTTCAATTTTTTTCCTGCTGACCAGCTTTATAGTGCATGTTTCGGTGGCGTATCCTCTCCAAATCTTAGTAATCCAAATCATTGCTGATTTAGTCATTGCGATTCTTCTTCAATTTCTCCATCGCATTCTTCATCATTGGAGATGAGAGATCCGAGGTAATTGAAATCGTTGACAATTTCAAAGCACACAGTGCGTTGCCATTATGATTTAAACTCATGTGTCAGTCAACTATCATTATCTTTGTCTTAGGCTTTCGATCTTCACACGACGAAAGAATTCGTCCATTTCTTCAGTGTTTTAGAATATCAGCGTTGTATCATCAGCTTATCTAAGATTTGAGAGCTTTTTTTCACCTATTTCTACTTCTCTGTTCCAACCTTCTAGTGTTCTTAGCATCAAAAATCTCCGTATGTCTTCCTGATTATGGTTTAAAGAGATGGAGGTGATGATAATGCAATTAATTTGGACCGCGAAGTAGGCTTGAAGAGCAATGGTCTACTACCCCTTGTCACAGCAACGTAGTTAATCGGCCAACAGAACAATATGCCAAAAGACACTATCCTCTCCCATTTTCAAAGCGATCACAATATTCGTGGTCGGCGATCATGTTTATGCTCCATAATCACGCGATGTGTGATTTCAGCCAAATGTGATGCGAAAAAAGCGCGATTTCACAGCGCGTCTAGGATTCGCTAGAGGACAAAATGGTCGACTATTCGAAATTAGTGGCGCTTTCTCTTTCGCGACTATCTTCCTGCCTTCGAAATCCTCGACCTTCAATACTCCGATGGCTATCACGTGTTGAACATTGCCATATTTTATACATGCCCCACTTGAAAATTGAAGCACGTGCTTTTCGCCCTGACGAAGGGGTGGTCCGCCGATTCGAAACAGCTGATCGCGGACTCGGCTCGGTCCTGTGCAAATACATCCCGCAGCCATCGGCGTTTAATCAAGGGATGAAAACACAAAAAAATGTCGAATTGTTGAATAAGATATGTGTGCAGAAGATATAGGTTGGGATGGTTGAAGTGGTGGGGTGTGTGGCGTCGGATCGATCCCCCGGCGGGGCTGGGTGAGGAGGTGCGGGGGTGGAGGTGCGCCGGGGGGTGGCGACTGAGGGTGGCGGAAAAGGACAGCACCACGCCTAGAAAGGGACACACCTATACGACAGTAAGCGCCAACATTCACATAGCGTTTAATACGAACACACAACGCAACCCATTCCATTTTTATACACGCAACATTTTTATACACGGGAATCAATAAAAACGAATAATTTAATTCATTAACAAAGTTATACGTCGTAATAGCAATTAAATAATTTTTTTATAAACATTTTTTTTATAAGTCAACCAATGTCGGCACTGCAATAATTAGAAATGCATTTTTGATAAGCTTTTTATCGAAACAAGTTTATTACCAACTTTATTCCGTTGCAGTTGGCAATTTGAAAAGGTTTTGCTCAAGCATTGAAAATGGACATAATACAATAATATTTTTAATTACTTTTGAATAACTTTAAAAAATAACCATCTATTTTAAACCAACAATACATCCGAGGACAGAATCATTTTTGAAGTAAAACTTGTGTAGGTGCGGTTGGATAAATTGGGCTGAACGAGATGAAAAAGTGAAACTTCAAGCGACAGTTGATCGAAAAGAGAGGGAGAATCCGTCGCATATATCATAGACCCGCTACGCGCATGCGCAGTGCCGTCAATACCGTTTGCAAACACAGCTTAATCTTTTAGCTAACAATCTCCATTGTGTTAAAAGACAAATAAAGAGTGTGAGCCTTTAAAGAATGGAAGAAAGCGAATAAACCACAAAGAAAAGCGCTAACAAATATCTTAGAAAGAAGTAGACAGTATCGAGCCAGGTCAAAAAAATCATAGAAATGGAATGAATTAAAGCTAGTTTTATAACATAAAAATAAATATTCCATCTATTGGTATATCTTCTTCATTTTCGTCCTTCAAGAATGTTGGCAATCATAATTCTCATCTCGGTTTTGTCGATTGCTCCCCGGAACAATGCTCCGGTGCCAAGACCGATCCACTACCGGAGGTTCTTCAGTCATGATGTCTTCTGTAGACCTTGACTCCGACGACCCATGATCTTTTCCTATATTATCAAGCGTAGGAAAATAATATACAC
The DNA here is from genome assembly GCA_008973525.1 of Stenopsyche tienmushanensis. Lineage (NCBI taxonomy): Eukaryota > Metazoa > Arthropoda > Insecta > Trichoptera > Stenopsychidae > Stenopsyche > Stenopsyche tienmushanensis. Next base: position 40,246 of record WACJ01000137.1, read on the forward strand.
TTCGAATAAGTCGAAACAAATTTTGCCCGAACGAGACTCGGATTAGCCAGTACATGAAAACACTCCATGCCTGAGTCACGTTGAGGTAAACCAGTCGAGCCAAATAAATAAATATATGTACATCTTTAATAAATATAAAAATTTTCGCCGTCAAATGATGCATTCACAACAACTAATACATTCATATTATACGATTCTAGGCACTAACTGTAAATTATCTTATTTTTTGCTTGCTTTTGATTGTTAATATAGAAGATTTGCGCCAAAGGGTTGTTTCTTTTTTTAAAAAATTGTATAGTAAAATATGTGTGCATAAATTTGTAGCTGTAATCTTGACTAGAAAGCGGATTTTTTAAATACAAGTTTTGATGTAAAAATGCAGCTTTAGTTTATGGAACGAAATGATTAAAAAAAAATTATGGAACTTGGGGAAAAAAGGTGATATTCTGTATTAATCCTATGAAAAAAAAAATCTAGATCTAGCCAAATTTATTATATTGGCTGTATGTACATGAATGGAAATATCCTTTTTTTTCTCGAAACATAAGGGTCCACAAGGTTTTTTTTAATTTTAAATTATATAAAACCCTTGAAATTGCAAATATCAGGGAGATTTGGTAAGATATATACATAAATATTATTTCAAAAAAATCCATTGCAAAATCATAATTTGTGTTGCCATCTTATGGACAAAAGGGTTAAGTAATAAATACAGATACGCACATATCTGTGTGGACAGTTTTTACAAGGTTGATATAAAAAGTGTCACAATATTGCCCGGAATAAAGCGTGTTAAATTTTTTTGACAATAGTAATTGAATATCGATTGGAGTTGTTGTGGCATTATTTTGATGTAAAATGTAAAAATAGCGGGGGGGGGATCAAAAATCGGCGGGTAGGCGGCGTACCGGTCAAGTGTCGGGGGTGTGTACGCGCGTGTAAGGTTGTCGGCGGTGGTGCATGGGGCGGGGGTGCGTGGGGTGTGCGGCGGGGGGGCGGCGGGGCCGCTCACGCTAGTGCGCTGCGACCCGCCGAGTGGGTGGCACGTCTGACTCCTCGAGCCGTGAGCTGCCCGCCGACCCGGACCGGAGCCGGACCCGCGCGGTGAGCAGAACCCTGTACCCCATCGACCCCTCCGCCACCCCGCCGCCCCTCCCGATGCACCCGCCGCCTCGGCTCGGCCACCTTCGGCCCCACTCGGCTCCTCTCGTCTCTACCCGCTGCGCGCCGGCATACGGCGCGATCGCAAAACCACTGACTATTGCGGCACCCGGCCTTGTGATAACGACCCGACTCGAGATAAAGCGTCCATTTTTGACATTTAAATATCGGGCATTCGAACGCACGCAGCTGTCAAAGTGGGCCGCCTTGGTTCAAACGTCGGATCGATATGCCCATCACCATGATCAACATTCAAATAATTTGAATCGGCGATGCCGCCTTTCGATAGTCAGTCGTTTCGTGATCGTATGCAGTGTTGACATGCGCGGAACGATTTTTTCGCCGACAAAGGAACCTCATCGCTGAAAATCGCACAATGGATAAATATCCTAGCGTTTAAACAATAAACGATAATTCGCGCGTCGATAAGATCGATATTTGCATGCGTCTTCGGGCGTCGATTGTTCCGTTTTTATTATTCAATATTCATTTGTTTGAGATTAAATTCGACCGTCGCGAGTATTAATTCGAACCGTACATATACGTCTTGGTCGATCATCGAATGCTTCGGGGTGACTTTGCGCCGTCCGCCTTTTGTTTTGGAGGGCTTTTCAAAATTATTCGCATGCATGTCATAAAAGCCCAGTTCAAATTAAATGCACGATAGAAATAATCTACGATAAAAGCGCAGCTTTTTATGATTGAAATAAATAATTATCATTTTTAAATATATATAATATCGATGCGAGCGAATGTTTTTTGACGCATGCGCATTCTCAATTACAATATTTTTTTAAAAACAAAAAATATTTTGTTTTTGTTATACACGACCCCCTCCGATGAAATTAAGTTATAAAACGACTATAAATAATAATTATCTTATTGTCACATGTGCTCGACTGTGATCTGTCACTTTTACACACGCGTTGTTCTTTTTTTGTCTCATTTTATTCCATATCGGAGGTTCAACGCGTTGGCAACCAATTCCATTGATGCCCATCAGGCTTTTCCTATTATAGCCCATTCCAGGGCTTCTCAAAGCTAATCATGAACTCAGCGGCGGACTTAGCATTTGAGAGGCCTTTGGCGCAATGTAAGTTTGAGGGCCCTGTATCCATTTAAATTTATGAGGCCCCCGGAATTTTTGAGTCTTCATTAGAAACACATTTATTCCGTCGGATAAGAAGTTTTTCAATTCCGTCACTGAAGAAAAAAGCCCCGAAAACCAATTGCGCACGTATTGTTCGACCGCAGCGTTGTCGTGAAATCGTTGTCCTCCTAATGCCTTTATAAACATATGATAGTCACGTAGGGCCATGTTTGGATTGTAAGATGTGTTAAACAGCTTGGATCGATTTTATTCGTCTTTTGTTGCAATAAGCAGTCTTAACGTCATCCAGTAGCTTGCAATGTCTGTCTGTCATGTAGAAAATTAATAAATGTAGCCAGGGCCGTAACAAAGGCGTGGCAAAGCAGGCGCCCACCACGGGCGCAACTGGGCTTGGGGCGCAAAACGTAGAATACCATTTTACTTTACATGAACTAACACTGATTGACTCTGTCCGTTTTTATAATATATACTAAGCTGTCTAATCCCTCTTTTCTTCGACTTAAACATTGGGCGAACCGAGCCGGCATAAACCCACAATAAAATAAAGACAACAATATTTTCGACCGATTGTAAAATATAAACAATCCACCAGATCACTCCTCTTCAGACAATTTCATTTCATAATGAGAGTTTGTAATCGTTCTGTATGTATGACATCCGATCGCGAGGCGCTCGTTCATCATGTCAGCGGTTCGAAAAGCGGACCGATTGGACATTATAGCCACTCCGTCCTCTTTTACATTATCACCGAACTCTGCCTCAAATCTCTTCAAAATCTCACTTGATTGCACGCCTTCGTTTAGAAGAAAACTGAAGGATGCTACTTCTTGCCTTCTTTCTTCAATTACTGGATCAAGAAGCTTTCTATTCGATGGAATAAATATATTCCTAACGAAGGGAACTATGTAAGAAGCCTAGTTTTTCAATTGAAATTTGGTATTTCAAAGGATGACCAGTTTCTTGAATAACGCATTGGGTCAAAAACTTTTTGAAGTCGCCTAAAATTTATGAAACCCTCTGAATTTTTGAACTTTTCTGCGCTTATAGATTGGATGAATTTAAATAGATATAGAAAAGTGGGCGAGGATACAGTTCAAACACAGACAAAGGCATAAAATGCTCCGTTGCCAAGCCAATTTTGCAGCCCCTCGGGTCTTGATACACGGTGGCTAATCTCGCCTTATCGTAAAAACGACCCTGTCCAGACACACAGCTTAGAGATCTCCGAGGAATTGTCAAAGGAAGTTTTATAATTGCTTTCTTCCCCATTAAATATTTCTATCAATGCTCGTTTGAAAGTTCTTGCTCGGACTTGCTATCCCATTGCCTTTACATACATATGCTTAAGATTGTTTGAATTAAAGCAGAAATGAATCCATAGCTTATTGATCGTCTCAGGATTTACTCTTTAGATCCAAGAACTCAGACCCACTTTGTAAATACTTGGTTGGCTACGCATTAAAAGCGGCAAGTATTGGACTGTCGGATAAATTCTGTCCCTGCCAAGAACAGCACCAATTGCTCGATACACCGCTTATATCATACGTTTTTTTGGTTTTAATGCCAATGATATAACATCCAAAACAACTGATTGACCCATCATCGGTGATGGCATGTCACATTCGCGATCGAATTTGATCAATCGACGTTACCGTCGAAAATAGTTCAAGCTACCTACTTTTATTCTGTACGAAAATCAATAAATTGTCTATGAAGCAAAGGCAATTATTTACAATTGGTGAGCTACAAAATCGTCAGACAGAAGCTATTATCGAATCCAGTCCAGTTGCGAATGTTCTTCGACCAAGGCACCTGTCATCGGCTATCTCAACATTGTCTTTCAATCTCCCTCGTCAAGATCGTACATTTCAAACATGCTATTTAGCGATATTTCGCCGCAATTTTTCTTAAGATCGTATGCATCCTAATCCTTTGATGCGCATTCCCGCAAATGCTGCTGGATGGAATGGACTCGATCGACCCATAGGGAGTATGCACGCACATGTTGCGAACAGTATATCAATGCTCAACAATATCAATGGCTAAACATTGCCATTGCAGGGTTGCGAAGGAAGAAGATTAAATTATACTGTTGGTCATTTATAATCGATTGGTTTCATTAGCTGTATTAAAACACGGTCATGATTTTAACACTTTTACTACTGGACAGCGATATATAGACGTTGACAATATTGGCGCTAAATGCCAACAGTGATATATCTTTGCGTTGATGACGCTCTAATAATTGCATCAAAATAACCCTTTATTTCTCAATATTTTCTAACTATATTAGAATATAATTAACATCATTTTTACTTTTATTATTAAGATTTTTTATCTCTCAATCTTATCAATTTGGCTTGGTGTTGGTATTTTTCGCTTGGGTGTATTTTTCGTTCGGCGTTAAAAAACTTTCTTAACTAAAACTTTCTTATATGCAAGATTTTTTTAAAATGTGATAAGAAAGGGCGTTTATTAATTTTTTAATGTATACAAGCGTGAAGCATATATTATTTTATTGTTTTTGAGCGTTAAATAATGAATGGAGCTACAAAGTGAAGCTCTAAATTTGAATGCATAGGAGGTGGTACATCCCGGCTTGCGCAATACGTTAGACATTTTCGAGGTCTCTTCCCGGTGGGTAGAAAAAATGATGATATTGAAAGAGGGCCGTGTATATGCAGTGGGTTCGTATATATGCAAAGGTGGGTGCATTGAAGGCATCTGTCGAGTCGGCTGCAAAGCAGTGTGGGTCGGTGGAGGGCGAGAATGCGAGGGGGGCGCAGCTGCCAGGTGGGCGGCAGGCGGTGAGACCCCACCGGGACCCCACCATCCCTACCTGCACTCGTTTACACCGGACGATGTTTTCATACAAAAAACCCTACCCGAGAAGGAGTGTGGAAAAAATATAACCGTCGGTCAGGAATCGTCAATGTCCGAAAACCGCTGTAGGCCGCATGTGTTTCACACACTACACCACATGTTTGCATGTATACATTTATTTTTATTCCTGCGGCGAACGATAACAAGGACATTCTGGTTCGGATTTCGAGGAGTCTGACGTAGACGAAGATTCCTCCTATCCAGAGATTCAAGTGTCGAAGAACACCTAATCAAAAAAACGATGCCTGACCAGCGACAAATTTGAAGCGATTCGATTCCCAATCATCAACATTTACGAGTCACAATAATTAAATATGATTCACGATTTAAACATTTTCAAGCATTCAACAGCTTACCTCAGACGAAGTAGTTCTCGGAAGGTTTACTTCTTGGACAGCGATGATGAAATATAATAAAAGTTTCTTCGCAAATACAAATTCTGGTCCAACCCATACCCTACCGCATGTAATTTAGGCTAAAATCTAAGCGATATTTACGGCAGGGACTTTCGGTCCTTAAACTCAAAGCATCCGTTATTCTCAACCTTTTTCATGGAAGGTCTTCTTCGTGACACAGCGCAGGTACTGGACTCCCGCGAACCCTATTTTTTTATAATTGTACGACCAATTTGATCAGATATCATAACATAATAACGACGGCGATGCCAAACCTTTTTTTGACGGCCAATTGACAATATTTTTACGCTTTTTTTGCAAACCATACCAGTACTCCTTAAACGTTTGCCATGTTAGTCGAATCAACTAACATTAGCTTCTCATTGAGAAAACGGCGATATTAAAACGATCATCTTAGAATAGAAAATATAAACCAATATATGTGTAATCATTTGGAACTCTTATAGCGACGACGATATATCCATGTAACCAGGGCTAATAATAGACTGAGATTATATATACTAAAAAAATAATATTGCAATACTTTAATCAAGTTGCCGCGCTACAACTTTAGCCGCGTCTATTGAGGTTCCAACCATCTTGTATTGAAAGTAGACGATGTTTATTTAACAATAATGAACATAAGCTATTTGTAGACAAAAAAACAGCTTTGTAGATTTTAATTTAATGCCGGTATGCACAATTATTCAGACTGAAATAAATATTAGCTTTGTATAAACGGGTGCCAAATTTTGGTCGCTGCCTGCACCGCTCTACCTTATTATAAGCATCATTTTTTCTGTATGTAGCCTCCCCAAAAAATAATGTATAAGTAAATTAGATTTTATTTTTAAAAACATTCAAAGAAACTGTGCATCACAAAGATAGCGAAAACGACCCTTAATATAATTCTTCAGTGTCGGAAGGCACCCCACCCCAGTTTATTCTTCGTTCGCTTTCATTGAATATGAATTCAGACATGTCAGACACCTGTCCTAGATAATTACAGTCGCTTGCACACTAATCGTTATCTATATAATACACAGCCTTCGTTTTACTTCAAGTATATAAATTCACTTAATTCCGCTCATGTAATTAATTGTCGCCAGGTCGTTAACAAGTCGACGATTCTCAATATATAAACGCATGCGCGCGCATCCACTTATCTATTTATCTATCGGGTCAAAGCTCTCGCAAATGACAGTTTACGATCGAAGCTCGGAGTTATCAAAGGACCGAGTCTTACTGCTCCTCCTTTCGACGCAAATATGATCGCTCCTTCCGACAGGTGGCTCTCCCACAAGAGGGGAGACTCGCCACCTACGCGAGCACCTGCAGCCCACCTGCCACCCAACTCTACGTCATACTGATCCGGCCTGCACTCCTGCCGTCGTCTAAAAATAACGCGCATCATGAGCGGTCCACGTTGTTGTTCTGACTCTTCGAACCGCAAAACTTCGACCTCGTGCTGCATTCTGGGCGCGATGGGGTTCAGATTCGATATCCATTCTTCGACTATCACCCTTGGGCGAACGCGGAGAGTCCCTAACAGGATCGGCCTCCGATGACAGACGAGAGTCAGTTCCGTCGTGTAAATATGCGTCACACGAAATGCGCTTCGCCCCCATGCGACGTTTGCTACGTAGCAAACCAGCGGCTGTTAAACTGGACCCAAATGATAAATATAAATCTTGAAGATTTCGACTGCGCTTTACAGTAATTCGAATTGACCAAAATTGCAGACCTGCCTTCGATCTAGCATTCGATATTCGCTAAAAATGCCTCCCATGGCTAATTGGACTTTCTGTTTATTTAGACATAGGATCTGCCAGACCGAACGTTGCTGTAAAATAGCTTATAACTGCGCGTTAATTTTCGATTTTAACGTCAGTTTATTGCGTCGTTTACGAGCCGCAAGAAACAATGTTCTGATACAAAAACAGACAATCGCGATTCGAAATATCTGGACTTGAAAAAATGTTTGCACTTTCGTCGATCGTTCAGAGCGCCCCGAAAATTTCGTTCGGTCGAAGGGAAGATTAGCCAATTTGGAGCGGCGAGTGATCGTATAAATGTCAGCACTCGTTCAGGTCGCCGAATATTTAAAATTAACATGGTTATGTCGTTTAAATTCTTTTAGCTCCTATACATAATGTATAGTAATTTTTAATGTTTTTTGTGAACTTGTTTATGTACTATTGCATTTGATACATTTTATACATTGCGATGTACATCTTATTCATTCGGTCGGTAGTGCTAACGTTGTCATCAAAAGTACGAAATTTAACCATCTTACAGATTGGAGATTGTGAATGGCAAACAGAGATGGAGAGTATCTTGCGTACATCGTACGATTGTATAGACAGTTAACCCAAATTTATCGATTTCAAGCATCAACAAAGACATTATTTTGTTACTAAAAGTGAAGACACACATGTGTATTGTTTATGTTTATGCGAAGAAATTAACGTATATAGTGTGCTATAAACAGTGTTTTTATTTTTATTATTGCACCGTAATTCGAGATTAAACTTTGTGTACATTGAAATGTACAAACAGTCTCAAAGTTAGTTTGACATATCAGTTTACTTATTGTTGTTATCCAACAAATATAATTCATACAAAATTTTATGCAAATTATGAATACACTTGGGTCTTTTTTTATGCGATAAATACATCCCACGGGGAGTCGCATATAAAAAATCAGCATTAAAAAAAACTTGAATTATATAGAAAACTGAGGGATAGGTTCCGTTATTTTTAAAAACCGCATAACTTCAAATCAATGTGATGAAATGTAGCAAAATTCGCATAAAAAAAACTTTGCGAAGATTGACCAATAATACAGATTTTTACAGAGTCCGTGATATGGAGACATTAAGTTCTTAAGCTCGTGCTGGAATTTGAGTCATGTACAATAAATAGATTGACTAGTTTCTTGCATATTTTTTACAATAAGTCTTCTGTTTCTTTGCCGTCATATAACATCAAACCAATAATCATTCAAGGGAATATCCTCAAGCGATTCATCGACATCGTGTAATGATTTGCCAGAGTAATGATTTCAGCTGACAATGTCGAAGTTTTTATTATTTCGCCATCTATAACGCATTCGTGCAATATTGCTTTCCAACAATAATTTAAAGTGTGTGGATTAATCTGAGATACCGCCCATGAAACATTATTTATACAGTTAGGTGGAAGAAACGCTATTTTTACTTTTGTATGTTCTAAATGTGGTTGACTTTTATATTTTTTTATGTGCATTCGCACAAAAAAAAAGCTTTGTGCTCTATAGAAAAATAATGGTTAGGTTCCATTATTTTTGAAAACCGCATAACTTCAAAATCACATTAAAAAGATCCGCATAAAAACAGACCCAAGTGTATTTTTATTTCAATTATATTTTCTTATATAAATTCTTTAAAGCCTTCAAATCAGATGTTATTACGTAAAAATATTTGGAATAGAATTTTATATGGAAATATTTCTGAAGTCGAATTACTAAATAGCGGCGACAAAAACGACTTGCAAAACAATGATTTTTTTTTTCAAGTAAAATAGTTTCAGCCCATTTGTACATTGCAATGTACACACTATTTTCCTGAAAAATGATCTCAGAAAGAGAAAAAAAAAACATTTTTCTGCATACCTGTTGTTCCAAAAAACAGATTTCTTTTAAAATCGATTATTATTATCATCCTAATCATCCAAACCACCCAACTTATTATTTTTGTTCATCCTAGTGAGTGCATCTAATTACTACTTCAAAATATATTGCGTTCAATGATATATTGGCGTCGGCATTTCTCGCACAACGGCGATATATCGGCGTCCGGTCTAAAAGGGTTGGAATTGGAAAAAAATAAATTGGATTGAAAGTATACAGAATCGCGGTTCTGCATTGCCGGCAGTCTAAATAAGACCATTCAAAACTGGGTTGGGTGGTATTTTCTTTGCTGCTGCTCTTCTGCCATTATGCAATAGACATAAATTGAATCTTTTGATGGACAATAAAACTATTTCCAGCTACGACCTCGATGTTCGCTGTCGTCCCGATGGGCGCATTCAATTCGGTCGGGAATGAATAAACGTTCGAATCTGTTTTCGACGCAGAGTCGAAACGAGAAGGGTCGTATTTTTTGTCGACTTCCTTTCGCAGGCACTTGTCGGCGCTTCGGGGCGGGCGTCGCGAACATCTCGGGCGAGGGGCGCTCACGAATGGGGCGGCCGACGGAACCCCTCCGTAAAAGACCCTCCCCGAAACGCGGCATCCTGCAATTATCCTCGGGAGGAAGCGAGACGGACGTCGACAGATTCGACGCTCGCCGGGATGCACGCGAAGGACGAAATGAATCATAGCGACGAAACTCGCTGCGCGTTCGATTCTTCCGTGGACGTACACATTTTGAACTGTTTTCAATTTCATTTTCAGCAAAATCAGATGGCGGTAAAAAGCAGCTGACATGGAGGTGGCACTACCCGGGCCTCTGGCCTTAGACTGCGAGGACATGTTCAAGGAGATAACGAAGAAGTTGTACGGCGACGAGGGCGCCTTGGAGTTTCCGGACAGAGTCGACCAGGAAGAGAGCTCCCTCCTGAAGCCGGAAGATCACATCACCGCGTTCGGACTCGCGGCCCTCATGCAGAACGGCTTTCCACCTCCGGGGATCCTCCATGCCAACTTCCAACCGAAGACCAACCCCGCCGCTGAAGACAAGTGGTCGCCCAGCGAAGAGTCGCTGCAGTGGACCAACTCCAGGATAGCCACCTACAACCCGGCGCAGAAGCTCTTCAAATGCGTCGACTGCGAATGCGTGGGATTCCTGTCTCGAGTCGCCGAACATTGGCTCGGGACGCATTCGAACGCTCGGGTCTTTCAATGTCCCCAATGCGCGTACGGCAGCGCCTGGGCTCGATGCGTCCGCTTGCATCTCGTCAGGGAGCACAACATGCCAGACGATCGCGGCACGGACTCCCTGGTCAAGAACAATCCCGTCCTCGACGAAGTCACCAAGTATCTGCAGAGGCTGAAGTCCAAAGTCGACAGCATGTCACCGGCTCCCGTCCCGCAGGGCGGCGCACCCGTCGGGCGAGCGCCGGCGCCCTCCCCGCCCCAATCCCAGGGTGCCGCTCCCAACAAGCGCTACGGCTGCCCCGCCTGCCCTTACGCCACGGACAGGCGCGACCTCTTCACCCGCCACGAAAACATCCACCGAGACGAGAAACCCTTCGAATGCTACGTATGCCAAAAACAATTCAACAGAGCCGACCATGTCAAAAAACACTTCCTTAGAATGCACCGCGACCACCCCTACGACCTGAATAGAATTAGAAGACAGATACCAAAAACGCCACCAAATACCTACTATCCGAAACAGAACAACGAAGCCATGACTCAGGGGCTGCAGGTCGCCGGAGATCAGACCTACGTCGCTAGACCGCCTCACATCAAACAGGACCACAACATGCACCAGATCAAATCGGAGCACGAACAGAACGCGATGGGGAAGAATCCGAACGCGAAGAAGAAGGGCGAGAAGAGATACACGTGCTGCTATTGTCCATGGTCCGGCGTCGACAACTGGTGCCTGAAGAGACATCTGAACACCCATCTGAAACCCTTCGTCTGCGCCCTCTGCGACTACAAGGCGGCTCGCTCCGAACGACTCGCCACGCACGTCACCAAAGTGCACAACAAAAAAGCATGCGGCAAATGCTCGTTCCTGGCCGAAGATCAGACGCAGCTCACTATTCATCTACAGGAACAACAGTCAGTATTGCATGTAATTCACCGTCTTATATTCTTCCCAGCGTCGTTTCTAACCATGTTTTTATCATTTTAGCCACGTGGAGAACCGAAACATCAAAGTACCCAATACGATGCTCCGAGCCGGATATAGCGGTGGACCTGCAGCTCCTGTTATGCCGTCGTTTGGGTAATAAACATCAATCCTTTCCCGATCAGCATGTTCTTCTTTAGTAAGGGAATTCCTGGTGTCGGTGTCCGTTTCTTCCCACCGTTTGAATGATATCCAACCAGAAAGCATTTAAAATTTAAAAAGAAAATTGACTGATTGAACGTCTTGTTGCGACAATTTTGAACGTTTCAGACTTATAAACTTATATAACTATTTTAATTATTTACAAAGATCTATTTTGGCATTTTTATATAAGAACATCATATTGTTATAAAATGTATAATTTGTAAAAACAATGGTTGGTTATTATTATATCGTGTATTTAACTGTCTAACATATTCCTATTTTCCAATGCACTTCAATCATTTGTACCATATTACTAATATAATTTTAATTAGAACAGATAGCTAACGATCCAAATAATATATTAATGAATTTTGGCATATATAGATAGGGCTCATCTTCGGATATTGTCTCGCCGGAGTTAGAGTGCTATTAATTTTTTGATGAAGCTCTTTTCCGTTGGCAGGTCGAACGATGGAGGCGGCGGGAGCGGCGGCGGCGTGGCCTCTGTGAGGACCTGGCGTCCCCCGAGACAGCAGGGGGCCGCCCGTCTCTTCAACTACATGGAGGCCTCTGACGGCTCAGACCAAGAGGACTACGACGGCAAAGCCTATCCGACCGACGAGCGGAGCGTTCAGGATTTTCCTGAAGCGGGGGATGTTGGCACCGCAGCCGATGAGGTCGGCGAGAATGATCTAACCACAAAATCTGCGGCTACAGCACCACCTGTCACATCTCCCGCTGAAATCGCCAAGCGTTCGGCTTTGAAGAGAAAGATACCAAAGAAGAAAAAATCGGGTAACAAAGAAAACAAAAAAACCAAATTCCAGTGCAATACGTGTTCACTATCGTTCAAATCTCCGGGGACGTTGAACGAGCACAGTCGCCAACATTCGAGTGCGGCTGTACGTTCGCCGCTGTTGGCGGCCAATTCTGATCATCATCGTTTCGATTTCGAAGCACACGTCGACCTGAGCTCGCATTCTAGTGAGAACGCTTGGGACGTCGACGAAAACAGCGGGCATCTGAGAAGATCAAGAAAACAAAGTCAACCGAAAAAAGTCATACAAGATATGCTCGCCTCTAAAGAGAATCCCCTCTCGATGTTAAATGCGGACGTTACAGATACTGTACAAAAAAATAATGCAAAGAAACCTCTCGTCGATTCTCAGCAACCGATCACTCACGTCAAAGCTAAGAGCGGGATAACTCATATTGACCAAATTATATCTAAAATTATCAAAAAGAAAGATAGAGAGCATCCTGTGAGCTTGAACGACGAGACCCAGAGTAATATCGAAGCGACGTTGTCCAGATCCATGATGCGGAAGTCCGTCGCTCTGAAAAAAGAGAATCCATCAAAAAAGAACAATAGAGTACTCCAAAAAGCATCCAGTTACAAAGATCGAAAACACTTGAGGATGCTCATTAAGAAACTGAAAAGTCGTAAACCATTCGTGATTTTCAGATGTAAACGATGTAATATAAAATTCAAACCCAATTTTGAGTTTTATCTTCATTACAGATATTGTAAGAATAAAAAAAATAAAGAAACATCTTGAATCTTATGTTTTCTGAAATCAGTGCCTACATTTGAATAAGTATTAGCTTTTTAGTGTACCTGCTAAGCTTTTGTTTTGCGCCGAACGATAATTTGCATTAGTATTATTATAGTATTTTATTTTTACCAAAAATATATTTTTTTATTTTATCCCTACGTGTATTATATATTCTCATTCGAACATTATTATTTTTGCCTTCTATTGTTTATAAGTATATTAAAGTATTTTATTACACCTTTTTGGTGGCTTTTAAAGTTATTCTATTATAATTTATGTTATAAGTATCTTAGGATATTTCGCAAGAAGTGAAATCTATGTGAATTAATTTTCAAGAAATAAAACGTTGTCGATTTTCTATACATTTTTCTTTTTCTTTCTTTCTAATCTGTCCAATCGGTTGTTTATGTTATACTAATTTTAGTACGATACAAGTGATATACTTTAATTGCTGGCCGTTAAATTTTTTCTCAATATAGATTTATTATTTCTACTTATTATCCCCATTATTATTATAATTATTAATTATTTTTCTTTGTGTTATATGCAAATTGATACATCCTATGAAATCAAACAAATTTTATTTAAATATATCCTAATTTTCTCTCAGCAATGCGCAACGTGAATAAAGCAATAAATGAACCTTTACATCGTTGATGGCACACAATATTCATCGATTTCTTCGCGTAAACATATATAACAGTACACCAGTCAATGGGGAAAAACAAAATGAAAACGGAAAGATGGAGGTAATTTATAGTCCATTAGTTCTTTGGAGAAATATGGTATAAATATTTACATGTTAGGAGAATCAAATGAATTATCCCTAAATCTAATCATATATATTGAGTCAGCAGACCAGGAGTTAGGTTGCAAAGACCACACTAGTTGTTAAAAAAGTGTATCGAGGATAAATGCTGTTATACCATCATAAGCGTCTGTCAATAATAAAAGTATAAGTGTAAGTGTCAATAATAAAAATATTAAGAGGGTTCGAGATTTTAAATATTTAGGGTTCATGAGTGATGAAATTACCTCCAGGATTCAATACAGCAATCGATGCTAATATGGCTTGAAAATCATTTTAGATCAGCGAAAAAAAATCTCAGGCTCTGAAGCCATGTGATCCAATCGAGAGATCACGGACATGTACGATGAAGCGTCAATTACCAGCTTTGCTCGAACCCCCCCGTCTACTTTGGGCAGGTTATGTAGATTGAATGCCGACTCACAGGGTCCCTCGTGCCATATTAGATTCGGAACCAAGTGGCTGTAGACCCGTTGAAATAACTCGTCTACGCTGTGATAGACAGATAGGCATAAACGTCGCACATCTGAGCCTGGACAATTAGAGCATTTATATGTTTGTATATATAACAATAATCTGTAACGTGATAGAGCCTTTTTAAATAATCTCATAGACCTCATCATGTAGAATGAATTATGATTATACTAATTATAGTGTGCCTAATCAGGACCAAGTAATCGAACGACTGTACTTAAGCAAAGACATTGCATACATTTCAATAAATTGTCATTTCTGTAAAGATGTTCACAAATATTTAAGAACAATAAGATAATGTGAATGCGTTACAAATAGAGATTCAAAGTAAATGACAGGTTACTCTAATTAAAGTCAGATATAGGTGTTTTTAACACCAACGAGAGGAATCTCGTAAACTGTCAAACTGTCTTGTTATGACAAAATAAATATAACCTTAAACATATTATTTATGGCCGAAGCATATAAAAAATCGACCTCATGATAATGAGCTCTTGAATTTTTAACTTTTACAAGCTCAAAATATTAACAATCACACTGACAATTTGTTGATAAATTATAAGAAACAAGATCATTTTTGCTTTGATGTAGAAAAATATGTATATTTTTTCTTCCATAATTTTTTAATTTTAATTCCATTTTAACCAGCATTAATGTCAATATGATTTGATTTCTAATAAATAGTATTGATCTATGAATATTAATACAACTCTTATTTTTATTTTTATCAAATTTAATATTTTTTCCATAAAATCATAGCGCATAAAATAAATTAAAATAAAGATTATCATGAGGAGATATTTATAAAGTGATATTTAAATAATGCAGTTATATCAATTTTTTTTTTTGGGAAAAAATTTGCAGTATATTTTTAAAATCTGGCAACTCTCGCCAAAAGTCACATTGACGTTTCTCATTTCAATTTCATCTTGTTCGTGTAATCGTCAAGTAATTGTTGTTTTATTTCGGTTTTTCTTCGTTAAACATTTATATTTTTATTAAATATAATAATTATTATTATTTTCAGAATGATTTTAACTAAAACCATCACAATACCTTCACGGTCTTCTATATAGTGGAAACGACCAGAAGAACTATGTACCAATTGAATACAATTAATATCGGGAGTTTTAGTGTTAAAAGACATGGATTTCAGTGCTTTGAACCCTCGTAGCACCAACAATTTAAACTTAGCCGCCCGAAACAATGATGTAAGTTTTTTACAAAAACAACTTGTGCGAGGTCGTAACCCCAATTGCACCGACAATCGTGGTTGGACTGCTCTTCATGAAGCTGCCGCCAATGATGCTGTGGATGCACTCGAATTTCTTCTGAAATACCCCAAGACATCAACACTCGCCGAAACATTCGAAGGACAAACCGCTCTATTTCTAGCGTGCAGAAACAATGCATCCCTGAAGGTCATAAATCTACTTTTAGAACACGTAGAAAATATAGCAGAATACACCAGCCATGAAAACGTATCTCCACTGCACTTGGTATGCTCCCAAGGCCGTGTCGATGCTTGTGAAGCTTTAATTAAAGGTGGTTCAATACTCGACCTGCAAGATTTCGACGGTGATACCCCGATGCACGATGCGGTCCGTGGAAAACATCCTCACATAGTTGCAATTTTATTACACGCTGGCGCCGATCCAGGATTGCAAAATTCATTTGGTTTAACGCCGTTTTTGCTAGCTTGCTTTAAAGACACGTACGAATGCATTCTCGAGCTATTTCCGTTCGTCGCCGACATCAATGAGTGCGCTAACGAAGGAAATACAGCACTAATACTGGCAGCGCAGCGTGGCAATCTCGGCATCACTAGATTTTTGTTAGAGCACGATGCCAACCCTAATATTCACAATAACGAAGGCGCCCTTCCACTCTATTTAGCTCTGATCCAAGGCCACTCGAAAGTGTTTAAAATGCTTTTACCAGTGACAGACGACAATGAAATAAATAAAAACATCATTAATTATGCTTGCAAGCCTTTGTATTTTTCAATGGACATTATTATAACGTTATTAGAATCGGATTTGGATCCTGAATTTTTCAACAAGTGCGACAAATTTCATATTACTCTTGAAGAAATATTTGGATTTAGACCGCGATACAGAGTAAATCCTCCGCTCTGTTCCATCCTAAACGTTATCGATTATATTTATAAATCTTCGAAAGACTTATGTGCAACATTGCTATTTTTATTTTTAACAAAAGGAGTAGCAGTTAATCCACTTTATGAAGATGAATGCCCTCCACTTGTTTATTTACACTTTTGTGATCATCACAGCTGCTATTATCAGGTTTCATTTTAATTCATAATTAAATACTAGTTGATAATAAAAAATACAATGATCAAACTAACATTTTATATTTTTGCAGGTTATTGAGATATTGATAAGCCAAGGATGCAACGTAGATTACACGACTATTTCTCGCGATTCAGAGCTACAGTACCCAGACGCAATAATAGCGTCCATCACAAGCGGCGGACATACGCTACCAATGCTGCTCACGTATTCGTTTAAAGTCGAACCTGAAGATATTTTACATAAATTAATCGAGTACAATATGATCGGACAGAGAATTTCTCCGGAGGTATTCACAATTCAAATGCGAATAGCTCATATTTGAATGATTGTAATGTTGTATGATTTTTTTTTAGATCTTCAAGAGAATATTACTTATGTCGTATTTATCAGTGAAAGCTTTAGAGGAAGCAAGAAAACAACTCACGCCCTATTTACAAGATGCGAACATCGAATGCTCTAAAGAATTACTAGAAATGCTAAAACCACAAGTGCCTAGCTTAGCCCATTGCTGCAGACGAGTGGTCCGGAAGAAACTCGGACAAAATATTCGAACAACGCAAGATTTTTGTAACGTTCTCAGACGATTACCTATACCCGTAACGCTCAAGTCTTTTTTGCGGTTTTTATAAACAGTCTTCACGAAGCTAAATAAAAGCAATATTTTTCACATGTTTTTTTTTGCAGAACATATATCTAGCTAATATAATAAATTATATTTATTTGCGTTTGCTTATTTTAATTTTCATCCTTGAATAAATTTCGTGATATTGTACCATGTCAAGCAAAATTAAGGTGAAAATCATCAGTATTGTTTTTATAACCAATATTTATACCAAAAAATCTCGATTACATGTATCAATAAAAATAATAAATTTATGTAAACCATTATTTTATTTATGATAAAAAGCCAAGCATCGAATATAAAAGTTTCATTGTCCTTTATGTTACATATTTACAATTTTCCCTTCATTGAATTTACAGTACAACCGCAATATTTGGTTATCACCAGCTTATTTGCATTTTTTTTGCCTAGATAAAAATATATTTTTTTAAATTTAGTTTTAATAATACTTTTTCAATTTATTTGACTAGAAATGATTTTAATTACTCGTTTAAAAATATTTGCTGTTTGATAAATAATTTATAGTTTGGAGCAATGCTACCCAAATATGGTAACCGATATAATTGTGACCGACGATTTTATGGCCAAAATGGAAACAACACTTGACGTTTGACACACGTGCGTTTGAAACATGCCTCCACACCGCGAGGGCTTAAAAAAACGGACTACTTCCTCGTCTCTTGTCGAAAAATCCGAAGATAGTGATAAAGATGTGTCTCCACAGCTAGTGACTAAGTTTTCAGTATGCTGCTTCATGTGTATCATAGATTATTCGTCGATTTGTATTAATTTTATATCATAACCTGTTACACATCGTATTTAGTTTATTTGATCGTGTATCACTTTATGTTTGGGCCTAAAATTTGCAAATTATTTATATATTTGTTCTTTTTAATAAATTATTAATAAATTTATATATGTAATGTGTTATTTTAAACTATATATTAACATTATAATGTATTTATTTTAAAGGAATCTGATGATTTATTAAAAGTTTTTGACGATCAAGATAATGACAGTACTGATTCAGAAGGAGATGTAGAAGATTCTGACGGTGAATTAGATGTAAGCACAATTTACAGATTTATTTATTGAATTTTCATGTTTAATCAACTCATATTTTTAATTAGGAACCAGTATTCAATTCCGACGACGAGGAAGATGATGGATTATCAGCCAATTCAAGCAGTCCTGGCGAGGTTAGAAATTAAATATTAATTAATAATGTTAAAACGTGCTTACATGTTACATTTATTGACATTACGTTTTATCCTCATTTTAAAACATCCCGATTATAATTGAAGAAGACTCGTTTTCTCATCGTAAATACATTAAATTCCTAGACAAATTTTGTATTACATTAGCGGAACATGTAAATATTCGCCAATTTCATAACTTCTAATTGTTGACAATAATTCTCCCAGTTTCATTAATTCATAATTATTCCCCGCATATCCCACCGTATGCACAAATCACCTTTTTTAGAGTCAATCCAGGCTTAGGGGTTGGAATTGAGGGTTCTTTTTGTAGAAAGCCATTAATATTTTCATCATATATTATCGTAAATGAGCCATTTCTCATCAGCCGTTACAATGTGATTCAAAAAGGGACCATTTTCGGTCATGGCGTGCGCTACCCATCCTACCCCCATAATACCCATCCTACTCCATATTAGCCATCCTATTAATTTTGCCATTGCCTGATTAACTTTTTGGAACCAATACTGGCATCTATGGACTGTTACCGTTTCATTATAAACATCTTTGAGTGTTTTCCTGGCCTTTGTGATTATTTTCGGGTTCCGCTAATATTTAGTGAACAATAAAATGTTAATATTTAAATTTTTGTTATAGGATAGTGAAGATGATCTAGGAACTGATAATTCAGAAGAGGATGATGATGATGAAGATGAAGACGACGATGAAGAAGACGAAGAATCAGGATTTGATCAAACGTCATCTGTTGATTTCTCAGATGATGAAAATGTAAAGTATAAATTAAATGATGTTGATCTGAGTGCTCCTGAAAAAAATCAGGATAACAAAAAAAATGGAAATAAAAGTAATGATCTCAAATCAAATATTTCCAAAAAGAAAGCAAACAAAATTGTTCAAATATCTAATGATAAAAATGTTGGATCAATTAATACTGAAGAATTTGATGAAAAGCGAAGTGATAGTAAAAAAGATAGTTTAAATATTGTAAAAAATAAAAGTAAACGAAACAAAAAAAATAAAAATAATCAAGAAACACTTCCACAAATCCAAAACATTGCTAAAAATGCTGAAGAAGACGTTAAAGGTTAATTAAATTCTCTAAATTAAATTTGATTCTTTTAATCCATGAATAAAATATTAATTTAATTTGTACTATTAGATGAATATCGAAGCGGTGATTCTTCAGACGAAGAGGATAGAAGAAACACTGTTGGCAACGTTCCTTTGGAGTGGTACAAAGAATATCCTCATATTGGTTACAATCTAGACGGAAAACAAATTCTTAAGCCACCGCAGAGAGATCAAATAGAAGATTTTCTCAAGTATACATGACGACTATAATTTATATCAAACATATTAATTGTAACATCTTAAACATAATTTAATTTATAACAGACGCTGTGAAGATCCAGATTTTTGGAGAACCGTACGCGATCCGACCACCGGTCAAGATGTAATTTTAAGTAAAGCGGACTTGGAAGTGATTGCCCGTTTGAGGCAAGGAAAAACTCCGGATGCGTCATACAACGATTATCCAGTAAATGAACTGCGTTATTTAAAGATTTATCACTTTTGAAATTTGTTTGTTAACGATCATTCTTATTTAGGAATGGGTAGAATGGTTTTCGAGCGAAGTTTTACAAACGCCTGTTCGTGCTTTCCCCGAGCATAAAAGATCATTCTTACCGTCGGCTCTCGAACAAAGACAAGTGAATAAATTAGTCAAGGCTCTGCGTGCCGGCTGGATAAAAACGCGAAAGCAGGATAGAATCGATAGAGAGAAAAAGAAGGTATATTGCGCATTGCGATTATTAAATTTTATGTTTATAATGCGAGTTGTATTTAAATTTTATTTTCATATATGCAGGAAAAACAATTCTATATGATATGGAGTAGCGACGATAGAGCTGAGGAAATGAGACGCATCAGAAATCATATTGCACCTCCAAAACGTGCTCTTCCCGGACATGCCGAGAGTTATAATCCACCTCCAGAATATCTTTTGGATGCTCGCGAGGTACATATATATTTATATACACATGTGTCTGTTTTTCGCACATAAAAAATGAATTGCCAGACTATTACCAGCTTGTTAAGATAGTACCAGACTGGTTCAAACTTGCTGAAGCCAACCAGAAAATTATGTCAATTTTTAAAGTTGGAATAAATTATTTTTCTTTGTTCGTATGCAATGCGCTGCCAAAGCGTTCCTCAGATTGCGATAAAACTTCGTCCGTTTATTGTTAAGGATTGCGCGAGTAACATAGACAATTTAATATTCAAAAATAAAAATTTGTTTGTTCGTATTTTATGCGCTGCCATACCGTTCATTCGATTGTGATAAAACTTTGCCAATTTATTGTGTGCACTTTCTCAAATAATATAGGCATAGTACAATTAACTTTCATTCTTTCTATCGTTCCTAATTAAACAAGATAAATCTTTCAAATTTTAAACGATATTTTTAGATTTATTACTTCTGTGCACCGGGTACCAGCTAGTACCTTCTAATAAATAGTTTTTATAATATAAATAGATGGTCAGCATCCGATTGTCCTCGATTGTAGGCTTTGATTTCATCCGCTTGTACGAGTCATCCACTACGAGGCTCGCCTTCCATACTTTAATCACCAGATTTAATTTATTAAACCATTAATGGCATCCAATATGTCACCATATATCTCGTAGATGTTCTTTTGTAGCCTCTGCCAATTTCTTTTTTGCACTCCATGTATTGTATATTTATGATTGATGTAATTTTTTTAAGATGAAACAATGGAAAAAAATGGAAAACACGCCGTGGAAGCGAAAATATACATTTTTACCACAAAAGTTTGGATCATTACGAGAAGTTCCTGCCTACACTAGATACACAAGAGAGCGTTTCTTACGTTGTCTTGATCTTTATTTGGCACCGAGGGCCATAAAAATGAGAGTAAGTAAATTCAAACACTTAAACATTAACTATTAAAGCTTATACATTTTATAATATTAATTTTTATTGAACAGTTAACAATAGATCCGGAACAACTTGTTCCAAAACTGCCGAATCCCCAAGATTTACAACCTTTCCCAACGCACGAAAGTATGGTTTATCGTGGACACACAGATATGGTACGCTGTATAGATCTGGATCCAACCGGTCAATATCTGTTCTCCGGATGTGAAGATGGATCCGTCAAAGGTTTGTTAAATGTTCGTTTTCAATTTGTTTGTTATTCATATTAAATTAATAACGCGGACATTTCTTTCAGTATGGGAAGTTAGTACCGGTCGTTGTTTGAAGACTATGCAATTCAACGGTTGCATTAAATGCGTTCAATCTGCCCCGGGTGCTGCGTTATCGTTATTAGCCATCGCGTGTGGCAAGAGATTATTGCTTGTTTCTCCAGGTCGTAGCATCGGCGATCATAAAGTAGCTGAAAAGACAGATGAACTTTTAGCTGAAGCGCCGGATAATTCAGACACAATTGGTAATAAAAATATGTAATACCGTTTGGAATATCTTTGATTTCATTTAATACATTTATTTAAATCTATTTTTAGTTGATAATAGAATAAGCACTGCTGTACAATGGGACAAAGTTACTCCTGAAGAATGGGAATTGGGGGTCAGAATTAGTGTAACTCATTTCAAGGAAATAAAACAGGTGCATTGGCACGGTCGCGGCGATTATATTTGTGTAGTTTTACCAGAAGGCTTAAATAGATCTGTTATTGTGCATCAAATATCTCGTCGGCGTTCACAAATTCCATTTTCTAAAGCCAAGGGTCTCGTACAATGCGCGCTATTCCATCCTGTTCGGCCGTATCTTTTTGTAGCTGTAAGTGTCGTTGAAATTTAACATCGGCTTGTATTTAAATTAAATATGTTATTGATTTTATTTCAAATATTTATAGACACAACGAGTAGTGAGAATTTACGATTTAGTAAAACAAGAATTAGTGAAAAAATTACTCACCGCCGCCCAATGGATCAGTACCATGGCCATTCATCCGGCTGGTGATAATCTTTTAGTTGCTACTTATGACAAAAAAATGATGTGGTAAATAGAATTATATTTGATTTGAAATGACAAATTTTTATACTCGAGCGAAAAAATTGATCCATTTTTTTTTATCAGGTTTGATTTAGATTTGTCTTCCAAACCGTATCAAACGTTGCGGCTTCATGGTGCTGCTGTGAGAGGTGTAGCTTTCCACAAACGATATCCACTATTTGCATCTGGTTCGGACGATCGGAAACTAATTGTTTCGCACGGGATGGTTTATAAGTAAGCTTATTTTAAATTATCTCCTCTTTAAGTTTAGCCAATTTAATTTATTGAATGTGCGAATGAATAAGTTCCTGCCGTTTCACCATCATATGCCGGTATAACAATTGTGTGCGTATAGCTTAAGTGGTGACGCATCTATATTAAAGTACTATAACTTAGCTTTAAAATCAGTGTGCGTCATTCCACTAAAATGTTCCATTAAGCTGTTAGTGCATCCATGGTTCCAAGCTCATGGTTTGTATTTGGTGGAATCAGCTGGTCATAGTGTATTATGAGCTGCTTTAACCCAACAATGAAATAGGAAATTTTACCCCACCCGACGTTGCTCCATCTGATTGCCACTTTTCCGATTGATGATTTATGGCCTGGCTGGGTGATGAATATACCAAAAAATGAGTAGATTCTTGGATATTCTCAAAAAAAGTGTCGTTTTTTCGACATGGAATTCAAACGCCGCCAGAACGATGAGCAAAGTAGTGGTTTACGATGGGCGATGACTTATTGTTATTTTTTTTAATTTCATGAAAAGCGGCGAGAACTTATTCACACATATAATATATGAATGCTTACTAACTATTTAATATTTTTACAGCGATCTGCTTCAAAATCCATTGATTGTACCGCTGAAACAGCTTCAGACGCATGAACCGCACGACGACTTTGGAATCTTGGATGTGGTTTTCCATCCTATGCAGCCGTGGGTGTTTTCAGCCGGTGCAGATTCGACAATTCGACTTTATACATAATTATTTTCTGTTATGATTTTATTGAATTTAAACAACTTATTAAAGAATTCATATTTTTAAATTAACTCTTTTCATTATTTTAATGCTCTATTTCAGTGCTCCGCAAACTTGAGCCTTGTGCGAGGTGTGCGATTAGTCGATACAGGTGTGATGCGGTCAATTAAGACAATTCCATTTGATTCCGTTTTCTGGATTTCCGTTAAGAAAGAATATCCTCGCATTTCCGACAAAGCCATCCTAACACTACTTCCATTTTCGATAACATTCATGTACTCTTGTATTATCGCCTTGAAAGCACATATGGGTGGAATTAAACTTTCAATTAATGAGCAATTGCAAAAAGAAGTTCTGAAGTGGGGGAAAGAGCTGGTGGAAGAGTTCTCTGTGAAGGGCATAAAGAATGGTGATGGCGATTATGTGGAAAAATAGTCTTGACATGCTGTGGATTTTAAGGAAAAACTTTGATGTGTCTTATGTGAGAAAATATTGCAGAGCACTGCACTATTTCGCAGCCTGTGTTTTACTTATTACTGTTACAAATTTAGTGCTTTATTCGGAAAGCAATTTTTAAGACCTACTTTTACGGTAGCTCGTGCAATTCAACAGCGACTTACATAAAACGAAAGAAAAGTGAATGTGGGTGACGATGTGGGATTTATAGCATCCAGCAATTTTAAAATTAGCATCACATATTATTATGTTATAAAGACTTCCTTCGTTTGTTAGAGATAAGTATGTTTGGATCGTAAAAAAAATTATATAAGCCTCCTATAAGATTTGTGTATTGCGGTGGATGAGACAGAATCCTTTATTACCTGCGTACCAAAAATATATTTTCTTGGTTCTTTTATTCCAGTCATAAATGACTAATGGTTCATCCACTCTCTATTTTTTATATTAATCTTGTGGGTTTCCTTTTGCTTTCAAGATTTTGTTTCATCTTGGCATTGATTTGACCAATTAATTGTTTATTTCATTTGAATTACTGGCTCATTGGTCTACTAATATTCTTCTTAGTTGGAAGACTGCTATGGCTTTTCAATTATTTTCCTCAATTTGGATCATTGTCTTGATAAAATTAAAAAATGTTGACGAAACATGTGCAAAGTTTTGTTGTCAAGACTCCGAAGCCTGGATTGACGACCCGCAAGGTTCTTTTGTGCATTTGTTGGAATATTCAAGGAATTGATCATTATGAATTTATGAAACGTGGCGAAACAATAACTGCATATGTGTATTGTCAGCAATTGCTGAGCGAAAAAATGAGAGTCAAATGTCGAAAATTAAACAGGAACAATTTAGTGATTCTGCAACACGACAATGCACGATAAATCGAAGAAGACGTCTGAAAAAATCAGGGAATTAAAATGAAAAGAGCCAGAATCGTAACGAGGATATGAAGCGCACGTGGTTAGTATTTAACTTACACCCCCTCTCCCCCATTTTTTTTTAAGTTAAGTAATACTATTAAAAATGAAATATTATTTCAATGTATATTTTAAAATAATATGCGAAAATAGTCCCAAAACTAACCGACCTAACGTATAGATGCCGGTTGTTGTTTTAAAAAAAATACTAAGTTTAAACGAGGCCGTACGAGCTGCCAAGACGAACAGCGCAGTAGTCGATCAAATGAGATAACCACCCCAGAAATAATGAAAAAAAAACACAAAATGATATTGGATGACCGTCGACTGTGAGCGCGCGAGTTAGCAGACGTTGTAGACCTTTCAAAAAATGCTGTACATGCATATTGACTGAAAATTTGGACATGAGAAAGCTGTGCGCAAGATGGATGCCGCATTTGCTCACAATGTAACAAAAACAGCGTCGTAATGAGTGTCGATACATAGCACTAAGGCCGAGTTTTTGCATCAATTCAGGATGAAACATGAAGAATCGACTGCAAAGAAAGCGAAGATAGTTCCATCTGCAGGCAAGGTCATGGTGTCAGTTTTTTGGGTTGCATGTGGAATAATTTTTATTGATTATCTTCAAAACGGGACCCTTTAATGACCCGAGCCGTTTATCGGTCCCGCAGATTTTGTAGCTTAAAATTAAAAGACCAGCTAAGATAGCAGCACAAATTAGCAAGAGAGATAAATATCGTTCGCGATCTCATTTGGCACCAGCCAACTAGATAAATTAGCCTCTGAGGGAGCTTCCGTGATCGCACAAATCATAGAAAATACTGCAAAATGCTTTGAAAGAGGACAGAGTGGCCACAAGATATGTGTGTTCAATCGGTCCGCTTTTCGGATCGCCGACATGACAAATAAGCGCCTCGCGATTAAACGCCATGACTGAAGGAGACTGATCGGGTGGATTGTTTAATTTTTACAATCGATCGAAAATATTGTTGTATTTATTATGTTTGAGCGATAAAGGAGAAAAGAGGGTTTAGACATCTGAGACGTTTGAAAGAAATTTACTACTTCAATGATGTATTCGTTTTTCGATCAAATATCAGGGTGTCCCATAAGTTTCTTTCGTTTTCAGACTAAGAATAAAATAAACAATAATTTGTATTACATCAAAATTTATTGAATAATATATGATCCATTCTTTTCGATTATCTTTATCCATTTATCCGGAAGCCTCATAATGCCCCCTTTGCCAAAATTTGCCAGGTTTGTTGGCAAAATATTGATCGAGGTACATTTTTATATCATTTTTTGAATTAAAATTTTTACAAATGCATAGCAAAACTTTTTTTGGATGTAGGCCAGGTTTAGCTACAGTTAAAGCTTCTGTACCCTTGGTCCAAGACCGTTTACGTTGGATATTTTCATAGAGTATCCAACTTTCATCTCCAGTGATAAGTCTTTCTAAAAAAGGTTGGCTATTATGTCGTTGGAGAAGAAGGTCGCATGTTGAAATACGCTGAAGTGTTTTTGTGTCAGTCAACGATTGATGTAACCCAATTTTGTCAGATGATTGTTAGCTATTTCGCGAACAGTATATCGCGGGCTTTCTTCAACCATGGCCATGATTAGATTTGTGTTCATTTGCGAAAGAGACTTATGGGACAACCTAATACATCTCCTTTAATTGCCAACGGTAGTCCACTGTGAGAATATGTTATCAATAATGATGAATATAGTCCAAATATACATTTTTCTGTTGGCCAAAAATCTACTATACAATTACAACTATTTTTGTATTGTGTTGTTGTGTTTGCATAGATTTATGTAACGGGATGTAAAGGTGTGCGTTGTTATTGTTTGTGGAAAGAAAGAGAAGAGTCGGTTTGTAAAAGTGAAGGTTGGCGGGCCAAGCACAAGAAGTGGGCAGTGAGCAGTGAACAGTGAAGAGTGAACAGTAAGCCCGGCAACGGCGTTGGGGTCGCTCGTCTGTCCGTCGGTGTGTCGGTCTGTCAGCTCGTATTTACGGCAGTCGTCTAGTGTTGGTCGCCGCGAGTGTGTCGTCCGATTCGTGGACTGTCTGTGCTCGTGATGAAAAGTGCCTAAACCCGGACGCAAATTCAAGATGAGCGCAGCCGCCGACGAGGACTTGGAGATCAAGTCGCCGATGAAGCGCATCGGCTCCACGAGGAAGCTCCTGCTCATCAACAGTTAGTACCGACACCTGCTCTCCTCCGAAGAATCTCTTGGCAGCCGCTTTGCTCATTTCATAATCCGATTATTTTCGTGGCGGTTATTTATTTTGTCAGCCGGGAACTCGATTTTCAAACTACCTTCGCGACGCAAACTTTTCAGCCGCCCGTTTATGTTGTCACGAATCACACCCCCGTCTGGGTCCCGCCGAGGGTGACTCGACATCGCCGACGTATCCCCATTCATCACCCCATGTCGATGAAAAAAAATTATAAAAAGCGGTGGCAATGTGTAAAATGTTACTTTTTAGACCGGCGAATGTCTCACACAGTACGATCCTTAACCGGTTCAATCAATAATGAGCAGAACGAAAGCTCCCCTTCACCACTAGATACAACAAAACACAATTGCCTCTCGTATTTGATCAACCTAATGATAATCATCATCCAATTAAGTCAATATTCAAACATAAATATTGGCAGTGTCCATTGACTAATTTACAAATTTGAATCCATTAACATATTTTTACAATGGAATACAATCTCATTTGTCTTGTGATCTCACTTTACCGCCAAATAGATCATCAACGGACAAGATTTCGCTTTGAATAAAACCAGGAACCCTAACATTTATATCGGTTCGGTTATCGGTTTTTGTTCCGGTTCGAAGTCCTGATTTAAACAACATAGTCCGTTAAAAGCTCGCATATAAATAAATGCAAATATTGATTGATGAACAACTAAAAAACACGTTTAAACACACAAGATGCGCAGCGTCTTACATAATCAACACGTTTTTTGCGGGAAACTTTATGTTCTAAAAATTCCCTCTAAATATTTTCATTCAAAAGGCCAACGTTTCAATTTTTTGCACCGCCAATATATCAATTTAAAATTTAAAAATTACATTAAAGCATCGAGTGTTTCGTCATTTAGTCTGGATCTGATTTTGGTAGCCAGGCAACCTGCTACTGAAAATGCACGCTTGTTAGAGGTATCGTCATCAGATATTTAAATAAAATAATTCCCGATTTCCCGACAAATTATTTATTTCCATCGCTGCAGATGAATACTTATATAGTATAATACTTCGATATGATTCGTAATTATATTATGGAAGAATACAATAAATTTGAACCCCGTATCTATTATATTTCATATCGATATTCCAATGATTAGAGTCGAGGTGTAGTAAATACATCATCGGTAGGTAAAGGTTAATATAATAATTTGAAAAACCATATATGTTTGTATATATGTATGTATAGATAGATTAGACAGTTACTGCCAAAAATCGTGGAGATGCCTGCTGCAAGTGTATGCTTGGATTAAACTGGCTCCGCGTAAGATGTGTTAATACAATACATCAAAAATAGTGTTGCGCCCGGAACCATCGAGGAACATTTTATAAACACATACATCATTGCACAGCTGCAAAGTTTGGTAAATTCAATATACACAATATATAATAAATTCTAAATAATTAAAAAAAAACTTTGCCCTGCGGCGATTCTTCGTTGTGCACATTGAATAACTCACGAACCGCTTATTCTATAAACAAATCTAGTTTTGCGATATTTCAAACGAAACAACCAGATTATGCGGTTTTATCACACGAGGTCAATATTTACTATGCAATAACCGCCAATGAATTGCATGCCTGCGTAATCTGTGCATCCGCGCGAACGCTCGCACATCAGCTTTCCATCGCCGAAATTTAACCCATCAATTGGATTATTTGCGGGCAACCAGAACACATCGCCTTCTGGATTGCGTCAATCGAATAAATCCCCCGTTTTGCGTGTATCCCTCGACTTTTGCAGGCCGACGATGGGTGTTGTCTCGTATTTGTCTCCTGCGTTCGAATGCGCAAAGAAGAAAGACCCCCGTTGGGCGCCCACGGGTGTTTTTTTTTTTTTTTTGTGAACTGTTGATGTTTTCCATGTCTAATTTCACGGCGTATGTAAACTCTTCGGGCTTTCATGCGCTGGCTCTTGGCCAATTTTGGCTGATCGGTGTGCTTTCGGACCTAAAGTCGCAAATTGGCCGCCCTCCAATCACAATAGGATCTAAAAGACTGTCGCATTTATTTTAATATCTGGAGCTTGCACCTCTGAAATGTGGGTTCGTTAATCCTGCGATCGGCGGAGGATTGGGACTTTTCGATTTACCAATAGTCTCCTTGGTCAATATCTTATAATAACGCGTCTTGTGCGGATTACAGTTTCCCGCATTCTGTGGCGCGCCAAGCACTGTGATCACAGTCTCCCGCAAAATATGTGTTAATAAAATTGTTTGTTAATAAAATTGTTTGTTAATAAAATTGTTTGTTAATAAAATATTTTGGATAAAATATTTAGATACGTACTCGGATAATTTGGGACTGTGTAAATCATATTGCATCTGCTATCGCTGAATTACGACCACGCCCTTTATTCTGGTTTAGATCTTTGAAAAAATTGATTTTGTTTTTTTGCATTTTTCCAATGTTTCAACTTTTAAAAATACGTTCTCCAAAGGAATTTCCAAAATTCCATCTACTTTAGGAGTTATAGCTATTTTAGTGAGGAGGCAACTTGGCCGGTCCTACCATAATGAAATCTTTTAACGCGTTTTTTTTCTCATCTCAAGTTTTAATTGTCCAGATGTCAGACATCCTTAAAATTTTACCAATGATGCAAGACGTCCTTTAAACGTTACCAAAAATGTTATTTTTCAATTGCCTTGTGTATCCATAGGAACGCTCTTTAAATTAAAATATGGCAAAGCCGAATGTATTAACGGCACTTTTTCTACTTGATGATAAAAAATCATTTTGATCCGAATCGGAGACAGAGACGGAGAGAATAATTTGCCGTAAATGTACCCCTACACATCTAAATACAATCAAACCTCTTTTTGTGCGATTTCGAAGTTATGCGGTTTTTTTAAAGCAATTTTTATTTCATAAACAGTAGGAAAGATTTCTTTTTTCCAATGATTTGACTTTCAAAAATACATTCTCCAAAGGAATTTCCAAAATTCCAACTATTTACGGAGTTATAGCTATTTTAGTGAGGCGGCAAATTGGCCGGTTCTCCCATAATGAAATCTTTTAACGCGTTTTTGTCGAAACTACTTTTTTCAACACGGTTGACATCATATCTCAAGTTTTAATTAATTGATTTACTTCAAATTGGGTACGAATCTTTTTTACATAACTCTCTATTATTCCTACCAGATTTATGTCAAAATTTATTTTTTAACTATTTAAAAAAAAACTGATAAAATAAGGCCAAAAAATGACAAAGACGCCCTTTAAATGTTACCAAAAATGCTATTTTTAAATTGCCTTGTTGTTTTCTTGTTTTTTTTTTATTAACTTTTTTTATGCGATTTTGTATATTTTTTTATATAGCTGTTTCAAAGTTATGCGGTTTTTAATAGCCATGGAACGCATCTTCACTTTTTCTATGTCATAGCTTTTTTTGTGCGATTTTCAGCAGAACGCATCTACCGCACAAAAAAGGTTTAAGTGTATATATTGAATTTAAAACGTATTTATCAGCTTGTTTATTGAAATATCACATGCACCCCAAAAATTATTCAATCAGAGGAGGCGCCCCTTCGTCTTTCCCTTGAAAATGATATGCATCTATGTATATTTATTTAATACAAAAATATTTGCAAAAAAGCAAAACCGATCTAATACTTGTTTCAATTGCCCAAGTTTAAAATTTGATATTTTTTACTATATCATCAACCGGCATTAAATCAAAATCTATAAAGCTGATTTTTTTGTCCACAAGTAGTTTATATTATTTATCATTAAATAAACGTCGTCTACCTTCGATACAATATGGCTGGGGTTTCGGTAGACGTGGCTAAAATTATAGCGCAGGAACTTGATTATAGTACCATATGATGACAAAAATGTGTGTTTTAAATGTTTATCGTACCATTTACATCTCCATCATCTCCAATAAGATGCAAATCTCCAGCTGATCGATAAAATCTACTTGCGTTTAGAGGTCGTTTGGATGATTTAGATGTTCATCCAGTTTGTTTATTTAGAAACGGTTCTTCATTTTTTCTTCTTCGTTTGTATACATTTTAAAAACCATTTGGCCACTTATAAAGGCGGCTTTACCAATAAGATATATTTGTTGTACGCCTGTTAGAATGTTGGCGCCTCTTCTCGTCCGCCCACTCTTGAATGTTGAATTATTTCTGCAATACCTTATCTCTGTGCCGATTGCCTATTACGTTGGACTCTGGTACTAGTGTGTAAAATCATGTTAACGAACGTGTGAAGGCTCAACTTTATCATCCACACATAAATTTCAGTCTTTTTCAATGGCATTTTTTGAAAATGTATCTAGAATTGATCCAATTTCCCGCGGGAAAAATCTTTAAATGAATCGACCGGCGGAGAAGTCTTCCAGTAGCACATAAACTCCGAAAACGTCCATTTTTATGGTCGCTGAATGTCCCGGGGGAAGAATGAGCTCTCTTAAATGTCGACGGTCGCAGTATAAAAGGACTCAATCATAAAATAAAAAAAATTATAATTATATTCCACCGTTGGGAATAGCACTTATTCAACATCGCTTAACGACATCATAAAGCGTATATTTTGCAAACGGGAACGAATCTAATTCAGGGCCAGGTAATCATTTGAGGGTATGAATCAACGCCGTGGGGGAAAGCCCCCAATCAAAAACATAACAACCTTCTGTTTGGGGTTGAACATCGGCCATGCAATACAGACGGCGATATATTCATTGGCGATTTTAACTACTCACACTTGTCCTGATCGATAGTTCAGGACGACCGCAGACTTCCCCCTATACTTGACAAATTTAAAAAAAATCAATTGCGTCTTGTAACAAAACTACTTTTATAGCGCTTAAACCTTTTTTTGTGCGGTAGATACGTTCCGCGGTATATCGCACAAAAAAGTTATGACTTACATAGAAAAAGTGAAGATGCGTTCCATGGATTTTAAAAACCGCATAACTTTGAAACAGCTATATAAAGTATATTCAAAATCGCATAAAAAAGTGAATTAAATAAACAGGAACACAATAAGGCCCTCTTCTTCGAAAGAAATAATATACCCAGTGTCAATGTTTCAACAAAAAAAAAACAGTTAAGTCATTTTTTGACCTTATTTTGTCAGTTTAATTTTTTTTTTAATAGTAAAAAAATAAATTTTGACATAAATCTGGAGATAGAGGGCTATATAGAAAAGATTCGTACCCAGTTTGAAGTAAATTAATGAATTAATTAAAAAAGTAGTTTCGAAAAAAACACGTTAAAAGATTTCATCATGGTAGGACTGACCAAGTTGTCGCGTCACTAAAATAGCTATAAATCCGTATGTATTTGGAATTTTGTAAATTCCTTTGGAGAATGTATTTTTGAAAGTCAAATCATTGGAAAAATGCAAAAAAAAGAAATCTTTCCTACTCTTTATGAAATAAAAATTGCTTTAAAAAAACCGCATAACTTCGAAATCGCACAAAAAGAGGTTTGATTGTATTTAGACGTAGTAGGGTTACATTTACGGCAAAATATTCTCCCCGTCTCTGTCTCCGATTCGAATCAAAATGATTTTTGGTCATCAAGTAGAAAAAGTGCCGTTAATGCATTCGGCTTTGCCATATTTTAGTTTAAAGAGCGTTCCCATGGATACACAAGCGATAAATAGATGTTTAATTTTAGAATATTTTAGCATTGTGGCGTGTCCTCGAATGTGGCGCAATGTCGTCATTGTTTGAAATACGTAGCTTTTTGTATAATGAATTTTCATTCGTCTTGGGGGTTAATTTGAATGATTATATACACACCATTGGGGAAAGGGTCAATAACCATGTACGCAATGGCAGGATCATGATTTTGCATTTCCCACAGGCGTCATGGTTTTTTGCACGTGACGAACATATTCAAATTATTAAAAAATATCAATAAATGTATTTTTGTCAAACGGGTTTCTGAAATTAGTTATGGCGGGGCGTTGAACGCCTTTCTTTAATTAAAGGGACGCTTTTTGCCGTCCCGGTGGATTCAAGAGTGAAAAGCGTTCTAACTGAGTAACGTCTTCATTATATTAACTGGCTTCAAAAGTCAGCTGCCATAATTAATCGTTTAAATTTGCGCCATATTGGCACTTTGAGGCCGCCATCGACATTTAGGGGAAACCCCGCGTTTTAAAACTATGGCTTCGAAAATCCATTAATCTTTCGACCTGCTCAAACTGACCGATTGATCTTGAATTTATTTTTAGACTTCAAATATACTGTCGAATAGTCCAGCATCGACGTGTTGTCTTATGCTAATTTCTTCGAGCAAGGAATGTTGACCTGAACGTAGACTGCTGCTTGCCACCTCTTGCAGGCTGCTGATGCCTTCTAGATTGGAAATTGAAAGTGGCTTTGTCTGCAGAAAGATCTTCGTACCCAAACGAGCACCATTGAGATTCGACTGCCGTCTTCCATTGTCCCTGAACCCATCAAACAATGGTGCATTTTGATGTGGGGTTCACACAAAAAAATTGTGGAATTCTTCGACCGGAATTCGACTTGCCAAACTAGGAAAAAAATGTTAATCGATCATATAACCGGCAAAAAATTAAATGTGAATGCTTTTGAGAATAATTCTTGGACACAATGCAACATTAAATTTCCCTATGCGTAGACGTCGCTTGCGCAAACAAAATATGCCACATCCTTCCTGGAAACGTCTGGAGTTATTTTTACACGCGCGAACCTCAAGGAATATCATATGCATTGGATGTGTGCAAGATTAAATCTTTATATCGAAGAAGACAATGTCTTCGAGACGACATGTCATAAAAGTGGCATTAAACTCTAAAAAGACTACAGAGTTCTTTCTAGGATATTCATATGAAACTTTTGCAGCCTTTCAATATAGCTAACACATTTTAAGCGGGGCGGCTAGTGTTTACTTCTTCGCGATAAGTACTGTAACGCGAAAATGGATGATTATTTATAAATCGACTCGGCTAAATACAAATGTGAAAGTAAAAATGCTTCATTTTTTCGCATAATTATTTTGTTTTTTTTTAATGAAAATGAAGATATTTCATGCAAAAAAACACATATTTCCTCACAAAAAACACATTTTGAACTCGGCTATTTGTAACTGCCAACAAAAACCGCTTCCTTGAGGTTCCAACAGTAGTCTACTAACATATTCTGTATCGATTTCCCTGCATATCGTTTCTCCATGACATAAATATCCTGCTGAAATCTCGATTCGTTACTAACCGCGCCCAAATTATAGGGGGAAAAGTCCAAATACGAATGTAAAAAGTGAAATTTCGAGCACATATTCGCTGAAAACACTTCAACAAGCTCTTAATAAGTTCCTTGTAGTTGTCAGCTTTCACATTTCCAAGAAAATCACAGCATATAGTTGTCTGAAAGCTAACCATGCTTATTTCTCTTTTAAAGTTTATTTCTCAACTAGATCGTGATTCTTAACTTCTCTACATGAATTAAGTTTGGGCCAATCCACAATATAGTAGTGTTCATCTTTTGCAGCATTTCTTCTTGTCCATCTTTTTTTTCCTGGGGAATCTTCGCAAGACACCCATTCTGGGTAGTGTGGGATTAACTATTAACTCGTTTCTACTCAATAAACCCCTCCTTTGTCCTTCACTGGTCCCCTGGTATTGTTTTCCACATTGCTTCAAGAGGACAGGTAGTCTGACCTTAGGTGGTTGGCCCTATTCTATTGTTGGAGAGGCGCTCTGCATCTTTCTCTTTCACTGCCCTCTTTGGCGCTCAGAATCTCTTCCAAAGATCCCAGTTCTTCTTGCTTTCCATCATGCTGTGGATCTTTTTGTCGAGTTTGAGCTCGGCTACTCCGTTTGGCAGTGGTGGCACATTGTGGATGGTTCTTTGCCAATCTGCTTCAGGTACGCACCGAAGCATCCATGCCCAGTGAGCATCTGAGTCAAGCGGTAGGTCGTTTCACCGTGTTCTCGGGCCCTCCACCAACTCATGACCGGTATAAATCGGTGGGTCCATCTTCTCTTGCTGGACTGATTCCATCTCCGTTGCCAGGCTTCCCTCAGTTTCTGGTCATGTTCGTTGCGATTTTTAGGATCTTTGTAGTCCAAGGCCCTCTTCTTTGCCCGGAGGTCCAGCTTCTTCTATTCCAGCGATCAGCAGCACTGCTTTTTCAGATACAGTTCTGTATGCTGCGCTGCAGGTGATTTTCCCGCATCCATGCGTTGATTCTGGCGAGGGCTTCATTGCCCGTCGCTTCCATTTCCCATGGATGTCGAGCTGTCACCAACAGTGCGACATCATCCGCGAAGGCAATGAGTTCTGCTCCGTGTGGTATCTTTGTTGTCAGCAGACTGTTGTAGAAGACATTCCACAGAGTGTAGGTATATATTGCCATTATGCAACAATACTACATTTAAACTATTCTCCACTCGTTTGAGTTTTGACTTTTTCCATGTTCTTGTAGAAGACCTACATTATAGCAGTAAGTTGAAACATCTCGAGCGGGATGAGCAGTTCTACATTTTCATATATGTACTCAATTTTACAGCAGAAAAAGTAGTCCCACTCGGTATTTTTTGTATAGTTATTGTACATTATTTGTGTTGCGCGTTTATTCAAATTTTGATTTAAAAATATTCCATAGTTATGAAGTTATAACGATTTTTATATGTGTGTTCTCACGCGGCGCGAAATTTCGCCCGCTTAAAATGTGTTGAATTTGGCTAAAATGATTTGAATACGCTTTTAAGGCGCGGGAGGATCTATGCGTATTGTTGCAAATCAATCATCGATAGCCCTGCCCGACTTTATAAATCGTCTAGTCGCTCGAAAAATTAAATAATTAATACATTATATCAACAATCGATAGAATATTTGAATGAAACTATTGAACCGCTGCGGTATGTCATAATGAGCATAAAATATTCATTTCGGTGTGTTATCTACCGGAAATTGCTCGTAATTAACAGTTCATTCATGGAATTTTAAGGACCAATTATCAATCCTGGACGTGCAGACCGAGTATATTATGTACGACATACATTTCGTCCTGTGAATTCGTTTGATCAGAATTTCAAACTGTTTGATGTAAATTCGATTTCGTCAAATAGCGGTTGGAAAACATTTTGTTTATTCCAGGGCAGTTATAGTACGCACATGTGTAAATATTTTAATCGTATAAAATATATGTAAACTCATACCAAATTATTTTTAAAAAATTACAAATCATTTATAGATTTTTTTTTACAAACACGTCATAGAATATGTTTAAATATACAATTCAAAAATATTTTTTAGAAGTTTGTTTTCATGTTTTATTTGTGCGTTAACGTGTCATTTAACCAATACCTGGTCATACAATTCAAGTCAAAAATTATCATTTTTTGCATTTTATCACGCTGATACTCGAACCACATATTGAAAACCACTGTAATTTTCATAAATATCGATGCAGTAAACTTTTTTGTAGGTACCACTGAAATTTCGTATCGATCTATTGGCTGGTTTAAGAATTATATCAATTTTACGAAAGAAGTACAGTTTCATAAATTTGACTTTGCGCGAAATTTAGCGCGGAACGCCCGGACTATAAAGTGTTAAAATAGTCACATCATGAACATAAAAAATCATGAACAATCAAACTGTGACTGTGACTGGAAGATAAAGATCGAAGTGGTTGTCTACAATTGCTAGAACGACTTAACACATTCCCGTCGGCTTACGCTCGGTATTCCTCTAACGCAGTGCTTCCTAACCTTTTCAGTATTGTTACCCCTATGGTCTATCAGGAAAACTGTTTTTACCCCTCTTTAAAATTTGTGCTCAGCCACATGGCGCTGATCTGCCATTTCATTATCTACATACCAAAAATTACCAGCATGATTACCCCCGCAGAACACCTGTTTTACCCCTGCAGGGGTAATTCCCCCTAGGTTAGGAACCACTGCTCTAACGTATTTGCGAAAATTTACAAAAAAAATGCTATAATAGAAAAAATACTCTAACTTTTTAACCAATAGGTAGTTTTTAGAAAAAAATCTTTAGGACAAATCACTATATAAAATATTTAAACATAACAGAAGTATTTAAACTGTGGTGCGCGTACCATCGTAATAAAAAATATTTTTTAATTTATAGAATATAATGATTAAATATATGTCTTTAAGTAGTGTATAATACCTAAAGACGCATAGATGCATCTACCGATATTACCTGAAAAATACACATATGCGTAATTCGAAAAGAAAATGTTTCAAAGCATATAAAAAGTGCCCAAACAACGCCGCAATGTTAGACTTCTTTCCTGTGGGAGGTGAATCTTGGCATCCACAGTATTCCACGGATGGGCTCTTACAAGCCAAGACACGCTACCTCCATTGTCCTTCTCTGGTCCCCTGGTATTGTTTTCCACATTGCTTCGGGTAGTCTGGCCTTCTCAACTAGATCGTGATTCCTAATACTCTTCTCTACATGAATTAAGTTTGGGCCAATCCACAATATTGTAGTGTTCATCTTTTGCAGCATTTTTTCTTGTCCATCTTTTTTTTCCTAGGGAATCTTCGCAAGACACCCATTCTGGGTAGTGTGGGATTAACGATTAACTCGTTTCTACCCAATAAACCCCTCCTTTGTCCTTCACTGGTCCCCTGGTATTGTTTTCCACATTGCTTCAAGAGGACAGGTAGTCTGGCCTTAGGTTATTGGCCCTATTCTAGTGTTGAAGAGGCTGTTGCGCTCTGCATTTATCTCTTTCACTACCCTTTTTGGCGCTCAGAATCTCTTCTACGCATTCGCGCCAAAGATCCCAATTCTTCTTGCTTTCCATCATGCTGTGGACCATGTTGTCGATGTTGAGCTCGGCTACTTCGCTTGGCAGTGGTGGTACGTTGCGGATGGTTCTTTGCCAATTCGCTTCAAGTACGCACAGAAGCATTCATGCCCAGTGAGCACCTGAGTCAAGTGGTAGATGATTTCACCATGTTCCCGGGCCTTCCACCAACTTATGACCGGAATAAGTCGGTGGGTCCATCTTCCCTTGCTGGACTGATCTCATCTCCGTTGCCAGGCTTCCCTCAGTTTCTGGTCATGTTCGTTGCGATTTTTAGGATCTTCGTAGTCCAAGGCCATCAGCACCGCGTCTTCGGACGCTGTCCTGTACGTTGCGGTGACTCGGGCGCTCCCTGTCGCTAGACCCTGGCGAGCTTCTTTTTGTTGGTGTCGCGTCTGAGCGACTCGTGCCATATTGAGGCTCCGTATAGAAGGATCGAGTGTATTACCTCGTTTATGGTACGTCTTCTGCACGGCTTTGGCACTCCAATGCTGGGCATGAACCGTCCTAGCTCACTGGCCACTTTCTGTACAGGTTCTTCTATGTGTTTGCTAATTGTCAGCTTGTTATCCATTAAGATCCCAAGGTATCTCAGCATTTTGCTGTATTCCACCTCGTGTCCTCCAAACACAAGCTGCTTGACCCTCGGTCTTCTCCATCTGCTGCATATCATTGCTTCTATTCAGATCTTCTGCTCCTACAGGTAGTGCCATGTTTATGAGACTATTGTAGAGTACATTCCAGAGGGTTGGTTCCAGAACGGATCTTCTTGCGAACTTTCGTTCCCCTAGGAAGGCATTTATTGTGTCTAATATTAGTTCCGGGGGTAATGTTAGACTAGGATATAACTCTATGCCTGTATTATGACTTTTGAGACTCACAGTGTGTGTTTTTTTCCTGCCTTGTAATTATTTTATTATTGAGGAGTGTGAATGATCATTAGCTAGATATTCAAGTTGATAAGGGTGTTTTCATTCAATTACATTAAGTACAATACAAAAGGGCTCGAATTAAGCCATTCGAACGTATATCTTCGAAAACAAGTAGAAGAAGACATCGTGGATAGAATAGTGTCCTCATTCTCACGACCTGAAGAAGTAAAGCGTTTATTTTATCGCGATTAATTAATTATAATTGTGCCGAAAACTCATTTCGTTACGCCATGTGCTCGTTAATCATCAAGTGTCATAATAAATACGATCATGATACCATTGTCAACATCCAGGGATAGCAAAAGATTAACGCCTCAAATTTTCTATCGAATCGACAAAAATAATGGAATGTCATGTGAGTCGTGTTCCATTTTATAACATCTCGATTGCATCTCCAGCACCTTTCACTTTTGGAGTTATTCACAAGTAGAAAGTTGATGAGCCAAGATAGGTCAAGGAAGTACCACGATTGGTTGGAATAAATTCGATGGACTGCATTAAAATATGCTGATCCGATTCGGTTAGACTTTTGGAAGCCTGTCGAAGTCTTATATGAGAATATTTTATGGCGAAAAAACGTGGATGCAACTTTGAAATTGCAGTTTGCCTCTCCAGTGTGAAAGTGCAAACGTGCCGAAGACGTCTGCTGAATAAATTTGCCAAGCCGCATGTGCTTATAAATAAATATTTTTCCAGAAATATTCATTTAAAAAGGGGGAATATTTCAATTTAAAATAATGCAGGACGGTACATTGGGAACATCTGCCGCTTTGGAATCTCTTAACTCCAACGAATATTTAACTGGAGGTCCTCCAGAGCGGGTTTGTTACGCTTTGCAGTCGTAACTACTTGAATATAATTAGATTTTAGGGGACCATGAATAAATATGACGGGGGCTCCTTTTCCCCAACGACTAAAATCTTAATCTGACGTCGGCACGCAGTAATTTTCAGACGTCGCCATTGCCATCAACGACATTCCTCCGGCAATTCTATCATTTAAATTCGAAAATAATTAATAAACGATGCATTTTTAACTGCGTTCCCACCGAAACACCAATGAGAAGCTAAATTGCGCGGTTAGGCTTTCTACAGTAACGGTCTTGACACATTTTATTCGGGCGCTAACGCGCGCCAGCTTGCTATTGTGGCGAGCGAAATTTTAAATAAACAAACAAATTAAAATCTGGGTGTCCTAATCTGTGAGTATAAAATGAACGAATAGTAAAAATCACTGTATTATCAAATTAATTCAATCAATTCAGTTCCAGTTTTTTTTCCGATCCAAAAACTACGGTTTTACCTGTTGTCTGAGTTTTACCTAAGTGAAATTTCACAAAAAGGCGTAATTTATGATTCTCTTATATATTAATAACTTATATTTCATCATAATAACGACATGCTTTTGTTAACAAACACCTCTCTAAAGATATTCTACTACACTGTGTTAAATCAATATGACGCAGTCTTATTCGTCCCGAAGAAAGTGTGTTAAGATATCATTCAATCTGGACTTAATTTAAGTCTTCGATGTTTTACTATTTTAATAGCTAGTATAGTTCTTAACGCGTAGCAAACTTTATCTACTTTTCGCTCAGGACTGCGCAGCGTGAGTGAAACTTGTATATCAATAAATGAACCCTAACACCGTTGATAGCACACAATATTCGTTCATTTCTTCGCGTAAACATAAACAATACACATGTGTGTTTTAGTTACAAAATAATGCATTTTTTGACAACATTAAATTTGGACCGATCGTGTATAATTGATATATGTGGCTTTCTATTATTTATTATGATTTTAAGACCAGATACGGACCAATTCCATAATAATTTAATATTTATTTTGTCGTCATCTATTGATAATTGATAGAGATGTGACAAGGGCATGAAGCGCCCGTGGCAGTCAGGATCCGACTTGACGTATAGCGGTTACTGTTATAAAATATTATGATAGAATGTGCGTAGATTTTATGTTGCTTCCGTGATCATATAGATCATAGAAAACGCCGCAAAAAGCCATAAAAGGTTTGTATGTTCAATCGGTCCGCTTTTCGGATCGCTGATATGATGAATGAGCCCCTCGCGATCGGATGCCATACCTGAACATGTCTACAGAACAAAAAGTATGGCGGTTGCTTTGCCACGTCCTTATTACGGCCCTAATAATTGATGTAATTAATATTGTATTCTTTTAAAGAAAAATATTAACTTTTCGCAATATTTAGACGTGTAGGGTTACCTTTACAGCACGATCTTGCCATTGGTGTACGAATGTATGACGAGAAGCGAGACACCCGTCTCTTTCTCCGATTCACTAATCTCCGCACTCAATGTGTGAAAATATCTACTCTTTCTTAGTCACTAGAATCATGACATTTTTTCTCACAGTTTTGATTTTTTTTTTTTTAAATAGATATAAATATTTTTTTTTACATAAATTTGGTGAAGATAATAGATGGTTATATAGAAAAGGTTCGTACCAAATTTGAAGTAAATCAGTCAATTATAACTTAAGATATCATGTCAACCGTGTTGAAAAAAGTAGTTTCGAGAAAAACGCGTTTAAAGATTACATTATGCTAGGAGCGAGTTAGATGTCGCGTCACGAAAATAGCTATAACTCCGCAAATAATTGGAATTTTGAAAATTTATTCGTAGCATATATTCTTAAGAGTCTAGACTTTGAAAAAACGTAAAGAAAACAAAATTGTTTTTTCAAAATTCTAGACTAGAATACATTCTTAATTCTGAAAACAGACATGGTAGTGTTTGTGGAGGGATAATTTTGTCTAAAATTATCAGAAATCTGGCATGGTTCTAATCGTCACTTGTCGGCTTCCATTTAACTATGCAAATTAATCCAGGTTGCGAATTAGTCCTGATAACATCAGAATTGGCCCGCCATTAATCTGCACGGATGGCTACCCACAGTCGTAAGACGACGATTTTCGGCCGTGTCCAATCCATTTAAAATCCACCATTACGGACGTCGATTAAACGTTTATTTAGGGTAAAAAAGTGACTTGAACTAAATGTCCAAACTATCCAAATGCGCTCATATCCTTGAACTTTTACAAAACAGGCGCTTATTAATTTTGAATTCAATGAGTTTATGTGTTGAAATATTTAAAAAAATCAAATACGGGAGTGATGGTGAACGGAGCAAAGTTACAAGCGTTTGCATCGTGACAAAATAAATTTGTTTGTGATAGAGGTTGAATCTTTATTTT
This sequence comes from Stenopsyche tienmushanensis, assembly GCA_008973525.1. NCBI lineage: Eukaryota > Metazoa > Arthropoda > Insecta > Trichoptera > Stenopsychidae > Stenopsyche > Stenopsyche tienmushanensis. Next base: position 82,368 of record WACJ01000137.1, read on the forward strand.
TTTGTCGTGTACTTTGGATCAGGAACGGAGTCGTAAAAAGAGTATATAAAATAAATCATACCGAGCCGCCTTATGGCATACCAGAAGCGACACATGAAGCTTCTTTCTGGAGCATCATCTAGCTTATTTTCATGGGTAGAGTTTGATATCAACACATGTTCAAGGTCTGCCAAGTACTTAATCCACATCTGCTTTGTAATACTGGATTGTGTTGAAAGCTCGGCGTATAAGGCAGGGTCATTGGCGGGAGCAGGCACCAAGAGTTCGGTGGGCAGACCAGTAAAGTGGTTAAGTGGTGTCCCAAATGAGAGTCTGCGATTTATCTTGCATGGATAATTTAGCTCGTTACCAGCGATATAGACAAAGGGAAGCAATCCTTCGTCCTTATTTCCAGGCCGACTTCATTACGCCTTTCATTTGCTAGCATCAATTGCAAAGCTATAAGTACTTGGGTCGACTCTTTGTCCGCGATGAAGAAATCTGACATCACTATGATGCATCTCAATTGGACGACACGATGATTACGATCAATCACGCAATATTTTCATTATGCAAGGTAAGACAGGTCTCAGTGTTAACATGCAATAAGCAGCATAATACAACATCCGGAATGCGCAAATTAATTTATAAATTGTATACCAAAAGTAATAAATATTATGATAATAAATTTTCGTGTTTGGATCGAGAAACTCTTCAATAAATCGGGCTATATTCTGATATACTTATTCCAACACTATGTCACTCCTTCAGATCCCTTCTACGTACTTGGGTCCCACAAGGAATAGAAGACCATCAGTGATTTCTGACGAACTTGTGCAAAAAATTGAAGAACAAGTGCGAAATGACTGCCGTATGATGCTTGACAACATTCATGAAGAATTTCCTGACATTTCTCGAAGTCTCCTTGGTGATATTGTGTCGGAAAAATTTGGTTATAAGAAGTTGTGTGCAGGATGGGTATCCAAAATGCTCACACCAAAGCACCGTCAAAATTGTGTAACCATCGCGCATGAGTTTTTGGATCGTTTAACACAAGAGGGAGAAATTTTCTGGACTCTATCGTGACGGGGGATGAGATGTGGTTGTGTTATTATACACCAGAATCCAAATGACTATCTATAAAGAGTTAGCGGCGGAAAAGTATTAGAACATATTGTTTGGCCTGGATGATGGCGTACAATTCTCCACTTTCTTTTATTTATAGACTCAATATAATATATTCCCGTCGGATTTGATCATTTTTTAACCCCTAAATGAGTACTATCCCAGGGCCTGTGATCTCCCCTCCACGTTTCAGAAAGAGCACTCTTGTACATTGTGCTCGAAGACAGACAGAGACGAAGAGCTTCCCCGCATATATCGCACGATTGTATAGATCGTTAACCCAGATTTATCGACTAAAAATAATTTCAATTTCAAGTGTGTTATTTGTTTACGCAAAGAAATGACCGAATATTGTGCGCTATCGACAGTGTTTATTTATTTAATTGCTTCCTGTTCGTCGCTACTTGTTGAATGAGTCTTTATCCGATTATCATTTCCTTTTAACCTTTTAAATGCCAACGACCTACTGACGAGTCGCATTTGTACGCGCTCTGGTTAAAAGGTTAAAGCAGGAGCAAATGAATCGATTTCTTGTGTATTGTTTATGTGAAGAAATGACGTGGTCTTGTATGCTATCAATAGTGTTTATTTACAATTGACTCTGCTAATAGGAGCTGACAGAAAGTCATCGGTGTAAAGTGATTATGGCATCAACGACTTTATCGATTTTAAATTTGCTCACTCCTCAAAGCTATTTAATCACATGCCTAAAGACGTAACCCGATGGGAATGTGTTAAAAATATGGCAAAGTCAACCAACGGCACCATTATTGACGTAAATCGCTTATTTTTCATATTTTAAACTTAAGTCACCAATTCTTAGGAAATTGATCGTTAAACCAAATAGAATAAAATCTACTAAAAATGATTATTTAGAACTATTAAGTTATTGTCTGACTAGGTTCAAATAATTCAACCCAAACTTGTCCTTAATTTTCACTTAGAATTATCATTCACTTACCAACGCAAATCAGAATTCAGAACTAAAATGGATTGGTTTTATGCCTGGATAATAATTTATAGCTGAAGTTCACTGGATGAAAAATCTCCTATATATAAATGTATTTTTTTTCGTTATTTGACGCCATTCCTTGAAGATAGGCTTTAAATTTTTGATTACTTTCCGGTTGTCTTAATATGTAAATTTATGAATGAAAATTGTTTTTAATCCAAAATTTCTTTCGGTCGATTTATTGCCGAATATCTGCGCTATGGTATGTGCTATAAATAATGTCGTTTAGTTTATTTTTTAATCAAATTTTTGCACTGGGCCTTGAGCGGAATAAAGAAATTATCGCACGAACGAAAACTAGTTTCGGTCATTAACCATGAAATTGAGATTGTTAAGCAACTTCTATCTTGATTGCCGATCGAATTAATATATATAGAGGAAATTTGGCCAACTTTGATTGCCAAAATCACATGGTTCAGTTCGTTCGGATGAACTTAATCAGCATATCAAGTCTGCCTGGGCGATTCGATCTGATCGAACCGTCCAAATTTGGTTCGGAATTTTTGCTTCATTTCGGATTTGGCATTGTCTAAATGCACCGCCAAAGGACGATTTTTGCTTTCGGACGAATGCCACGTTGAAGTGAATGGCTGGCCATGAAGCATTGTGGTTTTGTGATTATCAATCGCGTGTATTTTGAAGACAAACAAACCAACTGACGTGATTGCAGCAGATTAGAAAATTGAATTATTCACACAGTGGCAATTGTGCTAATTATTCAATTTGGAGGACGTTAATTGCTGCAAGATACTAAATAGAAAGCATCCTCTTTTATGGGCAACATTGTTAGCAGGGCGTGACTCTGAGTCACGGGAAGCTTCGTCAATAAGCTGATATCAATAAAACTGGAGTACCACTCATTTGTGCCATGAAAATGTTTGTTGACTTGTAGTTTACTTTTAACGACTGATGTCATGCTAATTCAATCTAGCAATTAGAGCTGAACTTAATAGGAGTTCGGGTGGTTAGTCATATTTTTTTGGACCCGGCACCAAATTCTGGACGCAAATGGCGTTGAAGATTTAATAGCGTATTGTGTCAGCAGTGTACTAACAAATTAATGTAATAAAATAGTTGTCAGCTGCGATGGACACTTGGATTAATATTTTATTTTATGTCTTAGGATCGAATACTGAGAAAATAGTATATATTTTTTAAATAATCGAACTTAACCCGATCGGACTGGAAATCGTGAGACAGAGACGGATAGAGTGTTTGAGCGGATATAGATCTTTTTTATAGAAACATGTGGACAAAAGAGTTTTCTTGCTATATATCTTATTAACAATCACGAATTTCTCCAACAAGATAATTACATGCTAGATACGAATCGTCTAATCCCTGTTTTCTTCGTTATCGCTTAAACATTGGGCTGACCTATAGCCTGCACAAGCCCGCAATAAAATAAATACAACAATATTTTCGACCGATTGTTAAATTGAAACAACCCACCAGATCAATCTTCTTCGGACAACTTAGTTTTATAATAAGAATTCGTAATCGTTCTGTAGACATATTCAGATATGGCGTCCGATCACAAGGCGCTCATTTGTCATATCAGCGCTCCGAAAAGCGGACCGATTGGACATACAAACCTTGCGGCTACTCCGTCCTCTTTTAGGGCATTTTCTATGATTTGTACGAACACGCAAGCAACGTAGCGTCTAAAAACTTTCTATCATAGTAATTTTTAAATGATATGTGTGTGGGAAAATGTTCCACGCAGCTAAGAACGTCAACGTGGCTTCTGCGGTTGTTAAAGCGTTAATAGAAGCGCTGCACACCGAAGGCATTAATTATGTCTTACTTGCACGGAATTGCCGATAAAAATGTTAGGAAGGCAATAAAATTAATTAGCGATCACGGAATAAATAATCAATCTTTCATTCCAACCCATGACGATTTATCGTCATGCATTTAAATGTTGAACACTAACCGGAATCCAATTAACATCAGACATTGTTTATATTTCGAACCTCATATAGAACACAAATTTGACACATTTACTGCGAACGATAACTGACAAGTGGCCATTAACTTTGCCAAAGGCCGGTTTTATAAAAATAACATATGCTTATGGCTCTGCAATAACCGTTCTGCATTTTCTTTAGCCGATGCTTAAATCACGTTGAAATATTGAGAGACTTATCAGCTAACACATAAACGGCGGTTTCTCCGAGAAGGGCCGCTTATCGACTTGCGGTTTGGACGTTTCTCGCTTTTGGCTTTAGACAACAAGGAGGGCTTTTATCGCCAGGATCTTGATGTTGTTTATCCGCACGTGTCTGTAAGTAACACTTGTGATTACATCGTCGATTTTTATGTGCGCCGGATGGACACGCGCCGTCGGCTTGTCCACGAAAAACGTATTACAGAATCGATTACAAGAACAATATGCAATTGATGCACTCCGATGCATCTGCTTGCATTTCACTCCTGGACGTCTGAATATCGCTCTTCAATCCGCCCGCTCAATATTACATATGCGATGTATCTATGAGGGTCATCCAGAAAGTATTAAACTATTTTTAAGGTAATGGTCGTCGAGATGGAGATATTTCTGTAGTCGGGACACCAGCTTTTGTATGCCAGTATCAGGTAAAGGTCGTCAAGCGTCACGCGGCGGTCATTTCGCACTTGTTCTCCAATTTTTTTGTACAAGTTAAGATAAGATATTCCCATTATTAGAGTCGAGGTGTAATAAATACATCATCGGTAGGGTAAGATTAATATAACAATTTGAAAAACATAACGTACATACTGTATATATGTATACATAGATTAGACAATTACTACCCCCAGGCGCCGCCTAAGCTCGCCAATTTGAAGTTACGCCACTGTTTCCAAGCGTCCAGATTTCGGCGGAAACGTCTCGATTTAGTAGCCTTCATCGTGCTGGTGAGGTGTACGATTTCTGTTAGATAAAAATTTCAATCTCGAATTTTTCGGGATTACGTTTACTAATCTCGGGATTCATGAGCACCTAAAACTGTCCAGGATCCCGGGATTGGATTCCCTATGTACGACCTTCACCGAATAACCTAAATCACTTCGTGACACGTTGTCGACTCATCATATCACTACCATAAGCTTCCATGAGCTTCCGATGGATATTCACGGCGGTATTGTTCTGAAAACTAAAAAAGCGCGGATTTCGCACGCGAGGTGGTGGGAGCGCGCGACGACCTCTCTATCGGAAGAATTTACTGTGACTGAACAAAATGGCCGACAAACACGCAGGACCAAACAAACTGACCGTTAGGATCCCCCCCATACACGCCAGGTGTGCCAACTTCGTAACAAAAAACTTCCCCCAGTCCCAGTAGCCCTTATAACTTTACTTTCTAGATGATCCTCGTATTAATCAAGAGCGGCCGTTTGACATTTGAATCGAACATGTGCGGCCATATTTTTTTCAAATCAGCCATAGAATGTCAAATCAAATCGGATTATGCAAATTAATATGAATGCTGAAAATCATGCCATCATGTCAGCCAACCTTGTGCGCTAATATTTCATAAACGAAGCAAGACAATAATGCCAATAAAATCCCTGATAAGCAATATTGACATATGGATGACATAAGGACACATTCGAATGACAGTTGATTAGTTCGCCGCTTGGCCGCAGCGGTGGCGCTCGTTTATTTTTATATGAAACCAAATTATTTAAAACCAAACGACAGCTTAGGGAGACTTTGCCCATCATTTAATACGTCTAAAAATTAAATTGATGATTGATAAAAATGCATTATATTTTTCATAGCCATATTATCACAATACGATTCTAAATTGATGCATTTATATTATTGCGTACGAATATTTATATTGTGTCGATTAAAACGGCATTTTAGGGGGGTAAATGTGATAAGGAATATATGATTTGCTAACGAAAATATTCAAATAAATTTCCATCTAAAACTATGTTGTTCTTATAGTGTAAATTAAATTATTAAGCATAAATTTGTAACATTTCTTACAAATATAGTTTCGTTATTGAACAGCACGATAAAAAAATAGTCGTTATCGAGTGTGTTAGGCCTCCCACGACCTGATTCATCCAACAACGAAAAATTACCTGATTGAAATCTAACAAACACTTTCTGCACTTTTCTGCGAAATTTGTACACGTCCAAATAACAAGAATAAACTAAACAATAACTATTTCAAAACTTATAGCAAAAAAAAATGACAAGACTCTCAATTTCTTCTTCGTCTTACTGTATTACAAATGGCGGTAGTCTCATTACTATTATAGTAACCTATCTGTTTTTGTTAACGGAAATTATTAGCTAAAAGATGTTGATGTGTGTTGTGTTATATATAATAAAATAGGCGCGCTACTGGTCTAGTGGTTACTTTATGCTACGCATAGACACAGACAGTAAAGGCATACGCATGCGCGTAGCGCGTAGATTCTCCCTTTCTTTTCGGCCAACTCTCTACTAAATTGTATTTGTCTTGGTTTTCAGCATTCTTTGTGCATTGTCTCGGGTATATTTGAAGGAGATAGTTCACTATTATGCCTCAGAGATGCAAATGCGGTCATCTTCATTTTACTCCATATGTTGCTTGGGTCTTTGTTTCGTAACCCTTTGTTCCTGAATATGAATCATGGCCTGGAAATGGTTCATGTGGTGCGAGACAATCAAGATTATGTGCATCAATTGTGCCTAATGCGAAACTCTTCACTTGTCCCATTTGTCCTGGGTGTGTACAAGGTGTGGCCATTTCGATCTGACCGTAGGTCTCCCGGGAGTGTTTGACGACCTTTTTGATGGACCCAGATTAACATTATAGGGTGTGATCTTTTGACATGTGGTTGGTAACTGGACTGTGTTCGTTTGTCCGCGCGTCCTTTGTTTGGGGAGGTTCCGTGGATGGCGACGGGATCTGGATTATGCAAATGTTATTTTAGGAAGTTGTCTCCATGGCTTCCAAATATTTGATGCTTGTCATTTTTCCGAGGAACATTTGACAATTAACGCTAATTTGGTGTATAGTGAATTGCTGGTGGAGTTAATAACTAGTTTGTCACATGACGGAAACCTGTCATGATTCTTTGTTCTGCTAATATTGCGACTGGAGGAATGTCCAATTGGTGCCATAGTGTTTTTCTGGACGATGTTTTACGAAGCGAGGATAAAGATCTTGACTGATTGGAATTTTTTAACGACAATTAATATTCATTTCCTTGTTTGACCCTTGACACCAAATACAATATAACATGTTATATGTTTGAGTGTTCCAATATTGCTAAGACAGATTGGATTTTTTGCTCGTTGATTCATTTTACAATATCAAAGTAGATAACATCTATAGAATATTTTAAAAAATCTAATGTAGATATGTTAAACGAGAATATCGAAGTTGGATTCTATAAGAAATCACTGTTTTGAACAAGAAATTCCGCGAATAATTACTTCATTTACGTCTCTCGTAAAATAATATTTTCCCTGTTTCCCAGACCGAAATATACCAGGAAAATACACCATTTATTATCTCCAAATTCTAGGAATAAGTATGCAAACAACTAGGATCCCTAATATTATACATTATTATTAAAAACCCAAATTGTATTGTGAATATAAAAATAAGAATAAATGTCATTTCATTCAATAACAATCATTTCAGGGAGATATTTTTCCACTCAATATATGAACTTATTTTTCGAAAATCCATCCAATATTAAGCGATCAGTCAAAATTTCCTCCTCAATCTCAGTAAACTGGGAATTTTGACTGTTGACGATGTCAGGGGACTGTGTATTTAAATTAAAAATACAGCTTTAGTTCCAAAATTAAATAATTTTAAATGTATTGCGATAAACTTTAGTACTTGTACTTGTACTCAAATTCTAGCTCTAAAATCTTAAGGGGGTATTGTAGTCGAGAGGTTAACATTTTGGGTGTTTTTTTATGTTTGATAAAATGGAAAAAATATATATTTTTAGTATACATTTTTACCAGATGTTTATTGACATTTTTAGAATATACAAAAAAGTTATAGGTTGGTAAAGTGTAGGAGTAAAAAAAAGAGCGTATCATGGTTGACACGATATCAACCCTTTTAATCATTTAAAATAACAAAATAAACAATCTTCTTAATGAGTATAGATCTTGCTATAGTTCCTACCTCAAAGAAAAAAATATATTTGTATCAGCACAAATTAGCAACTGTTTAAAAATAAGTCATTTTTGGGCCTTATTTTTTCAGTTTTAATTTTTTTTAAATAGTTATAAATTAAATTTTGACATAAATCTGGTAGAAACAATAGAAGGTTATATTAAATAGGTTTATACCAAATTTGAAGTGAATTAATTAATTAGAATTTGAGATATCATGTCAACCGTGTTGAAAAAAGTAATTTCGAGATAAACGCTTTTAAAATTTCATTCTGATATGACTGCGTCACTAAAATTTATGTGCTTTACGAGGGACTGTTGTCGGGGAACTGTTTAATTGAATTTTTGTTGCCGCCACAGAAGTAGTAATTCTAAAATTATCGTTTGAAATTTGAAAGAGTTATCTTGTTTAATTAGGAATGATAAAAATATTGAAATTTATTTTATTTTGTTGGTTTTGTTATAAATATGAAAAACATACAAACTGTTAATTGTACTATACCTATATAATTTGAGAAAGTGTAAACAATAAGTTGGCAAAGTTTTATCGCAATCTAATGAACGGTATGGCAGCGCATTAAATACGGACATACAAACATTGATTTTTATATATTAGACTATGCTTATATTACTCGCGAAAACTTTAGCAATAAGTGGACGAAGTTTTATCGCAATCCGATGAACGGTATGGCAGCGCATTTCGAACGAACAAAATCCAATTCATTTTTATATATTACACAATGATCATTTAATACTGTTAAAATAATCAAATAATTTGATTGATTCCTATTTGTCCTAGTTATTTATATTTTTTCATACAATATTGGCCTGAAACAACGAGATTCATACATTTCCATATGATTTTCCAAATGTTTTCACAGCCATCTTGGAGCTTAGGACCTGCGTGATCTTTTTCCATCAAATAAAACTTCCTTAAATCCTATGTCTGCTAAACATGCATCCATTTCCCTATGACTGACACTCATTTTTCTACTCCAGAATAAAAATAGGGAGGAAGTTTTGCCGCACTCACACATCATTTTATCTGCATATTTAACATGTTTTCATAGTTTATCTTCAATTATGCTCATCTTTAGCTTTTTTATAGCCCGCTCGTCAGAAGCCAGAATTCATATGCATCTTCTAAGAATTACTTTTTAAGAAACACATACAAAACGAATAAATTGCATATAAAAAGGGACAGGAAATGAAGCTCGGCTTGATATATTAACATGTCGTGGATTAAAAAAAGCCATAAAAACCATCCATAAAGATGGTGGCACGACATATAAAGATGGTCCGCACAAATGAGGTGCATATGATGCACTGGTCCTAACAAAATCAGAACAAATCAAAATACACCTAGACTGTTCTCGGAATAGACTGTACGGAATTAGAGCTGTCTACTGATATACGCTCTTCGTTATTTCTTCCCTCTTTCGCTTCTTACAAATGGTTAAAACTATTGTTTTCATTGGCGTCAGTGTGCCAATTAACCAAAACTAAAATAACATACAAGACGACATCCAAATCGAAAGTTGTCACATTGTCTACAGACCAACAATAGTCAACAGGGCATATCTTAAATGCAACACTGTCTTTTTATGGCCCATTGATTCGTTACATTAAAGTTCATTATACCGCGATTTATTGCGTGCTTTGGGAGGATACGTTACAAATGAAGCAATTATTTCGTGATAAAGTGTCGTTAATCGAAGCGTCGCTGTTCGATGAAGAGACCAAATGGAACATCAATGCATTTGAAGACCAATGATACGTTGACGTTGATAAATTAGGGTTATCGTTCTATACAATCGTACGATGCACGCAAGACACTCTTTCTCCGTCCTTGTCTCCCATTCACAATCTCCGAGCTTAACGTGCAAGAATGCTCTTTCTGAATCACTGGATTTCGATCGCAAATAGGCGATTGTACTCCTCAAAAGGTCAATAGAAAATATTAATGCTTCCGATCTTCCAAATTTGTTAGTTCCAACTACCATCTTTCCATTCAGGTTATGCCGTTGCTCCTTATTTTTGATTCATCTTCAATTCATTAAATTAAAGATGTTCATGCTTCCGTGGGGACGCTCTGTAAATTTAAATTTATCAAAAATGGCCACAATGCCATTTTGACCCTTAGACTTTCCATCATATTTTTTAAAAAAACACCATATTTTAACTGTATCTCTTTCCATAATACATATATAGTATCTATAATGCATCATGTTCTAAATATGCACTATTGTTACTGACCCTGATTATATTAGGTTATGTAAATATGTTAAGTTTTGTTAAATTTATACCAGGAAGGAAACCTTTTTATCGTAAAAAATCACTTTTAACACACTATACCACGTAGAAAGCTAATTTAATTAGAGGATCGTTCAAGGACTCAGACAATCTGTTTATTGATATTTTTGAATTTAGTATAAAAACAAGTTAATCGAGTTGGTCTTTTGAATGAAGCCCTTTTTCAACCCCCAGCGACCCTAATTAGTATTTTATTTAGTGTTTCATCATTCAATCCTCAATGTATTTTCGCTATCCCAGAGGAGCTTTAAGCTTCAATATGCAATTGAATGCACTGGCAATTGCAGTACTTGTGCACAATTTTACAGTGTATTTAATGGGCAATATCTACACTATAATTAGTCTCGTTCGCGTTATCACAGATCTTTATAAATTGCATGGATGATATTTTTAATGGTTCGTTAATGCAGGCGAGACTGTGTTAAATGTTCATCTAAAATGATCAAACAAAGACACTTTCATTGCAAAAATCACTCATTGTTGTCATTACAAAATTGTTTTTTACCCTTCAAGCGTTCCCACGGAAGCATAAACAATAGACAGATTGTGCAATAAATGAATCTAAATATAAATATTTTTTTGTGGTTGGCTAAAGTCGAGACACACTTTTTTTCTCTTTTTGTTGTCGTTATAAAACATCCAAATCAGAGACTGACGATGTCCTTATTAGGTATTCTATGCTCCTTTTTTTAAACTTGGCAAGAAGTCGACTGATGTATCCTAAATTATTAATAATATTTTTTAGGGAGTGTTAATATCAAACAATTGTTAAAGATCCACGAACATTTGACACCATTTTAAGTATCCACGGACAACAAAGAATATTAAATCTGGGCTTTGAACCGTTGTTTAAACCATTTATTTTTTCGTCCTAGTTCAGTTCCTAACAGGGTTTATATTAGGTTGTCCCATAAGTTTCTTTCGCAAATGATCACAGATCTATTTATAGCCATGGTCGAAGAAAACCCGCGATATACTGTTCGCGAAATAGCTAACAGGTTATAAATTCCACGAACATTCGTCCATAATCATCTGATAAAATTGGGCTACATCAATCGTTCAGATGTGTGGTTTCCTCGTGAACTGGAACACTGGACTTATGGAACACCCTAATAGTAATATAATTTATTCGTAGCGCACACGTTCAGAGAGTGAGTTTAATACGCACATGCTGTTTCTCATGTAAATCCACTTTTCTCTCAAGACCGCGCAGCGTGCATAAAGCTTGTATATTAATGAATGAACGGTCATTACAAGAGTATTTTATATCGATTAGAATTTTAAAAAAATGCCCATTTTAGACCAATATAAATCGTATTTCATCATGACAATGTGCGTCATCTTACAGCATTATCGTTCTGGAATAGAGTTTGGCCAAATGAAACGACCGTTGGATTTATGGCTCTTCAATCGTTCATATGAAAATGTACGTCTAGTATTGTGGTCAGTGGCTCTCAATTTTTTTCGCATTACTTGTGAGCATTGGCAAATGTGCAGATTTAAATTGAAGCATCAATTAGGACATCAAAGCGTGGTTTGAAGAATGATTTAAAACCGATCGTTAAGTACTTTTGATTGTGGAATACTGATTAATACAGTGGAAAAAATCTGCTCTCGGTGTGATGCGCTCATGTGGTTTTTTATTGGTTTTTTTTTTTTCGTATCCACCATCTGTTCCTTTTCAGCACTTAATTATCCGACATTTCAAATCTGATCCATCTCGGCTCATGGATATGAACTTGGTTCGAATTTTGTGGAACTGCGTTCTCACGTGAACTATTTTCCTACTATCAACACATTCGTCTTTGTTTATTGTGTGAGGCATTAGCGTTTTGGCTGGTTGACAACTCATAGGCGCCACATTTACTTCGATTTGCATTTCGGCACATAAATAAGTTTGAACCCACCTGAAAATAGATGAAACGATAATGCAAAGAAATATGCCACCATCTTGTATTTATTATAATTTTATATTATAAATCTATATAAGTAATCATCTAAATCAATGATTTCCAAGCTTGTTATGTTCGTGGATCCTTTGTAATGTTTCTGACTGATTTCGTTGCCTTCGCCGCTGTGATAGCTCCCGGCTATTGCCTTATTCAGCCGCGGAGATCATACCGGGGGGGTCATTAGAAGATGGATGAACTTCAAATCGCTCCAAATCAATATATATATATATATAAATCAATGTCTGTGGTTTGTAATTCGTTTGTCTCGTATACGTTGCTATTCCATTCATTTGATTGCGATGAAACTTTGGGAAGTTGTTGTGCTCATATCATCGAAGGTTTTCCAATTAACACAAGATGGTTGAGCATCACTCACGGGAAAGAAGAAGACAGTTGGTCTTCAAGGCGTGCATGCTTTTGGATTCAAGCCTTTCAGGCCGCGCTACGTGTGACCTGAAGCAATAAATCACGTATCTGTACTCGCTAGTAATTTATAAATTGTACTATATACTCCTTTATCAAAACACTTAACCTTAACGAATTTTAAAAAAAGGGAAGACCCTCTCCAATCGTGATGATAGTTAACTTATATTCTTACTTCACCCCAACTGAATCACTTCAGAATGATTCAACTACAATACATCATTGCTTTCCAAAGCAACAGCTTCATCGGCCAAAATACAAAAAGAAGACGACAGTCTGAGATTAAATGAAATATAGCTCGAAATTGAAATGCGTGGGGTTTAAACGACCCCGTATTTGATAAGCTCGAATTAATACTGGAAATTCATATATTACCTTGGGTTTTCAAGCTTGAGGAGCATGCGGCAATAGAAATGTGGTAGCCACTTGAACATTCAAGTCGAAAAAATGGACATATATCTTTCACGGTCTGGTTACGAAGGGTGGCTGCCTCCAGACAGACAGTATCAAATTTTGAAGAATCACAGAGCCATATGGATGTGCTTGTCATCAAGCAGACGACCTCGTAGACCAGAAGTACATGCATCATTCATGTGGCTTATAAAAAAAGTACAAAGTAAACATTCATTTTGAGCCTCGGCATTTTTATGAGTCGAGGCAGCTGTGATTTTAGCAGCGATTCTGAATCATTGAATATACATTTTCCAATGGAATAATATTTTGAATCTACGGCTTGGATTCCTGACGATCATAAAAGATGCTTTCAATAACAAACGCCTTTTATGTCTTTCGGGGTCTAATCTTCAGATCACAACGACCCTCAGTATGCAGGTAGACACGTCCTAATTTTACAATCATTTTTAGAACAAATTTGGTCTTCATCTAGCGAGCATAAGGCGATCCCTGTTGTCTAAATCAGGGCTGGAATACATTTTTTTTTATAGACGGCTGGATCTTCATATGTTTGTCTGGGATGAACAATGTAATTCAATATCCTGTGTGAAACTAAGTGTATTAAAAAGGGCGTGTCCTATTTCTTAAGCCCCTGCTTTGTATGCGAGTGTATTTGCTTTATGGTCCAATGTCACGACGTCCGTGACGAAAATTGTTTTCACTTTGTAGAATCAATTTAAAATACTTAACAACGAAATGTTTATGCACTTTTGTAACAGGTATGTAAATTTTTCAATAATTTGAACCAAAAAATATTTTTTGATTTTGATTTTCTGATCTTAATGGAGTGCTTATCGTTGTCGTTTTTCCAAATTGTAATGCATTTTGTAAAAACTAAGAAAATTGTGTGGGTGACAAAATTATTTGGGTGAATTTAAATCCTGAACTCTTATTATAAAGGCTAGAGCTCAAGACTTAACACATAAACTGCGAGGACACTTCGCGTGCAGCTGCCATAAAAACGTGTATTTATAATACATAGAATGTCAAAGCTTTTTCAATAGCCAACATATATTTAATTGAAAAGCTATAAATGTTCCTATGTTGCTTTTACATTAGTATTATAAATACGTATGTATTTTATACAAAATAATTGTCACATTTGTCATATTCGTTTTTAATGTTTAAAAATGTTTTAAATACCAGAAAAGCATGTTTTTTTTAAATTTTATTATCGTCATGTTAGCTAATAAATGAGATAGTAGATAATAGATAATCTATGGGTAACAAAAATATTTCCGAAAATTAAACATCATTTTTGGGTACTCTGTTTATAAACACTTAATTTATTTTATAGACAAAATCACATAAATAAATAAACATAAATCAATAAATCTTATATATAAATGTTTGTTTGTTCGTATGTAATGCGCTGCCATACCGCTCATCAGATTGCAATAAAACTTCGCCAACTTATTGCTAAGGATTACGCGAGTAACATAAGCGTAGTTTAATATACAAAAATATAAATTTGTTTGTTCGTTTTTCATGCGCTGCCATACCGTTCATTCGATTGCGATAAAACTTTGCAAACTTATTGTTTGCACTTTCTCAAATAATATAAGTATAGTACAATTGACTTACAGTAGATCTTATATATAAAAATCAATGTTTGTATGTTTGTTCATATTTATAATAAAACCAACCAAATAAAATAAAGTTCGTTCTTTCTATTATTTCTAATCAAAGAAGATCAAAGAAAACTCTTTCAAATTTCAGACGATATTATTACTTATGTGGCAGACTGTCACATAAGTAATAATTACATTGATAAATTTGATCAAAAATTACTAATAAGTCCATTTGTTTAATATAAAAAATAGCTTGAAGGTGAAAGAATTTTATTTATTTAAGAAAAGATAAAAATACAATTCAAAATTAGATAAATAAAACACTAAATACTTAACACCATCAATTTGACTGATAAAATTCCTTTCTGCCGAGACACGAACTAAAACTCGAAAAATTCCCGATTTCCTGACAAATTATTTATTTCCGACGCTGCAGATGAATACTTATATACTATAATACTTTGATGTGATTCGTAATTATATTACGGAGGAATACAAAAATTCTGAATTCCGTATCTATTATATTTCATATCGATATTCTCATTATTAGAGTCAAAGTGTAGTAAATACATCACCGGTAGGGAAAGCTTAATATAACAATTTGAAAACATATATGTACTGTATATATAGATTTCGGCAGGAATGTTTCAAATTAGTAGCCTTCATCGTGTTGGTGAGGTGTACGATTTCTGTTAGGTAAAAATTTCAATCCCGAATTTTTCGGGATTACGTTTACTAGTCCCGGAATTCATTGGCACCTAAAATTATACGGAATCCCAGGATCTGGGAGAGGTCCGAAAATTTTCAGCGTCATTAAATAAAAAGATAAATGATTTAACTAATATAATCGTCCCTCAGTAGTTTTACAGAATTTAAAAAAGAACGATTTTACATGGGAGTATTTTGCATCCGCTTACGATGTGTCAAAGAGACAAATAAAGCTTGAAAATCACATTATAAGCTTATTAAAATCGTTTAATTAATTTAAAACATTGTTGAATAATGCTGTTAACACATATTGAGCGGGATGAATAGTTTTACTCGCCATTTTATGTATGGCTATTGTTCATTTCATTTAAACAGGTCCAAACTATATTTTAATGCTAAATAAAGTATGTATATGTTTTGTTGGTTTAATACGTGTTTTAACCCTTTGATTACTGAATTAATTTTCGTAATGCACACGTTTTTTCTCAACATTTATGACTTAATTACTTATATATAAACGCCCCTTTATTTATCACGCTTCGATGGTTTTTATCCACTACACGTACCAATTTCCCATAATATTAGCCGCATAGGATGTGTTAACAATGCCGGCAAGAATTAGTACTTTGGTTATCTATCCTAATTAGCTATATTTCTTCATTTTAAATCTAAGGAACATTATTTCAAATGTCCATTTTCTGCACTGTTGTTATATAGAGCCGATGAGCCGAGGTTTTCTCCATGAAACACCATTGATTTTTGCGCCTGATAAGAAAATGAAAAATGATCCTCCTACGTCCGAAAATACAGTTGTAGATACCATACATCGGTTGACAAAGGTTTGATTGACAAAGAAAACGCTACAAAAAACCGTCGATTCAGTAATACCCCATGGGACTCCATCAATCAGTATACGGACGATGGGAATCGATGTTTACAAAAGAAGAAGCCGATGATTTATTGTGTCGGTAACGAGGCGCTCTTCTTCGACGTTTGACCCCTGAAAAATGCATTTTTCTTACGTGGCGACCATTCTTCGCGTATGCTAATTGCGAATTGAATCGAACCCCCCCAAAACAATATCGTTTGTTTTCCAAATTCGTGTAAATTTGTCAACACTCCAGCCCAAGTCCAACGCCCACATGGACATTAAAAGCGGATTGATCCAAGCACTAGTTCTGATCCGCAGCACAGAATCGATTTATTTGTGTATGAGACGATAATATCTAAAGGTCGTTCATGATTTTATTTCAGCTATATTCATCCAAGCATGGACCTGACGTGTCGGATAAGTTCTGTCCCTCTATAAATGCTATGCACCATTAAAAATATAACATGAATCCTTTGTGGTCCTCTGTTCCTCCCTTTTTTCCGATGAATGTTGGGGCATCATTCTTTCCGATGTTGAACAAAATGGATTCTATGTTGAGGATGAATTGATATACTTGTAATCAGCACATATCTCTTTTTGTGCGATTTCGAAGTTATGCGGTTTTTTTAAAATTTCATATAGAGTACGTATCGAAATATTTTGGATAAAATAGGAAATAAATCATCAATACTAACCGAAATTTGGTAAAAAATTATTATTTGGGACTGTGTAAATCTTATTGCATCTGCTATCGCTGAATTACGACCACGCCCTTTATTATGGTTTAGATTTTTGAAAAATTTGATTTCATTTTTGTGCATTTTTCCAATGTTTCGACTTTTAAAAATACGTTCTCCAAAGAAATTTCCAAAATTCCATCTACTTTAGGAGTTATAGCTATTTTAGTGAGGAGGCAACTTGGCCGCTTCTACCATAATGAAATCTTTTAACGCGTTTTTTTCTCATCTCAGGTTTTAATTGTCCAGATTTCGGACATCCTTAAAATTTTACCAAATGATGCAAGACGTCATTTAAACGTTACCAAAAATGTTATTTTTCAATTGCCTTAATGTTTCCCTGTTTTTACATTAACTTTTTTTATGCGACTTTGGATATTTTGTATGTAGCTGTTTCAAAGTTATGCGGTTTTTAAAATTCACGGAACGCGTCTTTACTTTTTCTATGTAAGTCATAACTTTTTTTGTGCGATATTCCGCGGAACGTATATAACGCACAAAAAAAGGTTTAAGTGTATATTAGTCGTTTGAGTGTGTACTACATTTAATACATTTAATAATGGTACATGAAACTATTAAACATAAAATAAAATATATGCAGACACAATGCAAACGTACCGCCGCGTCAAATACACAATTTTTGATTGTAGTTCGACGTCTATATATCGACACGCCGCATTTTTGCGAACATTTCTCGCCAATGCAAAGATTTAATCCGCAATTTTATATTCGTAATATTTTTTTTTTTGCAAAAGTGACAGCTTTTTTGAAGAATTTATCACAAAACTTACATTCGAAACGTTTATCTTTTATTATTAATAATATCTATGCAGCTGCAAGAAGATAAAAACGCGTTTAAATATTTAATTCTCGTAGGACCGACTTAATTTCCGTGTCACTAAAATAGCTATAACTCCGTAAAAATTATAATTTTGATAATTCCTTTAGAAGATATTTTTGACTTTGAAAATATAAAAAGAAAACGAAATCAATTTTTTTTAAATCGATTTTCTCTCAAGATCGCGCAGCGTGAGTAAATCTTGTATAACAATGAATGAACCTTAACACTCTTGATAGTACACAATATTTATTAATTTCTTCTCATAAACATTAACATGTGTGTCTTTATTCTTAGTAATAAAATAATGCATTTCTTGAAGCTTTAAATCGATAAATTTGGGTTATCGTTATCGATCGACACATCAAAATGCAATATGCAGGATTCCTCATCAACTGTTTAAAGTCCGCAAAGGGTTAAAAGCGTAGAGTTCTTACGCTAAGTTCTTCTATGTCTTCTTTTTATCTATGTCTATACCTCTCTACTTTATGAAATACAAAAAGTAGAGGTAGAGGTCTTAGTCCTCCAGTGGACTGCATGTGGCTGCATCTTGTTGAAATCTTGTTGAAATGTCGTGTTTTTTTCTGCCAAATGTAGCAATATCATGACTTTTCCAGATGGCTAATATCAAAAAGATGTCAAAGCTAGCCGACGAAGAACAGCGCATGAATATATACAATTCCTTATTATCAAAATAGAAAAACAATTTCTTTATCAGACTAACTGGAGTCGAAAGAGGGACAGAACTTATCCGACAGCTCAGCTAAATACATGCCATTAAAGCTTTTTTACTATATTTTATAGCAGGAAATAAGTGCATTTATACTTAACAAGTGATTCTATAGAAATTTTGTTATATATTTAGATAAAACCATATCTATAAATGAGCGTTTTTAACAATGTGCAACTATTAAATAACCGCAACAGATTACACATAACGCGCATTGTGATGGAAGTCATTGCACGATTAATTGATATGATTTCCATAAAAATAAATGCAACTAAATGCATTTCATATATGACGGCTCCCTCGGGATGACAATTGTTTTCGGTGCATGCTTTCCCAGTTCAGGTTTTATTTAATTAACGTCTTCGGCGCCAGTCGCCCAGCTCTCCCACACAACACCAATGTTCCTCGTCATATTTCCTTGTAACCTTTGAGATGATTTTTAAAGGACATCTTTGCACAAAGGAATCTTTGATCCTTGATGCGGTTCTACGAACTCGTTAAATGCCATTTTTATTGCGCATCATTACTGTGATAACACACTGCTGGTTGAAGAAACCCCCTGCAAGGGACCAAATTATAATATTTTATAAAATTGCTGAAATTCACTATTTCTGCAATGATCTCAATATCCATTTATTAATCTGCAAGCATAATAAATTTTATATTTATCCACATTTCCGAGCTCAAGCAGAGAATGTCCTATTTTCTTGGAATATATCTGGCTTGAATTTTGCATTTATATTTTCATAGGCAAACGAAATACGATCGCCATTTTAAAATTGTGTAATATAACTTTATAAACGTATTTGCAGCATAATGCAGTTCTTAGAAATTATGTCCTGAAGTGTCACAGCAGTCGCTTTATATCTCAGTGTGACATCTTTGTATTCAATTTGTCCATTACGTACGGTTCAATGTTTCTTATGCTACTGTTTCTCAATTTGGTTGGAAACTATAGTTGTTGAATAAACATTTTAATTGATTGTCTATATATTATTTGTATGGAGTGAGAATGTCGTACACTATTGCTTTCTATTGTTTAGGCGTGTAGGGGTGACTTTGCAGCACACATGCTCTTTCTGTATCTCTCGAGTCTGAACACATATATGCGCGATTACTCATCAACGCGTTAAATGAATAGGGTAACATGAAAATATTTTTAATTTTTTTTTAGTTCTTAAGACAAAATTTTATATTCCAGCATGATAATGACCCCATACACACTTCATAACTCAGTACTATTTTTTTAAATACAAAAATAGTGCTCTGGTATCAATCGATAATCAGATATACTTGGCTATTCGGGAAGTACTAAGTGTTTCCAAACTTATTGTCGGTAGTGTATATTGTTTTGCTTCCTGGATCTAATTGCTGTATTTCGATTGAAATTTGGTATTATATACAGATATTTATTCCCGCTTCCCCAACTATCAAATGATTCCGAAATCCAGACATTTCTCTGGTTTCAATACATTTGTTTGTTCTGTCTTAGTTTTGAGCATTTGGTTTATATGGAAATTCGCCTGATCTATTCTTAGTCCAGTGTTTATTCAAGACAAAGTGAGCGAACGATGATGTTCACATGGTATTTCCAACTATCCTCTCAGATCGGATGCTTTCAAAACCGGCTCTGCTCCGTCTGTTGGAGCTCAAAATTTAACATTTTTCCAATGTAACATCGTTTGTTCTCCATCCATGCGGCGATTCTTTCTGCTCGTGCATCATGAGTCTTCCCCGAGTTAAGTCATCCTGTTATTTTTATCAGCGGAAACTCGTGGGTTATGCTACTAACGCTGCTCAAAAGACCGAGTGAATTTATTTTTTATGTTGACATCCATTGACAACATTTGGCTGGCTCCAAATACCCGTGGAATGTGCGAAAATCGTGACTGGTGGTACTCTTTGGTACTTATCGCCGATTGTTCTCGTTTTGCTAGAGTTGTACGAACTGCTTTCTCTCTTATGAAGTTCACTGCGCGTGCTGGAAAGGACTATCATTATCAAGTATCTCTCATTTTAAATCGGAACTAAGGATACCTAGAACGCGAAAGACACCGTTAAATATGCGATTACACGGTTCAATTACAACAGATTAACTGACAATAGACAATAAACAGGCAGCAGAAGGGCTAGTGCGGAATGTGAGGATAGAAAATCGATTAGAAAGTCTTTGATAGATCGGAATTAAGCCTTCGTCTTGATTCGCTGCTGACTCGACGAATTGGAAGACTAAATTCATCAAAGACTGCAAGGACTGTACGAAGAAAGCCTAATGAAATGCCCACAGCAAAGTATGGAAAAGGCAGGGCTATGATTTAATGAACTAAGATGTCATAAATGGAATGGCGTAGATGCTACAAATTAGTGACATTTATACTAAAAAGAACTCAACACTTATGATCAAGGCTTCATATTTAAAAATTCAAGCGTCCCTGCCAAAAATAACACGACCTAAGGAGGTCCTTATGGCTACTCTTCGCCCCAAATTTTCAACGGATTTTCATTTAATTAAACACGGCTTTGAATTTTAAATCTTCATATTATTCCTGAATCTTACCAATCATCACTCAATAAGTCCGTAGGATTTTTTCCATTTTAAACATTTTTTCTTCATTTGGGGTTGTTTTTTCATAATTTATTCCAAAAAATCCTTATGATTTATTTTGTGATGTGTTACATTAAATATAGTCTAAAATATGCACATCTTCAAGCGAGTCATTGTTTGATAAATCAACAAAATTCGGTTATAACGAGCATCAAACGAAAAAAAGATATTATATCAATCAGCTGTTTTATGAATTTCAGAAACATCAAAACCCAAATATTAATTACTTACAGTTTTTACAGTTAATGTTTGTACAATTTCAACGTTGCGGACGTTAATAACAATTTTCGGAACCTGAAAAATTGTCCATAATGGCATTAAATTAAAATCTGCAAATCTGCTTTTTTATCTACAAGTAGCTTACGTCAATTATAGTTAAATAAACATCGTCAATCTTCGATTCGAGGCAGCTAGAGTTTCGATAGACGTGGCTGAAGCTGTAGTATATTTATCAAATATTTATTATAAGCGGCTACAGCATAGTTTCAGTCTTGTAGATATAAGACATTTATATAATATTTATTTACAAGTCTCAAATTTTTTTATAAATATGCAATTGCACATTAGAAATATGATCAATTTCGATCACAAAATTATCCGCCCTTTTTCGTCTTTTTATCTTGACATATTCAGATTTTAGATCGTAAATTTAGCGATACTTTAACAATCAATCGCAGCAAGATCACTCGTTATATCCGTAATATTGCTCAAAACACGCTCGCAATAATGATAATAATAGTTAACGCCCTTCATTTTTTATGCACATAATGATGTTGTTTGGATGGGTTTGATTTTAAGAAGATAATTTAGTATTTTTATATCAATAAGGCATATGATGGATTCGCTACGATGATAATTTTCGTGGAATATACACGTTTTTATTCCAATTAACGTAGGTAGAAAACCTCAGACTTGGGATATTTACATTCTCGTGACACGTCGCTCTCGTTATTCACATCAGTCAGTGTTTCTCAAACTGTTGCTTATAATTTATGTTTCATTTTAATAGATTGTTTATGCGATATAAATATAAATGTGCGGTTTACATCCTATAAATTTTGTTCTTCGCCATTGTTGATTTGGCAGAAACATCAACTTCCATCTATCGATTTCCAGAATAATGTTCGCTGTGGAGCAATGTTTACGCCATTAACTTTGACGTCAAAAAGACGCATCAATAACTCGGGAAATATTGTTTAAATGTGCGGTTCGAAGTAATTTCGGAGAGTATTTTAGTTCATGACGATGTTCCATTTGCATTATTTAGCCCTCGTTGTTCGTACTTGACATTGATCTATGGTAGTTTTTGACTTCACCGTGCTATTTTTGAAATAACTCATGCTGGGATTTAATGCCGTAAATGGTCCCAAATTAATTTTATTCGGGAGAATATTCACATTTCATCATGCAAATGGAAGCGCCATTAAGATTTCAATTCTAATAACAATGAATACAATCCTATAAACGCA
This sequence comes from Stenopsyche tienmushanensis, assembly GCA_008973525.1. Classification (NCBI taxonomy): domain Eukaryota; kingdom Metazoa; phylum Arthropoda; class Insecta; order Trichoptera; family Stenopsychidae; genus Stenopsyche; species Stenopsyche tienmushanensis. The sequence goes on from WACJ01000137.1 coordinate 105,278, forward strand.
CGTAGGGAAACTACCCTATTAGAAACAACGTTACTAAATCTACAAGACAGAAATCGTTAGATTCCGTTCTTTTGAATGAGTATCACTCCACTTTTTTCGGAATAACTATCACTTCAGGGCGCATGTTTTAAATAAGGAAGTTTCCCTGCTGCACCCTGTACCATCAAATGACTACAATCTTTGAATATTAAGGGGGGTTTCATTAATAATTGAGTAATGTTCATCCTCTTTGCATGAGTTTCCTAAAATTGTAGTCATGCCAGACTCATTGTTTAATAATTGTCCTTGTAAACATTTGTTTTCTTACTGATACTTACTGATATTATTGATTGCAGTGGAAATAATCGTCAAAATATTTCATCCATAAGATACGTCTTGAAGACTGCATCTTCCTTGGATGCTTTAACACTAAACAAGTCGTTGGATCTCATTTTATTTCCAAAGATCTCTTAACAATATTCAACAGTTGACTTTCCTGGTTTATGTGAATCGTTAGTTTCTTGGATGTTGATGTGTCAATAGGCTTCCTTGGTTTATGATTAGTAAGTGAATTTCAAAATTCAGCTTTACATAGATGGTATATTCGTGTATCCGCCACTTATCGTCCATACAAATTCGCTTTTCTCTCTGGACCGCGCAGCGTGAGTGAAGCTGGTATATCAATAAATGAACCTTAACACTGTTGATAGCGCACAATATTTGTTCATTTATTCGCATAAACATAAATAATACACATGTTTTTATAGATATTTAAATGCTAGTTCGAGTTGATGACCGTGTGAGCCCTATTTTCGTATAACACCATCAATGTGACTGATAAAATTACTTTCTGCTGAGGCACGGACTAACACACAACTCGCAAAATTCCTGATTTGCCGACAAATTATTTATTTCCGTCGCTGCAGATGAATACTTATATACTATAATACTTTGATGTGATTCGCAATTATATTACGGAGGAATACAAAAATTCTGAACCCCGTATCTATTATATTTCATATCGATATTCCCATTATTAGAGTCGAGGTGTAGTAAATACATCACCGGTGGAGAAAGGTTAACCCCTTCAACGTTACGTTTCACTGTTAAAAATGTCATCCGTAGTGACACGATATTTTCGCCGCTAGCGGATATGTACGTCATATCTAGTATACGATGATAGTATGTCATCAAGTTCGAACTAGTCAGTTCCCGAGATGAACCAATCTTACATTTAACGTACACAACACTGCAATCGGGCATTTCCGTCATTTTCTATTGAAGTTTGCTTAAATTTCACAATGCGGATATATCCGTCATACCCACTTTGCATGGACTTTGGTCTTGACGGATATATACGTCATATCCACTTAAGAGTTATACGTTATACGAGTTAGACGGATCACTTGAGAAGACTCTCTTCTGGAGATCACACATTTCTTTTGGATGACTTCAAAATCCTTCGGTTACCATTTCCTCTTTGTGTTTTGTTTAGCGAAACTTCTATAGACGTGGTAGGGCAAATTGGCTTAAACGTTTTTTTATTCTCTCCGTTTCCGTAGCATACATTATAAACGCGCATGCGTCACACCTTGTCTACTGTGCTTGTGTATGCCTATTTTATTGTATTTTACACAAACATTTCCATCAACAAATAGACAAAAAGCAATGCATAAAATCACCTTTTGCTAGGTGCTAAATAGTTGCACTCTTTATTCTCGTATACTTATCCATCTACCTTGATTTGCTCAATTTCAAAATTTATTGTCACTTAAGCGAACATATAAATTTAAATCCCAATTAACATCCTCTTATTTACAACGAGATAAATACTTTTAACGCTATCTTCTTCAAATACCTCAATTCTTCTTGTCGTAAATTTTCACCGGCCGCGATGCTTGAAATTGTGGAATTCGAGCCATTTTTTCAGCAAGCCGCGAGGCGTGCCAAAGAATTTTTATCTTGAAAACACACTGCAGCATCCGAGTCTCTAATACTGCGAATCGATTGGCATTTCATTGAGATAAATCATCTTTTTCGACAAATTTCTTCATGCTCCCTCGGCTCATCCGGGCAACCCGAAAACTTGGCCACGGACGAATCGAAATTTCGACGTTCCAACATGCTCAAAATTTCATCCATGTTATTGTTGTACCCATCACGCCCACCACCTCTAATTTTATGGGGCTTCTTCATTTTTTCTCATAGCATCCGGCGTGTCGTTAAAAAGCATAATGCATCCGCGAACTGGTCGTAAAGTGCATTAAAGTCGTTAAAATGCAGTCGATAAATATTCGATAAGCACGTGTTGCTATTTCGATCATCCATTCATAGTCTAGTGGCCTTAAACTAGTTGGAAACGCTTCAAGTGATCGACTATTTTCACCATGCAATTACTTGTGGGCGTTCATTGGATGCACGGAAGATCATTTTTCAGCATGAAAATAAATATTCAGCCAGACTCCATTGAAATAAATATTGAGTTTCGATCACATACTGGCGACCTTAAAAATATCTATTAATACATTTAACAGGATGCGTCCCGGGCGCACGTTTTTGCGCGATATGGACGATCAAGCTTGCATCTAAATGCACCATTTACAAAACTATTCATAACGACCCATCAATCAAGAATTTACAATTGAATCGTTTAATATGAAATTTCAGATAAAAGATAATCTATGAGATTATCTATGAGATCTATGAGATTATATTATAATACTTTAACTAATATGAACTATTAACTAAATCCTATAGTTTATGGCAAATTGCCATGGAAGATTATAGCGTTTCGCCAAAACAATCATTTGTAGCAACGAAACCCACTTTTAGATGAATGCATAATATGCATACCAACGACATGTGATTCCAACAGGACTGCGCTACGTGCTATACAGCTCATGCCACGATGGACATTTAACACGAGCGATTTGAGGGTGTGGTTATCTCGCGCGGTGGCGATGTGAACTGGCCATCGATTTAACCCCTTTAGACTTCTTCTCTTGGGGCTATCTTAAAACGCAGGTGTATGCGTATAAACTGCATACAATTGGTGTTCTCAGAGTCAACATATTGTAGTCCAGACAGCAAATTCAGCCAGATTTATACAACAAAGTCATCGAAAACTGGACCTTCCGAACAGGGCCGTAACACCACCCCCTTTTTACGTTCGTTACGTTGAAAACAGAGACGGAGATAATATCTTGCGTCTCATCATACACTGATGGCCCTGGACGTGTCAAATAGGTGACAAAGCAGACGCCCGTCATGGGCGCAACTGGGGTTTGGGGCGCTGAACGCAGAATACGTTTACAAATTCGTAATCGTTCTGTAGACATAGAATTCAGGCACGGCGTCCGATTGCAAAGCGTTCATTCGTCATGCCGTCTGCAGTCTGAAAAGCGGACCGGTTGGACACACAAATCTAGTGGCTACTGTAATGGGAATATTGATATGAAATATAATAGATACGGGGCTCAAAGTTTTTTAGAATTTCATATAGTGTACCAAATACGTATCATAGGTAGCGCGCGGATGTTTTTTACTTAGTATTTTTTTTTTTAAAAAATAACCGCCATCTATACGTTAGGTGGGATGCTTTCGGGACCATCTTCGTATATTATTTAAATAGTAATATTTATGTGTATAGTGTTATTTAACTTTTTTTTTAAAAATATTGGATTTCCGGGGATAGGGGGGGCGCATGTTAGATAATTGCCACGGAGCTTCATACCCTCGTTACAGTTCTGCTCCCGAATACGTGCCTCCAAACAAAACCGCTGCGGACATTTGAACGACGCTATATTCTAAACATAATGCCATAAAATATTCTTTCAAACACAAAAAAAATGGATATATTACACACAACATGTTTTATTTACATTTAAAAATCGAGCATCTGTACAATGATCCATCAATAAATTAGAGCAGCAAGTGGCCACGAGAAAACAAGGACATGCTTAGATCATATTTATTCCAAATGTATTGGCGCTTGATTTTTTTAACTTGAGCTTGAGTCCTGGAACTATCCCAATCCAGAACTTTAGCATGATTTATCGATGAACGATTTATTATTTGGCGATCAAGAAACTGGATGCCCAAAGCCATTAAATCTTGGAATGGACAATTGTGTTGCTCAACTTTTTTACGGCATTCTTTCTCTTGCGTATAGTTTGCTCTATCCTTTCGTTTTACCTGGAAATCCTTGGGAATATTGATGAAGGCGACATCGCCATATCGGTTCGAATTTATAGCACAATTATTGCCAGAAAAAATCTTATAAGTCAATTTATCTGAATCTGGGATCGATTCGTATATCAGATTTTAACGACTCCACAAAAAATGCTGTGGGTTTTTCGAAAGCCCACGGACATTCTTGCTTTACGTCGATCTGCTGGAAATCAGCCTGCTACTGTTGTATATTTTTATGACATGATTTTCCATAGGTTCTATTTGTGATACTGTTTGTAATAAAGTCGGAGCTTTTAAAGAACGGTGCATATCCAGGAACGGCCTGACCATGACTAATTGACGGGGCGCATCTTCAAGAAGTAGACTCTGGACTGATTAACAATGATTTGTAGATGCCCATTCTACGGATATAATCTTTTCTTGTCCACATAAACCATTTAAACAGAACCAAATGACCGCCCACGGATACTAAACTCTGATTTATTGCTGTTCTGCGATCCTCAAACCATAACATTCGCTTGTTGATTAGGATTGAAGCTGTCAGCTTCAACGCAGGAGATAAATTAATGCAGACATATGAATTGAATAGTACTTTATCCGATTAGTGAAGTTGAATTACTCAAAATGTCGCCTAATGAATCACTGCTACCGGTCTTACTCCAACATAATGACGTCCTTAACGACAAAAAATCTTAGTGAAGATGTTGTTCTGATGGGTTTTATATTGAGTTTGAATGTTTATAAGATATTTAGCAAAGTTTTAGATTTTAAATCATGAAATTTAACCCATTGATGAGGAATCTCGCATATATACGTTAATGCAACACAAACCTTTAGCAGTGATGAATCGGATTTTCGATCAAATACATCTCATCCAATTGCCAATGCTAGTCCACTATGGAAAGATGTTATCAATTATGATTATCATAGTCCAAATATACATTTTTTTATCGGACAAAAATCAGCATGAATTCTAAGAACATGTACTACACCATTACAGTTTTTTCAATTATCTTTTATCGAAAAATTGATCAAAAAGCTTACAACCGAAACAAATATATTATCTATGCAGTTAGTTTTGTTATTGACTAAAACTTTCTTATGAATTCTTGTTTCATTCGCTCTAATAATTGACATTAAACTACTTCTGTGAATTTATGACCAAGTTCAAGCAATTCAACATGATTTATTATGATGATGTCCCATCGTACACAGAGAAGCGCCATCTTTATTTTTTATCATAATATGAAAAAATACTTTTGTATTTATTAGAAATGGAAGCACGACATTGAAAATAGGGCGCTATGGGGCGCTGCGCACTACATATGCGGACTTACTCTTTCTTGGATCATTCGAGTGCATCTGCAACATGTGCGTTTAAGGCTATTTGTTGTATACAATATCTATTTATCATAACAAGTCAACTTTGATCACATAAACGGATCAAATACGAGACACGTTCGGAAAGTAAGTGTACTGTGATCATAACGGGCTGTGGAAAGATATCAGGTGAGGATTTGCTGAGCTCTATTGTGACTGGTCACACGCCTGAGTCAAAAGGCAGTTGTCTCACCAATCTGCCAAAAAAATCAAAACCACAATTTTGGACAAAAATCATGGCTTCAGTATTTTGGGACCGCAAAAGCGGTCGAATGGTTGAATTTCTGCTTCAAGTGGAGATCATCAGATATGCACAACGATATTGTGAGATCTTTAAAAAAAGGTCAAAAGGAGGGGTATGCTGACGAGCGACTCATTTGGTCGGGAAAAAGGTTCTGAAGTTGCATTATGATTGTAATTATGTGGAAATTTTCAAACACACTTTTTCTAAAAAATATAAAAATCTAGTACACTTACTTTCTGAATACGCATCGTACACACATGAACTGGAAATATAAACGAATCATTCATCCTTGTTGTAATGCGATTAGCGACACTCCGTATGGAACCCAAATTCTTTGTGTATTCAATTCGGAGGATTCAAATTATAGGACGAATCAGTGGCTTATGTATAACAAAGCCTATTCGACTATCCTCCAATTGTTTGATTCCATTTAAGTCGTCATCAGATCATTTCAGTTTTATTCTTCGTTGATTTATGTTATAAAAATGAAAATCAGTCGCCTTGTATTTTGTATATTTACAAATTTGTTTTAAAAAAAGACAATCATTTTGATATTAGTCGATTCGACTATCAATCATGAGTATCAGATTTTCAATTCATAAATAATTCAAAATGCCTCAACAACTAACCAAATGTCTTTTCATAGTCAATTTATCCTCATCCATGATTGAATTCGACTATCACCTCTATAATCTTCTCTCTCAAGGAATTTATCACACGTAATGCTTATTGTCCTTTTTTCTTCCATATATCAATTAACATAAGGAATCAGCATATTGGCAAAATCATTCAAGGTCGATTAGCATATTCTTGCACGCCAATATGTTTACAACCAACGATCATGGTATTTATTCCAGCCGGCGGACATAAATATGCCATAATTGTTGAACAAACTTTGGCATCCATTTGGCATGTAAATCAGTGTTGGATCGCAATTGAATCTTCGGCATGGATTTGAACGATTATTGTTTTAATGTTAAGTTGACAGCTGTCAACGATCGCTAAATCAGCGATTGCACTCGTTGCTTCTAATGGACACTTGCCATGCCAGATATTCAATTAGGGACGTCGGTCATGTAAATATATCTTAATTCAGAGAGTCCTTCGCTCAATTGACGTGAAGATGCCGCCGCTGACTCCTCGCGAGCAGATGATTCGACATGAGAATTAATCGGGATCGGGGAAGAATAAAACCTGATTTGGTTGTCCTCTTTTAATGTTGCATTCGATAAGGTGCTGAACAGATGTTGGTCAATTCGATGGATGCACCTGGCTTCTATGACATCCGCTTCAACCAGCACGTAGATTCAGGGACTTCCAATGCTTTCCATGCATCGCACCCTTAGGATATTTTGATCCCTTTAAGTACCCCATTAAGAAATAATTATCATCCATAATTGAATCCAGATTCCTACAATTACGTTAGTACAAATAAAATAAAGACATATAGAGCAATCCTTTATTTACTTGTACTTGGTGCATCAATTTTGGTTTATAGATTTTATTTCATAAGTTAAATACATATTACCGAGTTACAATGTTCTGTAAAAGTAACAGCGTTTTAATACTCGCCTACGAATACCGAACGTTCATGTGATACATCCTAATATAAAGAACTTTCTTGATGGAAATCTTTATTTTTTTAGCAATCGTCCTGATTAAAAACCCTTCATTATGTAGCTTAATTATAGAAATACGAATAGCGATACTTAATTTGGAAGATTTTACCATTTAAAATATGTAATTGAATTAAATTTTAAATAATCATGCACCCATTGTATAACAGGTGGTGAGAATCAATTTTCTAGGTGTTTCCAAACTTAATGTCGGTATTACATCTGTAATTTTTTTTTTATGAAGCTCAGATTCTCTCAATTCATGATAGTGATCTTAATTTGGGAGGTTTGAACACACCCTTGATATTTTTTTGGATGGTCCCGGGATTAATAAACGCAAACCCGAAAAATTCGGTATTGAAATTGGGACGCTTGGCAGTAACTGTCTAATGTATGTATATATATATACAGTACATAAATGTTTTACAAATTGTTATATTAACCTTTCTCCACCGGTGATGTATTTACTACACCTCGACTCTAATAATGGGAATATCGATATGAAATATAATAGATACGGGGTTCAAAATTTTTGTATTGCTCCGCAATATAATTACAAATCACATCGAATTATTATAATATATAAGTATTCATCTGCGGCGACGAAAATAAATAATTTGTCGGGAAATCGGGAATTTTGCAAGTTTTAGTCCGTGTCTGATTTTCCATTAATGTTTTTATATTATATATAGGTATTCAATACAAGTTGGACACGCCTGAAGCAGATGATCTTTGGGACGTGCTCCCGAGGACCCTTTAAATTATGCCCTTTTTATTGTTATTCCAAGTCATTCTTATAATACCCAACTCATACTGTGGATGAACTTGCGGCGCATAAATAATGGGTAGTTTATTTTTTCTATTGATTAATGATCACGTGGTTCAAATGGAAATTGAAGAAACCATGGTCTATTTTAACAACATATTTCTTTCATACTTTTTTTTTTAATTGGGGAAGAAATTATAACATGTTAGCTAAATATTTATTGTGCAGAACGACCATTAGCTATTGATTCAGCCATTGAACTTCTTTCGTCAGACTGAACATGTTTACGTTGGAGCATATTTCAACAGGAGGGAAAGTGCCTGATAGACATAAAATACATTACAGAATTTATTTGGTTTGGATTTCGTAAAGAAATATTTAACTATGTAGTCTAAAAATACTCGAGAACTAGAAGATCAGTAATCCTTGGCCATCATTACTTCATTTAGAAATTCATCTTCAGTACTTCATTTATTATTTAGCAAATATGTAACTCGTCCTGGATTTGCACAGTCAATAATTTGGAGCAGCAAGTGGCCATAAGAAGGCAAGGACCTATTCGGATCATCATTTTTTTTTTGATGAGACACATCGATTTACATTAACATAAACAAAATATGTTTTTAATGAACCAAAGCAGATAAGTTGTACCAATGAATCAATCAATGAAATGACCTTCTTCCAACCGCTTTTTTGCTCTTGATATTGTCCATAAATAAAATGCGGAAATGTTTGAAGAAATGCTTCAGGCACTGACCTGGGATCAAGGTTGGATTTCAATCGCATCTTTGCTTCTCTTGCACAATATCATAGTTGTTGTATGCTTCTTCGGTGCTTGAACTTCTAGCGCAATGCTTTTCTTCTTCCCTGATTCTTCAAATTTGTTGTTATTTCTGGAAATTAAAGGGCTCGTAAATGTCTGCACAACTTGAATCATTTGCGACCAAAATAAACGCATTTACTTTCAAAGCGAACGATGTGCCTTTGGAGTCGCCATCGAATCTTCGTTTTCCGGTTACTCTCGTTTAGGACAAAAATAATATCTTCTCGAAATAACCACACCCGGTAGAGTTGTCTTCGTGGACGCCCACGATCATTCTTGTGTAGCAGCTTGAATTTTTTGCTCGACGTCTTCTGATATCGAACTACCTGCTTATTTTGGCAGTGGACTTTTTATTGGGACAGGTGTGGTTGTGGCCAGTCTGAAGAAATTAGCAATGCTCTTTGAGCATTGACCTTACAAGGACGTGGACAGGTGCTTGCATCGTTAAAGTCTTCAAAATGCTAAGCAAGCATCTTCAGAGAGCCGAAGAACGCCAACAGCAGCTGCAGGTCTTGCTGGTGGAAGCCTCTTAATTGACGCTAAGAAGTGCTTTTGTGCTTGGTTCTCTAAGAACAGCTATTCATTATGCACATTTTTTGTTACTTTCACCTCTCAGATGAGAATATTGCCACATTGTTGAGATCTGAATTAAAAATGCTCCCATACTTTGCATTGGGTGTTTGCATTTATTAAGTCGTCTCGCATATTTTACACCCAAAGTACAATGCATTATTCATTTCGATTATGTTTATTCATATTCCTTGGAATGATCGTGAGTATGCTAATTCTGCATCGTACAAAAAGTGCCATGTCACTACAATACCTACCTACACTAGAGCAACTAGTTTCGATCGTTTTAGCTCGACGATCATCATTAGACCGGCATCATGATGACCAGGATGCCTTTGATTAGAAAAAAAGTGTTTTTTGCAAATACAAATACAAAATTCACCAATAAGAAAACGCCTACAAGCCTTGCAATCATATCGATGCTAAAACACTCGATTTAACAACTTGTGCAATTCTAGTTTGTGCTTGTGGTTTTCATTACTGTTTATCTACCACAAAGAGGAAAGGAACGCCGTATAAAAGTGATTATTTTTATCTTAAAAACACATCATTTTAATTCAATTCGCAACAAAATAACCATAAATATTACTAAAGGCATAGATATCTACCTTGTTAATAAAAAAACACAGATGGACCAAAAATATTTCTATTGCTTTGGTAAATATTGAGCATTTTCTGAAAAATCGATTCAGGAGACTGTTATCAATGTCAAGGGACTGTGTATTGTCAGCAATTGGAAAGGCTGAACAAAAAATTGAGAGTCAAACGTTGAGAATTAATCAGCAACAATTTAATGATCCTGCCACACGACAATGCACGACCCCATAAGGCGAAGAAGACGACTGATAAAATCAGGGAATTAAAACGAGAAGAACTTCCACACCCTCCATAATCACAACACCTGGCTCCGATGGATTATCATCTTATTCGATCTTTGGCACATTCTCTAAAAGATAAGCGCTTTCGAAACGCAACTGTGGAAAATAGTAGATAGTAATGAAGGATTTTATGTTTTGTAAGATTTAAATAAAAATGAAAAACAATTTAATTATTTCATTGTTAAATAATCGGCAAAGACTTTTCGATACCCCTAATATAATATGAATCATTTGATTTAATTTCGTCTCGATTTGTACTAATCTTTACTCTTTTTGTTTCTTTTCAGGTATGTACATTTTTACATAAGCCATCGACGATTCTTGCTGCGCCTAAATGTGGTCACTAGATAAGTATAAAAATAGTGGACAACAACAAGTGGACAGTTTCTTGGGCAGATATGGACAAATTCTTAGAAAATTTAATAATTTCACCCATTCGTTATGTTTTTATACCGGATTCGACCACAACTTCATGTATCAATAGAACTTGACCTGTTAATGAATTGGCAAATACACTCCACAGAATGAAAGCCTATCTATGGGTAATAACATCTCACTTCAAATATTTGTATTGGGCAACTTGGTCGATTGGCCATTTTAAAAATTGATTATTTTTATGATAAGGACTTTGCGTATGTAAAGTTGCACACACTTTACACATGTAAAGTTGCGTTGCACACAGCAGCTGGCTCCATGTTAAAACCCCATATTAGACCAAGCTGGGTTCTTCTTGTCTCGCATGGCGAATTATAACAAAACAACCTCAGGTGTATTGCTTTTTTGTAACTCTTTTGTATCTCTTTTTGTAACCTCTACTCAAGAGTGTACTCTATTATCAAATGCATTTCTTACCGCGCGTTAGACAGAGACGGCGATGTTTTGTTGTCTCGCTTTAAAATCCGTTCTAAACCGACGCATACGAACAAGCACGAACCGCATGCTTTTCGGGACGTTTGACCTCTATGTAAAACACATTCAAATATAAACAAAATAATTAAAAACAACTAAATCGCTTAGTGATAAGTTGTGGTAATTTTTTTTTTCTAATATCATTAATAATATTACTTTTATAAATTATGGTTATCATCCGATAAAGATTTTTCCCGTCAGGAGCAAAATATGCAAAAAACACATTTCTACAACTACAAATTGTAAAAAAAAAACAGAAATATGTACACAAAAAAGCTTTCATCAATGACATAATATTTTTACAGGCTAACATACAATTTCTACAAATTCCCACATCCCCACGAACTAATCGAATTACCTACCATACTAACACTCGACGATTATAACAAGTATAAAAATATTTTTAGATACTTAAACAAATTGCCTAAACAATTTTTTTGTAATCAGGATAAGCATTAAAACCTTTTTTATGCTTGGCCACATGAATTTTGTCACATTTTTGAAATATGAAGTAACTTTAGAGGATATTGAAAGATTCAATAGCCACCACAATAAAATTAAATTAGATATGGAAAATGATGTGATATTTTTAAACTTGAAGATATATCATCATCATAGTGCAGCCACTGACAGTCCACTACAGAACTATGGGATTTTCAATATCCATTCATAGGAAGGGGTTACATCCATTTCGTCTGTGTCATACATTCACCTCCTCATTCCGTCGATATTGAAGGTAGCATTACCACCGAGTTTTATTTCGAACCGTTCATCCAACGGGTATCCTGAGTGAACGTATTGACGAACACTTTCGCGAACGTCTCGATAAGGAGTTTGGGGGGTTTGTAAAGACTGAGTAGTTTTCATAGGGAGATGGTGGGAAACTACTCTAGACGACCTTTTTGACTCTACTAGAAAGGGCTTTCTGGAACCACAAGGAGTCCAGTCCCCCCTTTACTCGCTAGGGTGTTGCCGGGGTAGGGTGAAGACAGACGTGATGCTTAAGTGCATCTCGGATTCATTCCTACACCAACTGAGGGTGTCTCCCCGTCACCGTACAACTTACCCGAGCGAATTCGAAACTGAGTGGTTTCGCCATTATTTCAGGTTTCCCCTCTCAGTTCGGCGATTACAAAACGATATAGAAGTCAACGGATGAAGATATATAACTAAATGAAAATCGTTTATATGCTCAGTGGCGGATTTACCACTTGAGAGTTAGCAATTTAAATTTGAGACCTCCTAGGGCTTTCAACTTTCTTCCGACTCTCGATATGCACGGTTTCCTATTACGATTTCATTATTATGCGGTACGAAAGCGGCATTTCAACTACGATTTCTACATGCCGCGTATAAGTGAAACAGTATATTTCAAAAGATGAGTTCCTTTGAAGTACGTGTCGGGCCAAAAACTATTTGAGACCCTCTGAATTTATGAAGCCCGAAGCAAGCACCTTCTGCGTTTATGGGTAAAATCCGCCATTTATTCCAAATGATTTATTTTCAGGAAAATATTCATAGTTCATTAGATTTGTCAAACAGTAAGTAAAGATTGTATTGTATTATCGACAGGCTTTTTATGCAATTTTAATTTTAAGCAGCTCTATAAAATCTCTTTAGATATTTAGTTTTAAAAAATCATAATTTTATTAAAAGCAATTATCTTCATATTGCACATAAATACTTGCAAGAACTGAAGAATATCAACAAATGCAACTGCAAAATGTAGGTAGTCCCGTGATTAGGTGATCGGACTAGTAACTCAAACGTCATGTGTTCAAATCTACAGATGTGACTGGCGACCATATTTTTAAATCATATATTTGCCATGAAAAACCATGCTAAAATGTTTGGTAATGGTTCCATAAAAGGGATTGTTAAAAGCCACCTCATAAACATATGGTAAAATAAAAAATGCCTCCGTTACATCATTTATATTTTTCCTAGTTCATATCTCGTAGAATCAGGCTTTAGTGTGTTAATCATATTATGACAAAACAGGGGTACTATGTGAATATTTGCGAAATTATAGTTGCTGTTGTTCGTTGTTAAAATGTACATAATTAAATATCTGTCTATAAATATAGAGTGCTGATAAAAAACTTTATGCTACAGATGCAAAATAATCATGATTTTGTATGTTCATTGATGATAAGCAAAATAGAAATCTGAGTAAAAATTTGAATATCAACCAATCTGTTTTGGTAATGCTATATAAATAATATCTGAATACGATTAACTACAATATTTTAGTGTTTCGTTTAACTTTTGCTAATTATACAGCAGACCTACAGTAATCTGGTCCCAGTGTAATCTGGTGCCACGTGTAGTCCGACATCCCAATACGAGTATAGTACATTTGTACGACAAAGCTTCGTCAATGTAAAAAATGCAAAACGTATAATTCTGAGCAGCCTAAATCGTTATGAATATTTTTGTAAGTTGGCAAGTGAGTATGGCATAGGACGATCTACAATTTATGATATAAAAATGAACCGCGAGCACTTTCAGCCAGGCAAGAGTCAAACTTTCAAGAAAGCTAAACATCCAGAGGTGGAGGCTAAAATGGTTTAAAAATCGTCATGAAATACGTTTGATGATGGTATTACGTATTATTATATTTTTATAAATGCTATGATCATTGTGTTTATGTGGTCTTTCTATCTAAAAATGGTATTTCTACGCGCGTATTTTGACTCATTATAAAATGGAGTAGTGATACTTGCTTCGTTCGAGGCATAGCGGCCCGAATACGCTCTGCCCTCCGTTCGATGAGTCGAAATGCAACGGACGTTTCCGAATCGAGTCGATCGGCTCCGGATATAAACAAACGGCGCGCCTGCGCATTTCAAATTCGACCGTTGGTCGGATCGGCGCGACGCGCGGGAGCGGTCATTTGACTGTTTGAATAAAAAAAAAAAATTTTAAATTAAAAAAGTTTTTTTGCGAAAAAATTATTATCTACGTGATATAATACGATTTTTTAAAATTTATGGTAATATTATTATTTGGTTGTGAATGCGCCTATTGTGTGTGTGTGTAAATAAATTTAATGACAGGTGGATTAGTGGTCAGGTTGTCGAGTGGTGTCTTTTGTCGCGGATTCGCATGATTTTTTTTTTCGGCGGTGGTGGTGGAAATGGCGTTATTTAACAGCCATGAGCCGGAAGTTTGAAAGAGGGGCTGTGTGAGGGAATGCGTATTGCGCATGCGGGGATGCTGCGGTCCCCGTCAGCCACCCCATCCCCACTACTCGCTCGTCTTGCCATTGAGCAGTTAGTGATTGGCCGCGGCGGTGTGTGGTCGGTCGATGTGTGGCTCCGACCGGAGAAAGACATTTTTTTCTTGAATTGGATTTTGTACGATTTGCGTTTTGCCGTATGTCAAAATTGTTTATTTTGCACGGGGTGCTTTATTTTTGATGCGCGGATGTTGTGACTCTATGAGTGATGCTGTTGTACAGGGGTGCTTTTATAATCCGGCTTATTTGTCATCCCGTAACTAAAATTTTAATGGAATAAATTTAAAAAATATTTTTTTAATCGTAATCGACGTCGCGCGACGGCGAAAATTGCATTCTGCAAATTTAATTCGAAAACGTCAAAAAAGTACATGGTCGATATTTTTTTTCACATGGACCATTTTTATTGCATATTATTTAAAAATGCATCTGTCAAATTTGTTCCGGCGTTGTTTACATTCAAAAAGAGTGCTCGTAAAAGCTTTATATTAATTAATGTATATTTCCAAGATAAAAAATGCATAATTCATCTTCATTATGCCTCAAAGCCATAATTTCCAGTGTCATTCATCTTGAGATTAAAATCACGCAATCGGAAGGGAAATGAGAGGATGTACTCAATCTTGGGCATTCTCAGACATTCATCATCTTTTTTTCCTTGACATAATCGATGTTTGTGGCTTTTTTTCAAAGCATCACTCCCTCATTTAATATTTAGGCGGCTTCCCCTTGTTTTTAAGTCCTAAATGATGCTAATGAGGCACTGACCAAAACGAGCACGTATCCAGGATTTTTGAAGGGGAATTCCGGAACCATTGTGGGGGATCGAGCATAATCCCCTCGATAACCACTCACTTTTTAAGACTCTAATGAGACTCATGCCCGAAAAAAAAAATTGAAGCACACTTTAGCTTTGGGATCGATTTTGCTCTTAAAAATGCCATTTATAAGAGAGATGTATGAATTTTCGCGCTTATTTTAGCTCTGTGAGACTTTGGTGTCGTCGAGGACGATAGACAAGCATAAAATAGTGTCGTTATCAGCCCGGTTTCTGATGGAATAAGAGGGGCTGCTATTGCATCCATCATGTTCCAGTGCATCATCCAGCCGAGGAATGGCTGGATCCATGCTCCCAGTCCGGACATGAAGGACGTTTTCCCAGGTAAGCATCCTTGAACCCTTGCAGCTACCTGCTTTTTTGGCGAAGTGCTGCTTAATATGGACGCCCGGGGCGAGAGCAGCTTTTGTAACGGTTGCAGCAACCCAATCTGGCGCAGCTGCTCCTTATAAACCTTTTTTTGGCCTGTTGCAATCTGATCAGAAAAATGGAACAAGGAGAAGACAACCACATGAGGCATTTTCGGCGAAATTAACGACTTACGTTCAAGAAACTCGATTATATTCGCGCACAATTTGAAAACTTAAATGAAGACCATCCTAGCTATCGAATTTGTATCCTATAAAGCGTTATATAAGCAAACAATGTCCATCATTTTCACCATCGGATAAATCCATTATTATCATATAAATGTATGACATTTTATCGTCATTTTTATGATATTCTTCCTCAGTATTATTGTATTTTATCTTCTACATTTTGTGCAGAGATTGCAGCATATTTATCACCGCTGCCCATTTATTTTTATCTCTTCCTTCCATCTTCTTCCTGCATCCATCTAACTCGACCCCCTAAACCGGATGGAAAATCTCTCTTTCGTTTATTTAATTATATTTATATTTGGACATCTTATTATTATATTATACGACGCATTACACCAAACTGTGTATTAGTCAATCCCATCATGAATGTCGTTGTTTTAAGCCCAAAAACCTTTCTACTGTTATTCTAATAATATTCGATTAGTCTTTTTTCGAAGAAAAATACAGTTAGTACAATAGAACCGCGGTAATTCAGAAAACGTTTTGCAAGGCAGTGTCGGATTGTCGAATTTGTCGGACTATAGAGTACTGCCCCTTGACCCCTTGTAGTCCGGAACGTCTTTTAATCCGAAAAAATATGAAAACTATGAGATAAACACAATGGCCATAGCAGTTATAAATATAAATGAAAACCTGTTTCTATCATCAAACGTATTCCATGACGATTTTTAAACCATTTTAACTATCTATTGCTAGCTACAAAGTATGTTTATACCTGTTTCATTTCTGAAGAAACCACATATAAAAAGCTTCCTCCACCTTTGGATGCTTAACTTTCTAAGTTTGCATCTTGTCTGGTCCACAATCAATGATGAAGGCGAACTTTTGATTGTTCTCGTCGTTCTTTTTTGTATCATAAATTGCGCATCGTCCTACGCTATGCTTTAATGACGAAGCTTTAACGTACGCATGTACTATATTTGTATTGGGATGTCGGACTACAGGGGGCGCCGGATTAGACCAGGGTTGGATTACCGCAGGTCTGCTATAATCCAAGTTTCGATTATTCCTGTTTAAGCCTTATAATTTCTGATAAATAAAGCTTCTACCAATCTACAGCAATTATTTAGAAATAAATGTCGAAAATCAAGCTGCATACATTCAATATCGAGCGTATGAAGAGGTATAGACTCGATGCAGTTGATACAAACGTGTGGTTGATACCATGTAAGAATTGAGTGGTTATAATTGTTGGGCTTGTATCACAGATTATTTTCATAAAATCACACTAGTCATCCGCTTTATAAACATATTTTATCATGATGACGATGATGACGTATTAACCGATAACATCAAATTGATTTTTGATGTGTATATTGAAGGATATCTTTTTATTTCGTACACGATTCGTTAATAGAATGAACCTACTTGAACACCAGCTGCTGCCTCAACAATGAAACTGATAAGGCTTTTGGCGTCCTTTTTTTTTGGATCTAAAGGTCTTCTGTGGTTTATTTTCGAGCAAAAAATGTGGTTTTGCAAACAATATTATGTATTTTTTTACTGCTTAAAATCCATTATTGGTCATATGTGCACCTTGAAGACTTCAATTTGACTCATTGTTCTTGGGTGAAAAATTGCTGTAGATCCTATCTCCATGTAATCTCCAAATTTATTGATCTAAAATGCCTCCGTTAGCATTGGGCGATAAATCGATTCGAAATGCTCTTGGGTATTTTTTCAATATGTCTTCCTTTGTGTCTTCATGGGTCATTGCCTTCGACGACCCTAAAAACCCCCATCCATTTTTCTTGCTTTCGAATGATGTCCTCACCTGATACCATTCCAGATTCGAT
Organism: Stenopsyche tienmushanensis; assembly: GCA_008973525.1. Taxonomy (NCBI): domain Eukaryota; kingdom Metazoa; phylum Arthropoda; class Insecta; order Trichoptera; family Stenopsychidae; genus Stenopsyche; species Stenopsyche tienmushanensis. Next base: position 123,111 of record WACJ01000137.1, read on the forward strand.
CTGCTTTCAAATTAAACCTTTGTTTCCCCAGTTTGCATTAAATCTGTCTTTAGTTCGAAATAGCGCTGAACTTCTCCCGTTGGCGTTGTTAATTTATATCTCAAATGCATAAATTAAACTTTGTAGCTTTCTCTAATTAACTTGTTTTAGTTCTCGATTGTTAGAAAGTCAGATTCGTGGTGTGTCTGCTGTCGGAATTGGACGATAATTCGACTTGATAGTCTAAAGTTTGCTAACATTCTAGCAGCCGCTCTCGTTGCGTTTCGATCCAGTTAGTCAATGCTCAAGATTTAGTTGCAGATTCGTTCCATTCTCGAAATACGATATGGATTAATGAGAAAGGTCGATAAAAAGCAGGATCCGGAAGCGATTGCTTGGCGGTTGCGTCACATACCAGTGCAGTGTATTTCTTGCTCTCACGTTGCAAATGCAGTTTTAATGGAAGACCAAGAATGGCGAAACCGGTCATCGATGTCGTGTACCAACGGTCACTCGATCATGACCGGTGTCTCTCCAAACCTCAAGGTGGGACTCTTCCCACCGAGGAAAAAAACGCTAAGCCGATCGATGCTAAATCGTCTTTTTTTTAACCCAAGTTCACGGTTGTCGAGAAACTTAAACCGCCAGGAGTAAACCGATTACTCACATAATAAGAACAGCAATGAGAGTCTCGAATGTCCTTCGGATAGGGTTTCAGAAAGCAATCGTCAATCGATTCTGTACGTTCACGATTCCTTTTACCGAGTCGGGATTGCTTTTTCTTCCGCTTATCGCTCAAGTTGATGCCCCTACAAACAGAATCAATTTGGAAGCTATTTGCATCCGAGGGATCTGTCTTCAAAGCGCGACCCCCTTGATTTGTTTGGTAAACTTTATTTCTTTCCACGCTCCTCTTTGACAACTCCAAAACCTAATAAACATAAAGCCGCTTGCGACTGTTATTCTTGCCGGAATCCAAAATTAGAGAAGCTCGACACACGTGCTTTATATTTGAGAAGACGAACGAAAAAATGGGCGTCATGGATGTTGCAAAACTTCCCTTTGATGAAATAAGGGCCGAATTGACATCCCCTAATAAGCGAGATGAATGATACATCCCTTGTGGATAGAAGAAAAAAAACTTCCTTGTCGTTATTCGTTTTTATATTGCATCGTCTGGCATACACATGATCTTCCCACAATTCACCACGTCTTTTTTCTTCCATATTCAGCAATCGATAAAGATGGCCCATTGAATGCTTCATGCGTTGTCGTTGCGAGCGATAAATACGTGTCATTTAATGGATTATGTGTGCCGGTCGTGCATTATCGACTTGCAAGACGACACATTTATAATCGTCTTTGATTTGCTCTAAACAATTTATCTTATCTTGGATACTCATTTTTACTTCCGTCAATACTAAAATTGGACCTCTATAAACAGGCTGCGCCACGAAGAGGCGCCAAAAGATGGCTAAATTGATAGAAGGGAGCTGGTTCAGTTCAAAATACTTATTTACAAGTCTTCATTCGACAAGAAAGAGATACCAACTGCGAGACTTTCGTATGACGATGAATTTCTTTCTTACGCCCGCGACGCAAATGCCCCTCTGACTATCAAGACACTTTCGCAAATATAATGAGAGATGCTCGCTACAAGTGTAAGCTTTGATTTAACTGGACCCGCATAAGTTGAGTTAAAATATGCTCAAAATATTTATCATTTTGTAAACATCCCAGATTCTTGCGCTTTAGTTCTTAAGCGTCCTGGAGTCCTGGAGAAAAAATAAATTAGAATTATAGAATTACTTTCTTTATACACTCCCTTGTCCCGTTAACGCTCACCCAATGGATCACTTGGTGAATTAATTTCAATAGGGAATGTGGGTGGTTTTTAAGGAGTGATTTTCTTTGGAAGGTAGTAGAAAATTGCTCAAGAAGACCATGTTGATTTTATTTAAAATGCTCTTCTGAAGTATATGGATCCAGTTGTTCCTTTCCTTGCAACACTTTATCTTTGCATCTCGAGAATGGAAAGACTTTCTCTTTTAGATATTCATCTTCTAGTTTGACGAATTCAAAATGCAAAACACGATACAAATGATAAATGAAGATTAAATCGCTGTTGTCTTGCAATATTTTGAATTTCATCTTCTGACAATGCTAGTTCATTATCCATTACATCTGCGTCAAGTATAACGATGTGATAGTTTGGTACAGTTAACAAACTAATCAATGATAAAGATCGTTGATCAGCCTTGGTGTTAAATACAGGAAGAACTGAAATGTCTATAGGAAGGAGCGAGCAAGTTCTTGTTTTATCTGGTGATAGAGCACCATATGCACCTTTTTTGTGACAGCTTATTAAAAAAAAAGACAGACAACCTGCGTCTATCTGTTGTGTAAAAAAAGTGGAGGATGCACACATTCCTTGACTGGCAGGTGTCATGGTAAGCCCAAAAATGTTCGTATCTTTTTTATGGTCGTCCAAATCCAAATGTGGCCACCTCGTGTCTGCGTCTGGCTGTAACCCGTCATATCTTCAACCATATTTGGTCTCAATTATAATACACGACCCTGTATGGCACGGTGGGTTCTGTGATACCCGCATTTCTAAATTCGACTACATCTCTTCTGATCTTCTGATCGTCCGACCCGAGGCAAATCTGTTCTGGCGAAAAGAATCCGTCTTCTAAAATTGTGCACTTCAACCGGCGGCTTGATTGCATCCTTCCGTTTCCTTTGGCTGGTTATGATAATCCGCTTTGATTGTTAAATCTGCCGTCTGATTAAAACTAATACATCCTCTTCTCTTCGAGCGTAAATTAATATGTATGAATCGTATTTCTACGGATATGTCGTTGTGGATACAACACGTCTGCAACAACTGAATTCATTCATCGACCGGACGTCAGCTGTTGTTCCCTGGTCGTATTTGGCCATCCAGAAGAAAATATCTTCATCTGCTGCTTTTTTGCTCAGCGTACATCAATCGATCAAATCAGCAATCAAGATCTTCCGCTTCTTGCTTCTGGTCTTCGAGACCAACATATTTATCTATCCATCTGCGCTCGTAACTGATATCAATAAGGCCATCCAATAGCTTTACTTTAATTAATATTTAACCCTCAGTTTAACGATCGCGTTAACGCCTATTTAAGGGGTCGTCACCCCTCTTGTGCCCCACGCTGATAGTTCAGCTAAAATTTTATCATCTTCCTATAATAGTATTTCTCATCCGAGTCGACTTATGAAACCTTAATTGAATGCCCTTTGTTGACCGATTTCATGAGCGATGGTTATTAGTTTGGTCTTAGCCTGTTTAATTTATGAAATTTAAACACCTTTTGAGAAAATAGCAAACAGTAGTTGCTTCTACTTATTTATACTCTTAACTCGTATCTTGTTCTATATTTTCTTGCTAAAATTTCTCATTGTGTTCTCATATACTTATATATGCTAAAATATATAATGTCCTTCATTGACTACAAAAAGAAGTTAAGCTGCATGAGATGGATATTCTTGCTGATTGCTGGATATTCTTGCTGAGAATGGACAAAGCATTATTATATTTTTGTTAAAACTAAATTGTATCCAATGCCAGAAAAATCCATCTTGTTACTAATCTTAATCTTCTTGCAACTGGAGCTTCATACTTCAAAAGCCAATGTTGTAAAATTCGGACAAGACATCAGAAAAAGAAGAACACGAAGAAGTTCTTTAACACAATAGATCGATCACATTAAAACAACGACATTTCATTAATCCTCATTCAAATCTTGGACATGATGAAATACTGTTTAATTAGGCTGATTTACACAGTAAATGATCTATCGTTATTTCTAGCATTGCATCATCAAATGCTTCTAAATTTAAGAGTTTTCTTTAGCGATTCGCAGATATAACTTTGTATCGGGCAAGGTTGTTGTTATGAGCTATAATGTTGCATTCAATAGTCTGCTTGTCCAGCACCTTCAAGTTCAAGACCTTGAAATGTCATCAACTGGTTATCATCTCATTTGATGCATAATTTCTCCTGGATATAATGGCTCGTCTTGTATGCATATTATGGTCCGCCTGTCCACCAGGTTGGTGACCAGCTTGCTGCTGGTCATGGTTCTCGCTATAAGTAGCACACAAAATATGGAATTACATCCGTCCAGGCTCTCGTATGGGACACGTGCAAATTCAATCAGCTATTCTGTCTTATTCACTACAAGTCAATGAAATTCAAGTACGCGTATAGAATTCTATATTAAATGCTTCAATCTTCATGTGGAACAATGATGGAGGCTTGAGACGCAGACTTTTTTGCTCGCTGTGAACGCCCCTTCTTTTTTCTTCTCGGCATTCCTTGCTTGAATGCATAAAAAGCTAGCAGACGCAATTAGTCTTTACGTCTATTGCGAGATAATAACCTTTTTTTTGTTCGGATGAATCACGTGGTCTGCTCTGGCGCGGAAAAGAATAAAGACTTTCGTTCTGGTTCTGGTAAATTGAATCAACAACGCTGTTAACAATTTAACAATATGATATGATGTTCGAGTCGAGCTTGATTGATCGACGTTATTGCAATGAAAGTTCTTCGCATCAAGAGCTAGACTCGTTTCGATGAGTTCCGGGAGTTATTCACAACGAACATTTTGTCGGAACCATTTGACGGTCATCAATAGCTAGATGGGATGCAGGACAAAGATCAAGTCGTATTCCATTCATCCTCATCACAATCTTCTGATTTCATCCATCAGCGCTACCCATTGTTTCCTCATTTGGATCATGTTTTGGATGAAACTCCTGTTGCTAGGAACTTTTGAACCAATTTTGCTCATCCTGCCGCCCTTCTTATATTGCGTATTAGATTTCATCATAAGGATGAGTATAAATTTGCCCCAATTATTTCATAAGTGTCATAATTAGCCAGCCTGAGGTGTAAATATCAGCATTTGTTATGGCGACGCGAACAGTTCTTCCTAGACGCCAGTTGCTAGATAAGATCTGGTGTTCCAATTTAGCGTATCTCTGGTGATGAACACTTTAATTAGCTTCGAAGGTTATCTTTAGCATTACTCAGATGAAGATGACGCTTTCGTAGCTTCTCTGTTCACACCCATATACAATGAACATGGTAAACACATAATTGCAGTTGCGATTCCAAGCATATGTTGATTTGCATTCAAAGCATTGCTTATCAAAATGGAGTTATTGCAGGATCCTCGGCGTTGTCTTCTCATGCTACTATGCAAAATGTCCTTTTTATGATGATGCATCCATCGATCAGATGTCTAAAATCATATTTCTATTGTCATCGAGTCCATTAGTTGGATTGCTATGCTGCGTAGGGAGCGTCGATGCCACGGAAGGAAGGACCATCCACTTCCTGTGCAGCAAAGCCAACGCAGAATAAACAATTACCGATTGTCGTGTCATCGTTCTGATATTTTTTTCCTCGATAATTCCCATATTTTTTGGTCATTCGCGTCGAAGAAAACTGGAAAAAAATATTAAAAAGCAATTAAAAAAAAAATTATTTTCGTAAAAAAAAAACAGTTTGAGAACCATCCAATGTCCATGTTTGGTTAGTATGAAACATAAATATTTATCTATACTCTTAATATTAACTTAATTTTTTAGCGCGGTAGAAATGAGACGCCTTAACTCATAGGAAAAGATGATTTTATGCAGTGCTTTTTTCGCTACAAGATGAAGTTGTGTGTTGTGTAATATATAATAAAATAGGCGCGTTACTGGTCTAGTGGTAGCTTTATGCTATGTATAATACACATACAGTAAGAAAGGCGTGGCGCATACGCGTAGCGTGTCCATGTTGTAAACGATAGAGGCGGAGATACAACCAGCGATTCTCCCTCTCTTTCTTCTTAACTGTCACTTAGAGTTTCAATTTTTGTGACGTTCATATCAATTTGTCCAACCGCGTGTACTTGTATACAACCTTATTTGGGTGGGCAGACACCGGTGGCTGGCATGGCGTGAGTTAAAACTTTGCATACAGATGACAAACAATGGTCAATTGTAAATTGATGGTGCTTGGGGACCTTTTCTTCGAGTCAATCGTCGGTAGTCAGTCACCAATGACCGCCATAGCGTATTAGTAACAATCGATGGTGGGTGCCACGGCACGATACGTGCTTAAAAACATCAGACTTTGAACGTTCATCGTAAATCACACGAGTAATGCAGTTCGTTATAAATTAAGGCGTCGATTGATACATAATGTGAATGATTCTTATTTAATCATCTGAGATAAATGTCTCTACGTGTCACCGACGTCGCTATTATTGTACCGCAGCCGCCAAGACTTGAATAGCAATGCAAATAGGTATCAAAAACCGTGTAAATCTGCTATTCTATGGACTATATACAGACTTCCCGCCGATTTCCCGCCAAATTATTTATTTCCGTCGCCGCAGATGAATATTTATATACTATAATACTTTGATGTGATTCGTAATTATACTACGGAGGTATACAAAAATTTTGAGCCCCGTATCTATTATATTTCATATCGATATTCTCATTATTAGAGTCGAGGTGTAGTAAATACATCACCGGTAGGGAACGGTTGATATAACAATTTGAAAAACACCTTTACAGCGTGACGTTGCCCTCAATATACGAGTGTATGATGAGACGCAACATACTATCCCCGTCTCTGTCTCCGATTTACTAATCTCCGCACTCAACAGTGTGTTTAAGAAATACATGCATCGACTTGTTCTTTTATATTTTCTTTGTCTTCGGTAAAATTCTTTTCCGGGTGTTTTTATCAGTGCAGATAACATCCAAGGAGTTGACTAACTTCGATAACAAACCGCATTTATTGTTTTTCATAACGACCACAATGCTGTTTTTTTGTTGAAAGGATATTAGTTTTCTTAGAAGTCGTTTCTAAACATAAAATGAATCTTGATTATAGAATTTAATTTAACTTTCGGTTGCATGTTTTATTTATGTGGATGCCCCATAATAAAACATTTGTGCGGTTTCTTCCTTGATTCATTCTTCCTGTTTTCGTTGTGATTCATTTCTTGGAGTTTCTTTTTATAATGCTGCGTTTCTTTGCTTCGCTTATATGTCAGAAATGTATCAGTCCAGCAACATAGTCATGCTTGCTAATTTTGGGTGGTATTGCATCGTAATGTGATACATCCGTCCATTGAATCACATGGAAGAAAAATGCTCCAAATAAATCTTTTTTTTAAATTTGATCAACATTCAATCTATATGATTGGATAATTAATAAGACGAAGTTTGATTTAATTAGCTGATAATAATAACGGTGGACATTCCTCATAAAGAGTTCGTCTTCCGGCACCAGCAGCGAGAGACAGCGGCGAAATCGAAAGTCCAAACGAAGACTTTTACTTTTGGCATTTCCGTGTAAATAAAGCTCCTACTGCCGAAATATCAGAGAAAAGATCGAAAATGCGATAAGGCAGAATCCCTCAGGGGGGCCCCAATCACAATTCTGGTTTTCGTGGCTCGTGCTGTGAAAGAAACATTGTTGAATGCCAAGAAATGTACCAGCATCGGTGGCTTTCTATCCATTTATTCTTTATGCTGCTTTCGACCGGCTTGATTTCACCCGTCGAAATGCCTTCATCCTATTCATCTTCTTCATTTTTTCGTCATTCTCTCACAATTATAAATGTAACAATGGCGTTTAGCGCCGACGTTTCGGAGATACGATCTCACGCATCGCGATAATCAGTCAACATCTCACAGCAACGCCTTCGGAGAGCTGGAGATTAACAACGCGCAATTAAAAGCACAGCAAGTCATCAAAATGCCAAGATTGTCAGAAATCGTCTTTGTTCATATCAGGGGCAGGAGGGTAATAGACGGGGAAGATGTCTTCTGCTCCATCTTCGAGCGGTTCTCGCCATCGAAGTCTCGCAGTTGGGTTCTCTTTAAGAAAAAAATATTTCACATTTTTGATCAATTTTTCGTGGAATTTAAAGTCCTACTGAATTTGAGCCAACAAAAAAATGTATATTTGGACTATAATCATCACCATTGGCATTGCACAAAAAAAAATCATCTTTATCTCTGTCAACCAACTTCAATCTTTCCAATTTAGCATCTATGTGGTTCATACTAATCAATGCCATCACTTTTTCTCACATTGTTTGACATTTTTTAATGACTGTTGCTTGTGCATATAAAAATTTCGAATGTACAATGACGATAAAAATATCAAAAGTGAAATGAAGCTGTTCTCGAGTGCGCCCGTCAAGGGTCAATTTCTATATGTCAAGTACCAATCCAATTAATAACCTCCTCTCCCTTGTCATTTATAGAAGAAAGACTGAATATTGTGGAGTATCATATGAACATCCCTATCTGAACACGAGGAGCAAAATAATGAGCACTTGATGTAAACATTTGAGTACAAAGCAGCGTTATATCTTTGCGAAAAATTTCCGCCAAAAATGCTGTGTGACGATACATAGACGTTGAACTACATGCTTCTAGCTCAATCTTTCAGCCCTATTAATTTTAAGCGTACGTGCAATATTCATTATCCTTGTTTCGCCAATACTAATGATTGTTTTTTAATGTAATTCTTCATAGGATTGACCACATATCCAGATATGCCAACCACTTGTTTCCAATATAAACATGGTCGAATAATTAGACTGAAGACATTTCTTGATTGGATATAACGGTTAATTAATCTAATCAGTAATAGTTTAACAGAGATGCTATGTTCGTATGACCACCACTTGTCGTGCACACAAATCCACTTTTCTCTCAGAACCGCGCAGCGTGAATCAAGCTTGTATATCAATAGATGAACCTTAACACTGTTGATATCACACAAAATTCGTTCATTCCTTCGCGTAAACATAAACAATACACACATGTGTGTCTTCAGTTTTAGTCACGAAAAAATGCGTTTGTTGAATGTATATAATTGATTAATGTGACCTTATAATATTTATTATGATTCCAAGACCACCAACGATCTAAGAAGACCCCATAAGTGATGGTTTTCAACCGGATACAGATAAATTCCATTATAGTTTAAAGTTTATTTTTTCGTTATTTATTGATAATTGATGTGATTTTAATACTGTATTCCTTTATATCCTTTATAGAAATATATTCACTTTTCGAAATATTTAGATATGTAGGAGGACACGGACTAAAACTCAAATAATATTTTGAAAATATGTTGGACTGAAACTCGCAAAATTCCCGATTTCCCAACAAATTATTTATTTCCTTCGCTGCAGATGAATACTTGTATACTATAATACTTTGATGTGATTCTTAATTATATTACGGAGGGATACAAAAATTTTGAACCCCGTATCTATTATATTTCATATCGATACTCCCATTATTAGAGTCGAGGTGTATTAAATACATCACCGGTAGGGTAAGGTTAATATAACAATTTGAAAAACATATATGTATGTATACATAGATTAGTCAGTTACTGCCTCTAAGCGTCGCCTAAGCTCTCCAACGAGTAGTTACGCCACTGTTTCCAAGCGTTCAAATTTCGGCAAAAATGTCTCGATTTAGTAGCCTTCAACGTGCTGGTGAGGTGTACGATTAGATAAAAATTTCAATCCTAAATTTTTCGGGTTTGTTTTGCAATCATTTTGGCAACTATGTATTAGCATCCGGCACTAAAAGGGTTATATATTCTGAAGAACCTGATGACAAATACACAGTGTAATTTGCGTCATTAAAAATTCAATGGCCTGCGTTTAAATCATTATTTTTTTTTCAAATTGGAACGCATCATAAAATAAAATCATCCAGCGAGCGACTGTCAGTGAATCATTCTTCGATCCAGGCCTTTTAAATGACGTATCTTCCTGTTTTCGGATCTGGACGCACTTTGTTTCTTTCGTTCTGGAAACTACAACGCAGATGACTCAGATCGTATTGATTTTGCTTCAAGGGACACCCCCGGGTAATTTTAATAAAATGATTACGATGAATCACAACAATAGATGACGTTGCTTCGGCACCGCGTCTGATCCAATTGTGGTCGTTATTTTCGTGTGTGGTATTTTCGTCTGACGACTTGTTTATTTACGTCTGGTCACCCACCTTCCTGCTCATCAGCGACATGCTCTATTATCTTCCTCTTCTTTATTTTTACGAATCTTGGGATGCTAATATTCTCCCACGCAACCCACATTCGACCAGAATTATGCGAAACGTACGTGCTTTCTTCGCCTTCAGCAGAGATTACACTCAGATACAAAGGCGATGGCTTTGTGGACTTTTTAGAATGATTTGTTGTGGTGCGGATGGAATTGGAGTTCTCAGTAACGAAGATCCCATGGAAAAAGGCCTGACGCCTCATATTGTCGATCTTTTTTAGTAACGACGATCAGAAATAACGCGAGGTTTGTTTTTCTTATTCGAATGCGTTTGGGAAGATTCAGGGAATTCTCATAATCTAAAATGCTGTCGTTTAAAGAAGACACATTGCTTCAGCTTCTGATGCATAAATTATGCATTTTCTTCTTTCAGTCCATGCATTTTTAAACGTCGACAAGTAAATTTATTGCTAACCCAAACCTGGACGATATAAATTCTTTATATCTGATATGCTTATTTTCTGTATTTTATTTTATTTTCATAGCGGAATATTAACACATTACGTGCGGGAAAAAACTGTATTTAATTTTTGGAATCTTTTTTCTCACTACTATAAAGCACGTTCTTTGAGTTGAATCATCCTGATAGTAATATTCTGGATATAAACCACGATCTTGTATCCGCACCAACTGTCTGAGTATATAAACGAATCGGGTTCAATATTGTCTCCCGGCATAGTCCACCGAAGACCGAACGCTTGGGAAGTACATAACATATCGACGATTGCCGTGTTTTGTTTGCCTTTGCAACCACCAGACCAATATGCGCCAACATGGCGCATCCGCTAAACGTCTCCCAAAATAAATTCCGCACACAAACAATGTTTGTGCTAATTCGAAAACTTGCGATGGTGTGCACACAAAAACTCCCAAAAGTTTCATCGCAATCGGTCGAATGATATAGTAGTGTATACAAAACAGACAGAGAAGTATCTTATTTCTACATATAGTTCCCTTCATTTGAAATACATTTTTCTATCGGATAGAAAACTTCTTAATCCCGTCACTGAAGAAATAAGTCGAAAAATAATATCCTTTGTTGCGTAATTATTCGGCAAAGCAGGCGCCCGCCACGAGCGCAACTGGGTTCGAGGCGTAAAATGCAGAATACCGACCCGATCGAGAGTTGCATATAGTTTTTATTTTACTTGACTATTCTACTTTACATGAATCAACATTGATTGGCTCTGTTCGTTTTTATAATATACACTAAGTTGTCTAATCCCTATTTTCTTCTTTATCGCTAAAACATTGGATCGACCCAACCGACATAAGCCCGCAATAAAATAAAGACAACAATATTTTCGACCGATTGTAAAATTTAAACAACCCGCTCGATCAGTCTTCTTCGGACAACTTCGTTTTGTAATGAGAGTCCGTAATCGTTTTGTAGACATGTTCAGGTATGGCGTCTGATCACGAGGCGCTCATTTGTCATATCAGCGGTCCGAAAAGCGGACCGATTGGACACACAGATCTTTCGTCCAATCCATCCTCTTTTAGGGCTTTTTGCGACATTTTATATGATCTGTAAGATCATGGAAGCTCCCTCAGAAGCCAACTTACATAGGTGGTTCGCATCAAATGAGGTCGCGAACGATTCTAGACGTGGATATTATGTTCAGATTTTGCTGTGTACTTTTGTTGGGCATCATCAATTAGCTGTTAATCAAATTATGTAGAAAGAAATTATGGACCCATGTCGCAAAAATTCGATTTCATTGCTGTTAAACATCGTCAAACACTTCATCATCACGATGCTATTTTTGTTCCATTGCGAGCAAACGCGGCACCCATCTTGCGCATAGCTTTCTCGTGTTCAAATTTTCAGTCAATATGTGATGTACAACGAAATGCCTATCATGTATGCCTGGGGAAACAAATATGAAGAAAATCATTGTGTTCAATTAATTCTTATTCAGATCCTTTATACATTTACGCCATTTACATACAAATACAATTTCAATAAAATTTGTCATATTTAAGCAAACTTAGCCACAGGGTATTGTATTTTTGCCAATCCTTGCGATCCGATAGCGAACGGACCCGCGTGCGATGCTATCGCAATACGATTGCGTGCTATTCTTTATGGCTCCTTTGGGTCAATTAATTATAATTCAGCATCATTTGAAGTATCGAAGCCATTAAGTCTAATTAATTTCGGATCATCCATCTATTATAGTTTTCTTTAAGTAGTATGCATAAAATCGTTTAGCTGAAAGAGTCTGAATTTTCAGTTTGACGATTGGAAATAAATAAATCACGAATGAATTGTGTTCATCCTGTAGAAGTCTTTGCCAGTTTCCTAGATCGCTTGCTAACAAAGAAAGTGAACCGCTTTAATTTCCGCCGTCACTTTGACGGCTTCCGAAAGACATATTGATTCCATTGATCAAATTCTATATCCACACCACGGCTACAACAATAGACACCGGAACGTGCGTGTTCCAAGACTGTGTGATGTTGAGATTGGTGTGGTGTGATTTTTGGTCGACAGGCCCGACCGACATTAATTTATGTAGATTGGAAATGCGGGATGGGCGACTTAAGAGGATAATAGAGGAAATGACGCCACAGGTTACGGCGGATGCTGGTCCAGTCGTTCATCTCCATTCCTGTCTGCATTGCGTGTGCTAGGTCCGACGACTCCCAGTTAAATTTTAATGCGGCCTTCGACCATTCTGATGGTCATAAAATCGACAGTCACTTCTGACACGAGTGGAAGGGACAATGGAGATACCTCAACAACCTAATCAGGGGGAACCCCCGGTCAAAATCAGAGGTATGCCTAGAACAATTCATTAACATTATTGAGGACATTGTTCAAAATAACACTTTCTGTTGTTACATGCTTCGTTTGCATGAATGCGTACTGATCATCTTCGAAGCACGCTATGTTACAATGCTACGGCTGTGTAAACAAATACCTCTTTGAATCAGTGCCTAATAATGTGTCAAGATTAAATATTTTGCATCACAGATAGCATTGTGAAAGTGCTCGCAGTCTTCAAATTTGAATATCTTTTGGACTGCATGCGAAAGATTGCTTCCGACAAGCCGCAGAAAATCGTGTCGCGGACTTCAAAAACAATCTCAACAATAAGAAATACAAGCAATAAATTCATTCACATCAAACTACACGGCGATAAGATAAAGTTAATCTTGATGTACACCAGATAGGAAGTGATTCAGTCGTTTCTTAGCACGCCACGAGCATCCTCTGCAGATGTCATTTTCTTGCATTCCAGCTGGAAATTCGACAATCCCACAGAGTAAGATCTTCGGTGTTTCAAGAACTCCTCGTTGTTTTCGTATCGCAACTAAAACCGATTAAAACGCAGAGTGAAAGTGAGATTTTACTGTTATCAAGAGCTTGTGAACACCTCCATAAGTGCGTCCGTCTATTTATTATGCTAATTAAATCTCTGTGTAGTCCGTCGAACCGCAACTTCTTCAAGAAAACGACTTATACTACCGTCAATATCATAAAAATCCTTAAATAATTTTGGCATTATCTATTTATGTCATATTTTATACATAGTTATTGCGCGTTTGATAAGATCTGATATTATCTGCTATTTGGATTTGCTTTACATAATACGCATTTTTTAATTTACAAGCGGCAATAAAATGCATTTTTTTATATGATTGAAGTTATTAGCAACGGGGGTTTGTTTTGAAATGCTCGTAACAACCGATATAAGCGTGAAATATGTATTGCATCCTGTTCTATCATTCCTTGCACGTTTTGTCATTCGAGTCATGATCTCGTTATAACCGTGTTCCACCGCAATATCAATAGTACATGTAATGTATATGTATATTTTAATACCTATTGCTTAGGATCCATAATCATTTCAGCTTCTGGACTGATTCGGTCGGTCGAAAGAGATTTTTCGACGTCGAATTTATCTTAATATCAATGTCAGACGTCATGTCATAATTTTTCAACTTCGTGTGCGCTATTGATTTTGACATGCAGTATTAATAAGCAACGTAAATACGTGGACAGTCAGCTGATTTCCACCTACGTTTCCGCTTTTCGCTACCTACCTTCTGCTATTTAAATATAACATCAAATGATGATATTCAGCTTTGCTGAATACTGTGGATACCGAAAGAATTAATTTAAAGATCCAAACCGTGCTTGCTTGATTTTGGCTTGCATTTTGCAGCCAAACTGAAAATCTTTATAAAATTGTTATCTAATCTGCTGTAAATATTTAGTCAGCTTCGTATCATCTAGCATCTTTTCATTGCATCTACATTTCGTAGATAGCATTGATAGTCTCTAATGGTGAACAAAATGCATCAATCGTAATATAAATCCCTTTAATAACGTAAATGCTATATTCGTATGCGCATCCCTTATCAACCACACAAACCTACTTTTATCTCAGGATCGTGCAGCGTTAGTCAATCTTGTATATATCAATGAATTATGAATTAATTTTAATTGTACTATGCCTATACTCTTTGAGAAAGTGCAAACAATAATCAGGCAAAGTTTTATCGCAATCGAATTAACGGTATGGCAACGCATAAAATACGAACAAACAAATTTTCATTTTTGATTATTAAACTATGCCTATGTTACTCGCGCAGTCCTTAGCGATAAGTGGGCGAAGTTTTATCGCAATTTGTTGAACGGTATGGCAGCGCATTACATACGAACAAACAATTCATTTTTATATATTCATTTAGGATCAACGCCATTTTATTGTATTAATATATTTTTCTTTTTATTTTCAGGTACGTCTATTTTTTCTATCAATCGCCTCACCGGTGACTCCAATAGATAAGTATGATACATTTCGTCTTGGCCTTTTAGCGATTGGACGCTCGATTTACGCGGTTCTTCGCATTTAATCCTTTGATTTTGTCAATAAATAAACCCTAACACTGTTGATAGCACACAATGTTCGTTAATTTCTTCGCTTAAAATACACATGTGTGGCTTCAGTTTTAGTTAGAAAATAATAGCCGGACGTTTAAGACGGATGTGAACGGGCGTTGAACAGAACGACTCTCTTCTTAGATAACCTCATTTATTGGAGACGAGAGATCTGGCTGCGGGAAGGACGTCCTTCCGCAGCCAAGGCTAACCGATGACTCCTCCTGCTTCCTGCGTGTCACCACCTAACCGGAATTTGTCTTCATTCTCTGGTCGAATAAATAATTCTTGTTCTTTTCCGGAAATGTCCGATTTTTGCGTTTGGCAATTTTCTTCCAATTAACGATCGATATTGATTTTATAAACCCGATTAGATTTATTTTGTCACACTCTTGCATCGCCTCATAATTCCAGCGGCGTAGATTGCATTGAAAAACAAACCAGTTTAATTTTTATTCCACACAATCCGATTAGACAGATCCAATACCCTATACACATTCGATACGTCCATTTTGATTCGAATCTATTGCGGAGTAATTTCAATAATTTCCCATGGCGTGTGAAACTTATTTTACTCCATTATATGGGCATCGACGTGATGCAATCCGTGTATAAATTTATGATCTGTGATTATGAAATTCAGATCGATCTGCTATCGAAGCGACGGGCGCCTTCTGGTTTGGACCAGATATTTGTCTAGCAACTTGGCAAATACATATTTGATTTTTAATGAATTTAATCAAGTGGCATTGTGTGTTTAAGTGCTGGGAAACGAAGACAAATGCGTCTGCATAAAGTCAGAAAGGTTTGGTGGAACTTGAACTGTGGGTCATGGGTGATGATGAATGATTGGGTTGTTCACCTCATTTCTTTTCTATCTATGAACGCAGGTCAATGTACAATGGTGCTCTAGCATTTCGCCATTGTGACCAAAATGACTTCAAGACCTCAAATCTGTCCGATCTTCAGACATTTGGACATGGCATGCAAGAGTTCTATAGTTCCAAATGAAGCTTCAGAGCGATCTGTATCGCGATGATTTTATCCCGTACAGGATGTCATGTCCTGGATGAATTTTAATAAATCGTGTCAACATGATAAGCCCTGAAAATTACATGTTATAATAGCATCACATCAAACGGAATGAATAATGCGCACTGACGTAACATGTGATTTAACATATGATCAAATATGAGTATATCACAACATGCCACTCTCGAGTATGTAACAAGCGTTGAAAATTAATTTGTTTCGTTACGGATCCATTACACAGCCGAAAAAATCACCGTCCAATTACACAAACTATTATAAGATGCAGATGTATACAATAACTGCGCAAAAACGAGCTGGATATCGCAGAAACTGCGTTGGGCTTAAAAACTGGCTGCGCGCGCATTTGTTTTTCAATGCATTTTCGTTAATAACGCACAGTATTCGTACATTTCTTCACATAAACATAAACAATACACACACGTGTCTTCAATTTTAGTAACATATAAATGCATGGGTTGAATATATACAATAAATTTATGTGGCTTTCTACTATTTATTATGATTCTAAGATCATCAACGATCTAAGAAAACCCTATACCTGATTGTTTTCAACTTTAAAATTTTTAATGTTTATTTTGTCGTCATCTGTTGATTATCGATGTGATGACTCTCTATTTTGTAATCTATGAAAAAAATCCTTGTACATGAGAGAAAAAATATACATTTGATAATCTAAGTACAATCAAACCTCTTTTTGTGCGATTTCGAAGTTATGCGTTTTTTTAAGCATTTTTTTCTGTTTAAATTTCATAAAGAGTACGTATCGAGATATTTTGGATAAAATAGAAAATAAATCATCAACAGTCACCATTTTGTGTTTTTTTTAAGGTTCTAAAAGACTGACATCTTTACTAAATATGAATTATATTGTTGGAAAGAGAAAATATACACAGAACAATGATGACATAGTAATTGGGTATACTATTTATTTCGAAGAAGAGAGCTTTGTTTTTCTGTTTTTATTATAAACTTTTTTTATGCGATTTTGGATATATTTTATAAGGCTTTTTCAAAGTTATGCGGTTTTTAAAATCCACGGAACGCATCTTCACTATTTCTATGTAAGTCATAGCTTTTTTTGTGCGATTTTCCGCGAACGCATCTATCGCATAAAAAAGGTTTAAGTGTACAGTCAATCCTTCTATAGCGTCGAGATAGGGATCACGCTATATAAGCTAAACGCAATAGAAATATAATCATCTAAACAAAATTCGTATATGTTGTGTGGAGGGTTGACTGTATTTTTAATTAGATGCTCATATCGCAAATAACATAAGAAAGAAAATGAAAGCTATTGTTTTTCGCAAAATATATTTAACGGCCAAAATGTTTATGTCATCGAAGAGTCATATTTTATAGAATGCATGATCTATGTTGTTATTAAATCAGCTGATGATGAGCCATCAAAGTCATATGATTGGATTAAATGGAACCAAAAAGACATTTGAAAATTGAAATTCCAAGCAATAATACATCATGGAAACGCTACGCGCATGCGCCGCGCTGGCTTTACTGCTTGTATACATAGCATAAAGCAACCATTAGATCAGTAGCGCGTTTACTTTATTATATATTACACAACAAACAGTGCAATCTTTTAGCTAACAATTTTGATTTTCGTGCTATAATCGTTCGATACAATCCAAGATCAAACCATCTTACAAATATCCAAGCAGTTTTGGATACTATCGAATGGTATTGAAAACCGTGTAATTTGTTTGCTGTCAGCTAGATTTTCCTTGTCCACTTCTTGCTTTCGTCCACAGTTTATATTGCCAAGTTTTATTCGTTTTCCACCGATTCTCTCTTGTAAACCTTTCACGGTCGGAAGCAATCTCGGCATTTACGACGGTGCTAAATGCTGTCACACATCTCTTCGGCAAGCATCAGCCATCGTCCAAGCACTAAAGCACCTTCTTATATACCTTCTAAACCCCAGACGTACTTTCACAGTATTAGATGTCTCACAGCGTGAACAATGAGCTTCCGAGATTTATTCGCTCATTATTTTAGCCATTAGCACTCCGACAGTGAATCGTCGTTTTCATGACTCCTCTTTTTGTGGTGCTATTTGCGTTTTCAATGCGACAAGAACCGTTATATCATTTTTACGCAGCACCAGGTTAATTGGCATCGGCACATTCACGCCACAAGCACCGCGTAAATAACATCAAACTTAATATATTCTAGTTTCCTGCACACCTGTCGAGGTATATGGACACGCTCTATTATTCACTGCATAATCATAATGTGCATTAAATTTTACCAGCGACCCAGTATGTCTTGTTTACATTACATTACATTCAAAATAATCCGTTTACAAACCAAGATAGTAGCTTAACATTTAAAGACAGATTAGTTCGGCCAAATAGTTAGGCCCTTCTGCGCGTGCGCGAGATTGAAATGCAGGCGCACAGCAAATAATAGAGAGTCGACCGATAGTCTTGGCCGTGCATTGATTCGATAGCTAACAAACCCGCGTACGGCGTTTCAACTTGGATTATACGCGAGGGACTTCTAAGTTAAAATATTTGACTATGATTTATGTCAGGATTTATGCAAGCAGCAGTCGGTGGTTAAATTTTTTATTAAAAAATTATAATTAATACTTTTTAATTATGAATTTGCGTTTTAAAACCGCAACTTGTGGATAATGGATTTTCCTTCGATATTAAAATCGTTTTAATGTCAAATCGCATATTTATTAAATTATTTATATAAAAATATATAAGTTATGAAACCACTTCCCTATATTCCAATTATGCTCGTTATGATCGTGTTTTAAACAGCAATAACGAAGTGCTTGTTATCCTGGAAGGATATCGTGAACGCCAAAGGGTTTTAGTATCCGCCCAGGCAGTGTATGGATGCTGTTTCAAAACCAAATTAAATTAGCTTCATTTTTTTCGAAATAATTAATAGTTATAGTAATAGTTAAATCTGGGATACACCATTATGAAAATGGCTGAAATTCTAAAACGCACCATGTAAAAAATTATCTTTATCCTTGCAAGGAAAAAAGGGATTGGATTCCATGTATTCCAGTCCAAGTCCTTTCCAGTAATCTATCTTATGCACTATTTCACTACCTTTCAAGGCAATGGCGGATTTAGCACTTGAGTGGCTCATGGCCCCTAGAGGACCAAATTCTGACATTCTGACTTGGTTGCCCTTATAGGTGAATTTGCCAATATTCCTAGGAAAGCCAAATTCCCTATCTAGATGAATATCTCTTTCTTGTGCATTGGATATTCCATATAATTTAGAAGATTTCTCAATATCTTGCATAAGCCACCCTGGAGCTAGCGGGCTTCAAGGTGGTGTCAGATCCTTACTGACTAAACCCCTTCCTGGTTTCATCTTTGTCTTTCTTGGTATTGTTTATCACATTGCTCCAGGGGTGGTCTGGCCGTTAGGACTTTTTCTAGTGTTGGAGAGACGCCTTACGTTACTCTTTCGCTGTCTTCTTTGGCGGTCATTATTTCCTCCACAAATTCCCGCCAAAGATCTTGGTTTTCTTTGCTCACAATCATGTTTTGGATTATATTTTCGTCTTTGAGGTTAATTACCCCGAATGTTTGCTTCAGAGTGTCAGCGTGTTCATTAATGGTGTATATCACATCATCAACTTCTGCCTGAAAGTGGTGGCACAATGTGGTTGCCTCTTTGCCTATTCGTTTTAGATAGATTTAGACAAAACAGCCATGTTCTGTCAGGACTCGTGTCAGGCGAATTGTAGTCTCTCCGCGTTTCAGCGTCTCTTCTTCTTCCTTTATTGGTCTGATCCCCTTATCTTTTGCCAGGCTTCCTTCAGCTTCTGCTCATGTACTGTGCAATTCTTGGGATTTTTAGTCCAAAGCCCTTTGCAAGGAAGTCCACCGGATGATGGTTTGTTTCGAATCTCAGCGATTTGTGCCATATAGGGGATCCGTATGACAGAAGGATTGAATGTATAATCTTTCTTCTGCATGACTTCGACCCTTTAATGTCGGGTATGAGTCGTCCTATATCACTGGTGGCCTTCTGCGCAGCTTCTTCTATATGTTCGTTATAGGCTAGCTTGCTATCCATGACGACCCCAAGGCATCGTATGCTTTTGGAGTACGGGACCTCATTGAAGGTTGGGCATTTCAACCATAATTTCTATAAGCCGCGTGAAAGTGAAACCGTGTATTTCAAAGGCTGAGCATATGCAATTAGGCGATGATTCAACATTTAGGCTTTCTCCTCTTATTTCCTATAGCAGTGATATGCTGGCATTATGGGACAGCATTATAAGTGGCTTACGTATTTTGCTTCGCGTTTCCGTCGCAGCAGGTTCAAGAACAAGCCATATCTGGTCCACATCCACGCGGATACCAGCTAGACTCTATTTTTGCGATCACCTTTATTCTTAACTCTTCGAAGAATGCGCTGTTGTGTTACATGGTCAACAGTGGCAGACTTTCTTTGATTAGCGTTTCAAAGACCTGTTGTCTATTTACCGAGCGCAAACACGACGAAGGAGTGTTTAAAGTTGACGCCTTATTTTATCTTCAATGCGTTTTGGATGCAACTCCTCGTCGGCTGCGGAGAGCGCTCCTAAAATCCGTCTATTTCGAAATGTTTATTTTCTGTAAACAGGGTGTGCAGACACATGGCCTCTTTTGCTTATCGACTTCCGCGGTGAGTTTTTGTTTTTCTGCATTTCCTTCAACTGTTAAATGTCACGATTGTAGTCGGTGACGGTTGGACTTGTCAGATAGCACCTAGCAACACAAAATATGTGGAAAAACAGTTGGCTAGTTTTGAAGATCGTTTGCTTGCATTTTGCGTCTGAAAACTGGATCGATGTGATGTGGATGAATCGTCACTGGATTGACGAAGCTTTCGTTTGTCTTGTCTAGCGTGATTATGTTTTCCAATTTTTATCTTTCGTAATATGAGTATGTTATATTAATCAGCTCATGAATCAGCTGATTATGACTGGTATGTTGCATGCTAAATATTGAAAATCATTACCATCGAGTTGTCATACTAATATTAATATATCCTGGTTCAATATGAATAATCCTTTAAAATTAGATACACATAAGTTCAAAATAGCCATTTTTGTAATGTGGTATTTTGAATGTTTCATGTGAGACAAGTTCTACTGTAAATAGTAGATAACATTGAATTGAATCAGAATGCTATTTAATGCCAGATATGATTATAGTTTTATCTTTCAAGCGTTCCCACATAAATCCAACCGACAGATTAACCTTTTAAAAAGTACAGTCGCGTATTTGCGATCGAATTCCAGTGATTCAGAAAAAGCATTCTTGTACATTGAGTTCGGAGATTGTGAATAGGAGATATAGACGGAGAGAGTGTCTTGCGTATACCCTTACGATTTTATAGATTAATAACCCAAATTAATCGATTTCAAGTGTATTGTTTATGTTTACGCAAAGAAATAACGAATATTGTGTGCTACCAATAGTGTTTATTTATTTATATACAGGCTTCACTCACGCTGCGCGGTCCTGAGTGATAAATGGGTTTTTACGGACGATAAGTAGCGAACATACAAATATGACATCTAGATTTGAATCATTTTAAATTTAACTCATTTTAAATTTAACTCACTACTCAAAGCATTAACGACAAACGGACTAAATGTAGCTAGCAGCAGTCTTTTCAATTTCTGTACTCAGATATTTTAGCGTATAATAGCCGATGATACACATGTTGTATCATTGGCAATCCTTTTGTATCATCTGTATGGTCTCCAGAGCCGTAGCTAGGGTATGAAGCGCCCGTGGCAAGTATCTAACTTAACGCCCCCATCCCCAGAAGTCCAATTCATTTTTTCAAGTTAACTAATACCACTCTAAATGTAATATATTAAATACTATTATAATGTACGTTTTAAAATAATATAAAAAGACAGTCCCAAAAGTACCCGACCTAATTTATAGATGGCCGCTACTGTTGTAAAAAAAAGACTACGATAGAAAGTGTCTAGACGCTACGTCGCTTCCACAATCGTACAGATCATAGAAAATTCCACAAAAAGCCCTAAAAGGAGACGGAGCGGGCATGAGATTTGTATGCTCAAGCGGTCCGCTTTTCGGACCGCTGATATGTCGAATGAGCGGGTCGCGATCCAAGAAAAGGTTAATCTAAACTTAGTATGCAATCGTATTCACGTAATTTAAATATTTAACCGGTTGACGCACACGTGTGGAATAACGATTTTTGCAATATATGGATGGAGTTAAACCATCGCTAAAACACACAATTATTATTGTTTTGAATCAATGACATTGCGATTGTTGACAGTGGCGTTATCTGCCTCATTTCAATTCTCAGAGAAGTTTGAGAGTTTTTGAGCCGTTTAAGTTTGTTTTCGTTTTGAATTTCGTCAATGTGAGATAAAATTTGAAGTGTCCATGAAGACGGTATGCATAGACTTATTTGGCGCAAAAAGCGCTTATTGTCTGCTTACGCATGACGGGATTTGACGGCTGTGTACGTCAAAGTGTTAAAGCAATCTGAGTGTAAATTCTGGAATAAATAAAGAAAACGAAAATCGACCAGGCGAGGTAAGGTAAAGAAAATCCACAAAATCATATTGGATGATCGTCGATCAAAATTGCGCGAGCTAGCAGATATGGTAGGCATTTTAAAAGTTTTTTACATCGCGTATTGACTGAAAATTTGGACATGATAAAGCTGTGCGCTAGATGGGTGCCGCGTTTGCTCACAATGAAACAAAAACAACGTCGTATTTCGAAGTTTCACAGCAATAAAGCCAAGCTTTTGAGTCGATTCATAACAATGGATGAAACCTCGGGTCCATAACTTCATACATGAGACAAAGGAATAAAAAGGTGTCGTCTCTCTCGACTATCAAAACAATTTTGTAATCATAAACTAGGAAAAATGTGACTAGTTTCCGTTTGTGTGACTCGAAAATGTGTCGCGCGGAAAAGATGCGGAGATGAGCAGAAAAGATCCCGCATAGGATGAGTTAATGTGGCCGTAGGATATTATTATATGCCTCTATACATCGTCTCAAGTTGCTAGTTCGCCCGAACCAAAAGGGTTAACTGTTCTCTTCGTCACGTAACCGCGCAGGCGATAAGAGACGCGAGTTAAAAAGTTTGCCTCAACCCGCAGGTAAATAAACAAGTTAAAAAAATGTACTCGGAAAGTGGAACAAGCGAGTTCGCAATCAACGATGACTGACATGGAACACGCAACTGGCATGCTACCGATTCAGACCATTTCGGTAGAATTTAAACCCAGCTAGACCACAATAGTGATCCGATTCGGTCGATTCATCGAGAATTCGCGGTATCGCCGAGAGCACTGCTGGCTGACGAGCTCCAACTCCCATAAGGTTGTCCTACCGAAGCCAAAAAGGATGTAAATTTGATCGACCGGCACGTTGGGGTTAACAAAGGGTCGTGGGTCTGCATGCACGACCGTCAGAGCGTTGCGCCAAGCAGCTGCCGTTCGAAGCCTCTTTGTCTTCTTTATTCTTACGATGGAAAGCGTCCTGCTTTGTGTATATACGTTTTAATCAATTGCATTTAATAACTTCATAGCAGATGTTGTAGAACGCCGCGGACAGACATGATGGCGCACCAGATGCTGCCGAGGAACGCTTCAATAATGCACCGTGAAATTGTGCAGGCACGAGACACAATAATAATTAACGGTAATGCACTATGGGAATGGTGCAGTTGTCGGGAATTGCCTGCGGATATAATTCAATGAGGGTTGGTTAGTCTGACGTAATGTATCGCCCATGAATTTCAGATCTGGACAAGATAAGCAACCTCGATGCGACTCTGCAATGTACAAGGGATGACTGTAAGCACACTATATTCGGGACACGTAGTACTATGTGTCATATTTATTTAGTGTGGTGTAGTAGTACATTTTCACAGGGGTAGTTTCTATCAGTCCCACACTCCCACACGCATCCCAAAAAAGCCCTTCCTGCAGATGAAACTGTATTTGACCTTATTGAGACCTGATTCCTTTGGAGAGTCCGTGCGGAGATCCGTTCATTGATGCAAAACCATGTTCTGTGGACATGTTCGGGCATAGGCGTTCGATCGCAAGGCGTTCATTCGTCGTGTCAGCGATCCGAGAAGTGGACCAGTTGGACACACACACCTTGTGGCCACTCCGTCCTCTTTTAAGTTAGTCTGAATGGGTAGTATTTATTAAAGACTGAGCGCTTTTCCATTTAGTTCACAGAAACAAATACGACAAATAATGGCATTTGATAAGCAGGGAATAGAAAATTCAATAGCTACATTACTATTGACTTTTTTGATAGTCTTTGTTCGTTAGTATGCCACATGTTCTGCCAAGAACGTCTTTCAGGCTTCCAAACGATGTGAAACGATTTTAACTAGATTTTAGAAAGTATTCATATCGACACGTATTTTATCTCAAAATATTATTACACCATGAAACATATCATATGAAGAAGTCATCTTGGGTCAATTTCATAGGCTGCTGATAAAATTGCCCTAACATTTCAAATGCATTTATCACATGACCTTTGACATCATTACATCAAAACATCAAACGATATTTTCTGATGAAATTTCATGATTTGGAAGCCACAAATAGTCGAAAGTTATGATGGCCGAGGACCAAACCAAAAAGACCATTGATAACATTTAACAAAGTTAGCGATAAGAATATGTATAATATGCTCGTTTTAAATATGGGGTATATTTCATTCATTCAGTCTATTCTTGTTTTGCGCGGTTATTGGTATCTCCGCGTAAAAATCATGCGCAGTCTTGTCTTCTGGTATCAGAAATTGTTTGAGGTCATCTTCGATTTTGAATGTCTTGCATAGGTTTGAAAACCTGGACTCTTGATCCCTCATTATCTGGATAATAAATTTGATAAACATAAGCAAAAAATTATATTGATTCTACGCATAATATTAAATTTGAACTGGACGAATAAGGGTTTAATATCTCAATCGATGGAGTATACATCTGGAAAATCAGAAGTCATTATTTCAAGTCTATATAGAATAAATTGGACTTCTCAAACGGTATCTTAGATTTGAAATACAGGGATGGAATGCAACAGGAATCCAAAATACGACCCCATTTTTAGCTTTGATCAGTATGTCTCAGACAACCTCCTGGCGATCCCATAGGCGCACAGGTCTCATATCTGGCTCATTTTTTGAGGTTTTTCTCATATTCTAACGGTTATGTGGCCATAGAATACATGCCGAGCGAACTGTACATAAATAGAGCACGTTTCGAACGTAGTTTTCTTGTGCCATTGTCGAATCGATGTAACAATCTCATACATTCACGTGCCAGGAACCGCACGTGATATAATAATACACGACTCTTTTTAATTAATTACACCGTGTCCTAGAAACAAGCACGCATTTACATAGAAGAAAAAAATCATTATTGTGCCTAATTCCGAAATCCTAGATGCCGTCAAAGTTTCATTCATTCGGGCGGAATTTTAGAGGGCGCATTGTGCGCGGTGGTTGAATAGGTTTAATTTGTTCTGGGGAGCTCATTCACGATGATATTTCTGGGGGGGTTGTTTGAATGGTTTATAATTCAATGAATGTTTTGACCCTTTCCTCTCCGGCCGCATTAAATATTCGTAGAAGCTGCTGGGAACCTATTAAGTACACATCTTGTAGTGTGTTTGGACGTGTTTGCTCGCCATTGTCCCCGGAATCGTAAATCATATTTTATTCCCCTGTTATGGACGATAAAATAAAATTACAACTGTGTGATTTTATCCTCGCCATGTTTTGCCAATGCTTTTAATAAGTCGACGATTGAAATATTGGCTCGGGCGAAGGATATCTATAATGCAACGAGTCTGCATATTTCAACTTCCCGGAAAACTAATCTTGCGCAAGCCTTCAATGGCTATCACTCGCTTATTTATTGAAGGATTTAAATAATATTATTCATAAATTTAGAAAACAGTTCACGCTTTGATTTCTCATTTTTTTCCCCCATATCGTTCCATCTGAATACAATGATATTAGATCAATTTACGTCATTAAATCTTATGAGACAGTGGCAAGATCTAATGACATTGCGCCTAAGAATAGAAATACCTGAGATAAAACCATGATTAATTTGAGCAAAATATTTATATTTGCATTAAAAACTATTCCAAAGGCTTTTAAAAAAATATTGTGTATATTTTCAGTACAAATCCGGTTCAAAAATCCACTTCTTTGAAGACAAATTATATCAAAAATTATTAACTAAACATGCGCAATTTTTATATGGGTGCCTAACTTTCTATAGCGTTTTGTTTATATAGCGTGGTCCCTATCTCGACGCTATAGAAGGATTGACTGTATTAATATTGATATATTTTAAATGTTCTCATTGATAATAAAGATGATACTTTTTACAATCATTCCACAAGGTCTAATCTTCGAATGTCGATGATCGTTCTGATTTTGAATCATCTTTGATCTTCTATTATAATATAACGATATATACAACTTTATTCCGTCCAATCCCGGGATCCCGGACAGTTTTGGGTGCTCATGAATATATATTTTTCAAATTGTTATATTAACCTTTCCCTACCGGTGATGTATTTACTACACATCGACGCTAATAATGGTAATATCGATATGAAATATAACAGATACGGGGTTCAAACTTTTTGTATTTCTCCGTAATATAATTACGAATCATATCAAAGTATTATAGTATATAAGTATTCATCTGCAGGCGACTGGAAATAAATAATTTGGCGGGAAATCGGGAATTTTACGAAGTTTTATTCCGTGTCTCAGTAGAACGGATTTTTGATAAAATTTACCAATGTAATTTCTTAAACTACTAAAACCCAGGACTGATCCCGGGATGGTCCAATGCAATCCCGAAATCCCGGGATTGAAATTTTGGCTCGGGATTGGAATTCCCTATTGATAAATAAACATTAAAAACGTCCATGTCAAAAGACGATATTTTCATTCAGTATCCCTAATGCATCAACCCCTGCTCTATATTTTTTTAATATCAATATATCATTTACCGGGGAGCAACGTCAGCAGATTGAGGTGGATAACGCGATGTCACCGGATGATTTATGTCGAATAAATTGAATATTGGATCGCCGTTATTAATATCCGTCAATATATATCGAGGATGCGGTTTTTGGGTGCTACTCCAAACCCAACAACCCGGCACGAAAGAGTTATGTGACTTTCGTTTCGCATTTCCCGCGGGTGTTTTTGCAGCACTGCCCTTAAAATATGCCATAATCGCATAATATAATAATTAAATAATACCCTCACGCCCCCTTTCGACGCGATTCATGCGGAAGAATTGACGTAATGAAGCTAATATGTACATTACGTGAGTTCGCGAACACGCCTAAAAGGGGAGAAGTCTCAAATGCGAGCATAACCTCAGTCGATCGCACGGAATTTGAAAAAAAAATGTATTTCGAAACGTATTAAATAATGGTCACAAACCAAAGCATAATATGGAGGTAGAAAAAAAAACCGCAACTGCTGATTACAATAATCGCATGTACGTGTTCGCTCGGTTTGTGTTTATGGTATCATGTCACGGTGTATTTTGTCACTTGACGGTATTTACAGCTTTAATTTGGTTAATAAAATACATTTTAAATGCGTATATAGACGAATGCTTCCATAAGCTTGGTTGGGCAAACTGAACTGAACGTGTGTCGTATGTGTGTGTTTCTATACTGTAGGATCCCACTTCTGACACTAATGTTGCGTGGTGCCCTCGTGGAGTTCCCGGGCCGCTTTCACGTGCTCGCTGAGATTGCACGCGGGTACGCTCTACTCTCGGATCGTTATGGAGCCGAGCGGTGGGATAGTGGGGGATGGATGAGGGAATACAAACAATCTCGTCTTAGCTGGCTCTTTATTAATGACGCAAAATAGAGAGATCTGGCCGCGGGAAGCACGTCTTCCTGCAACCAAGGCTATTCGGTCACCATAACGACAACCGGCGCACGCACAATAATTTAATGTTTAGTGAATTTGGTGAAACCTAAGTTTATCACACTCTATAATCGTCTTCGGCTTGAAATATTAAGTGTGAAATATTTGAGGTTTATTGCCTTATACGAATTTAAATTTAACACTATAACTGCCGGCATTTAGACGATGCAAATTCTACAAAAAGCCAATCAAAATGACTCTTCTTAACAGTGGCGTAACTACTAATTGGCGAACTTAAGCGACGCCTAGGGGCAGTAACTGTCTAATCTATGTATATACATATATACAGTACATATATGTTTTCAAATTGTTATATTAACCTTTCCCTACCGGTGATGTATTTACTACACCTCGACTCTAATAATAGGAATATCGATATGAAATATAATAGATACGGGGCTCAAAGTTTTTATATTCCTCCGTAATGTAATTACGAATCACATCGAAGTATTATAGTATATAAGTATTCATCTGCAGTGAAGGAAATAAATTATTTGTCGGAAAAAGCGGAATTTTGCGAATTTTAGTTCGTATCTCAGCAGAAAGGAATTTTATCAGTCACATTGATGGTGTTATATGAAAATAGTGGCTCACGCGGTCATCAACTCGAACTAGCATTTAAATATCGGATGACGATACCTCCAACAAGTGTGGAGGCTGTGCAAATCTGGCTGGGCAAGTGAAAATCAGATCCAGACTAAATGACGAAACACTCGATGCTTTAATGTTACTTCGGGCATATTTTAAAAATGATATTTGAATGTTTTAGTGTTTTATTTATCTATTTTTGAAATGTATTTTTATCTTTGGATCTCAAAGAATTGTGGGAGTTACGGGTGGGCTTATCAACAGTTCTAAGAGCTCAAAGGGTCAATCATTCGCAAGCGCCAAACACTCCAGTATGCACATATATTCTATGTGCTATTTGATCGATCTGTTTACTAAATGTATTATGGACGGCCTGCTAGAATCACGTTTCGGACAGGGTTGGCTTTTATTGGCAATCAAATTGCCTATCGGCCACTTCTCGCTCAACTTACCCCCTAATCGCTATTTTCCGTGTTTGCCCTACAAATTTACTCCGACTGCCCGTCGGAGCTTTTGTGTTATAAGCATAGCTGGCAGCTAGCGCTTGAACCCGATCAGCAGGGAATGATAGACCATGAATGTGAAACCTAGCAGTCGGCTTCTGATCACGCAATTATGAAATAATTGAACAGACCTGAATTTAGACCGTGTCGCTGATGTCTATCCGAATGCAGCACCTTGTTAATTAGTAACGGGTTATTTGTGATGTGGTATGCAAATTGGAGTTGTCGGCCAGTCCTGGTCAATTCGTGAGTGGAGAGCTTAATATCCAAATCAGAGATCCGACATTAATGATGCCCTGCCTTAATAGCTCTTTAACCTTTCCTTCTCTGAAATACATTTACTACAACTCGACTCTAATAATGTTATGGTTTTTAAATAACTTTTTCATATGGTGTACCAAATACATATCATCAACAGAATAACGCAAAAGTCCGCTCACGCATTATGCGTGCTAAAATTGACGTTAAAACGCTAGTTCTATTATGAAACGCAGGTCCGGAACGCAAAGTGTTAACTCTAATGAATGCCTCTGTGGACTCGATAAGGTCGACTGGGGGATTGGAAAATTGGATGTAAATTTATATTTATAAAATCGATGCAATTATATATTTCTGAGCTATTGCACACAGGAGAAAGTAACGGATCGATTAAGTTGCAATTATTTTTTACAAGAAAGATGAAATACCCAGCGTTGCATCTCCATCCTAGCCATTCATTTTTATTCTTTATACTTCCCGTATAAGTGCATACATTACATAGACGAATTATCTCATATCAATCACTCGAATTTGGTCGCTTATCGCTTATTTTTCTACCTAATATATCCAATTGTTAATAATCAACCTCTGTGCTTATCATTTCACCCAATTGCATTAATTCCATATGGATAATTCCGCGTACATTTCCATAAATATATTGGAGAACTAAAGCATTAACCCTTTGAACTCCAATGTCGAGGTGGCCTCGACATTTTGTACTCTAGCCTTGATTACAATTTTTTAGAGATTTTCTGATGTTTTTATTTTTTGAAACATCAGAGCAACTGTTCTAGGATAGATAAATTTCTCCTTTTCGAGTGCTTACCCGGGAACTTGTCACATTTTTTTCTAGTTTATGTTTGCGAAAGTGTTTTGATAGTCGTAAAGGGCATTTTATTTGTCTTTGCGTTGATGTTTATGGCCGTAAACTTACCTTTATAACCAATTGTATAGTAGACCCCCGGTAATCCGACAACTGTTTTGAAAGACAGTGCGAATAAAATACTGCGCCCGACCCCGTGTAGTCCGAAACTTTTTAAAAAGGAGTACTCGTAATCCTGTAATAAACATAGATAATACAAGCTTTCCTGGCTATAGCAGTTATAAAAAACAAAAACCTGTTATCATCGTCCCTTGCTAGCTACAATTTTTTAAATTTATTATTTCCTTGTAAAACAATTTTGCTTTTATAGTCAATATGGCCCAGAAATGGGATGTATGCTTGTTTCTTTCTTGAAGAATGGTACAGGTACAAAGCTTCCTTCATCTCGGGATATTTAGATTTCTTAAAAATTTGCCTCTTGCCTGATCACAATCAATGGTGGAGACGAACTTTTGAAGGATCGTTCTACGACTTATAAAAAGATTAATTACGTTTTAGGCGCTCAAGCACGAAGCTTTACCGTATATGTGTATTGTATTGATATGTCGGATTACAGGGGGTGCCGGATTTGCATTCATAACTATGGTAAATGGTGCGCCGAGGACTGTGATCCAAGTGTCTGGCAAAATATGTGTTAACGTGATCGTCTCAAATGGTTCTTCACACTAAGGCGCCCTAAACCCAAGACCTTAACTGCGTTAAATCAAATGATTTTTAACCAATATGTAAATTTTCTGACACAAAACGGTTGTTATTGAGGGGGTCTAAAGTCGAACTTGCCTCTGGTCATTTCCTCATGATGAGCAATAAGCCCCTAGCTCCCACGTGCCAGCCCCATTATTGCAACTCATAGCCAATTTCACGGTCCAACATCCGTACAAACATCTTTTGTTGTGCAGACAGTAAAATCAACAACGAGGCGACCATTTCACCGTATTCTCCATCACCATATTTGCACAGCTAAATAATTTAAAAGGTCGCATTCACAGCAACCGACCATTGTCCTTTTGTTGGGCCAACAATGTCCTGCAGTCAATTACTTTTACAAATGGGCATGTGCTATTCCATCTTCACAGATGAGTTCACGTCATGTGATATTTGTACTGTATGACATTTCCAATGCATAGCGTTGATTTATTTGCCTCCTTCGTCTATTGTGGTCTGGATTGGATCCGTTCAGCTTTGGAAATGCGAAAATATATATATAGTTGGATGTACAGCAATTATTGTACTTTGACTATGGAGTTCGTGATGTTATCTGGTGGCAGAAATCTGCTAGATCATCGTCAGATCGATTTCATGTTGCTGAATGTTCCGTCGATGCTCTTTGAAACAATCTAAGATTTAAAAGACATGCGCTCATGTACAACAATGCTTGACAGTCCAAATGATTCTACAAAGCAATTGTTCCAGATTATAGTCCACTTTGTCCTCAAATTTGTACATGCATTAAGCCGGGATTTTGAAGGCAATGCTGGCAATTTCAATGCGGATTTTAAGTTCTTCATCGTAACCTCATTTATCCGTATTAATATGTCTCATAAATTAAGCTTGAAATTGAAGAAGCGCGCACATTTGACAAATGCATAAAGACATTTGCGAGAAGAAAGTCTTCAATGGCGATGTCGTTTTTGGGTCGTGTACTTAAAAAAATACATTCTTTAAATCACACACACTGAACTCCATTAGGGTCATGGTAATATCCATGCGAATTTCTATCTAAACGGGATGTGTCCTATATTTTAAGAGGCTGTGCATGTTCGTAGGAAAGATCTTGCTTCTATTGTTGCGAAAATAAAACGAAGACGATGACTATCATGCCGCCGGTAATGAGAGCGCTCCTCCTTCAAAGCCCTCGCCACTTCAGCTCACATCGCGCGCTCAGTCCTTATAGAGGTCCTTATCGAGGTTTCAAATTGCGGAAGCTTAGACGAGAGCTTGGATGGTTACTTGTTGCTGGAGTAGTACTGTCCAGCTGTTGGAGGACTATCGCTATGGCAACTGGCTCCCACCCAAACCGCCCTTACAGCCACCCTCCGCCTGCACACCCAGTTTATCGATTGTACCCCTCGACTCCGACTTCCCCTCCAGACGGATCACATCACCGCCTAAATGCAATAAGCTTCCTTTCAGATGCACTCTTCTATCAGAACTCGTGCACAAATTGCCATCTCATAATGCTATCAACTTTGATTCGCTTCCGTCGTCAATCTGATATTAAAAAAATATAAAAACTTCATCAAATCAATAGTTTATAGACGAGACTGCTTATTTTAGAATATACAATGGCCGCCGGCTGTACAACGGGCACATTTTTTAGCTTTTGTATTTATTAAATATTTCGGTGCTTTTCGAAATGAATTGACGTTCGGAGACTGAGACTCTTGATGACAGGAAAATACCGGACCGCCCAAAACCCACTATGGATGCCAATTATAACTTCATTTTATTATTGACCGCAAAAATGAATGAAACTAGGTCATCTAATGTGCATCTGTCAAATTGAATTTATCTGGATTTTATGTACGTGACCAAATTTTTTTTTGTGTTGATTTATTTTTTAAATATAAATCTAAGCTTAATAGTAATAAGCGTTTCCAAACTTATTGTCGTTAGTGTATTTCTGTTTGCAATCGTAAAACTAAGCACGTTCAAATCTGCTTTAGACACGGACTATGTTGGTTCATTAAAAGCAGCTTAAGCCAGATTAACAATCATGATTTTGGCTAGCTCTGTCAGCATTTGCCGATTTAATATTCCAGCAAATCAAATAGAAGTTGGCTATTTCATATAGGAGTATTTATGGAATCTTTGTATAAAGTGTACAGCCATCCCTCAATTTACGCGCTAAATTTGTCCTGTGATCAAACTAAGGTGATTGTTAAAGTTGAGCAGGGCCGACTATATCATCTATCTACGAGGGTACTCCCAGAAACACTCGACTTAACAAAGAAATCATCGCCAAATATCCTCACGACTAGGGAATTCAATCCTGGGATCCCGGACAGTTTTAGGTGCTCATGAATCCCTGGACTAGGAAACGTAATCCAGAAAAATTCGGGATTGAAATTTTTATCTAACAGAAATCATAAACCTCACTAGCATGTTGAAGGCTACTAAATCGAGACATTCTCGCCAAAATCTGGACGCTTGAAAACAGTGGCGTAACTATTAATTGGTGAGCTTAGGTGATGCCTAGGGGCAGTAACTGTCTAATCTATGTTTACATATCATACAGTACATAAATGTTTTTCAAATTGTTATATTAACCTTCCCCACCGGTGATGTATTTACTACACCTCGACCCTAATAATGGGAATATCGATATAAAATATAATAGATACGGGGCTCAGAATTTGTTTATTCCTCCGTAATATAATTACGAATCACATCAAAGTATTGTAGTGTATAAGTATTCATCTGCAGCGACGGAAAAAAATAATTTGTCGGGGAATTGGGATTTTTGCGAGTTTTAGTCCGTGTCTTAACAGAAAGGACTAAACAAATGGACTTATTGGTAATTTTTGATCAAATTTATCAATGTAATTTCTTAAGCTACTACAAATCCCAATCCCGGGACTGATCCCGGGATCGCCTTATTCAATCCCGAAATCGAAATTTTGGCTCGGGATCGGATTCCCTACTCACGACGGTGTTTTTGTTCCATTGTGAGCAAACTCGGCACCCATCTTGCGCACAGCTTTCTCATGTCCAAATTTTCAGTCAATATACAATGTATAAAACTATTTGAAATGCCCAACATATCTGCTGGTTCGCGCACTTTCAGTCGACGGTCATCCAATAACATTGGGTATTTCTGACACCATTTCTGGCGTAGTCACCTCATTTGGTTGAACACTACAATATTCGTCTAGGCTGCTCGTACGACCTCGTTTAAACTCTGCCACCCAATATTTTACAGTTTTAAACGAAGGAGCAGACTCCCCCAAAATAGAATCTAGCTCGGCTTTGATATTCGTTGGACTGAAACCGTTCAATTTTTTTTCCATGGCTGTCAAATAAATACTTACACAACATACATAGTAGGTGATGATAAACCACTTCCACGGAGATCCAAGCTCCTGTCACTTCTTATCCATAACCTTTCCTAATATCGCTCAGATCTTTTAGTGTGGTTAGTTTATGTTAATTATTTATTTATACTAATCTGACACCATTTTCATTAGCTAATAACCTCGCCTTATCGCAGTACGTGTCAACCCCGTCGTTCTATTCATAGAAATAATATCTTGCGATAAGACCAAAGGTTGCCAACCTGTGGCCCGCCACATCGTATAAACTTCATCTGGGAAGCCGTCTCGGATGTCTCCACTAATTTCGTTAAAACATCCAACTCGCAGAGCTTATATCCTTCTTACGGTCACGTAGCCCCCAAACTTTTGAGACCGTGTACTACGACAAAAGGATTATATTGGGGTAAGGATTCGCGGCATCCCCAAGCGGCTCGTCTTCGGGAGCCCAACCCGACGCTTCAATATGTGCATTATTTAATTTCGAAGGATGCTTTTAATATTCAGAAGAAAAGAACATTTGACCGTGGCATCTGGATGGTACGCCTCTTTCTGGAGTACCACCTGTGCATATGCGGGAGTATTTGAGGCGAACCTGTTCGCGATCCCCGACTGCGGATCCTTCGAGCGAGAAGTTGCTGCGTTTAAAATCTCATCAGCATCCATTATTCAGCAAATCGTCCGTTTTAATCAGGATCTTCCGTTGGGGTGCGTACGGCTTCATCGTACGAATTTAGCAATTTTATCCCGTCATCCAACAAGGGATCCTTAACTCGATTATTAATTTACATCAGGACTTGCATTGCTTGAACATCCTGCCAATGTTTATATACATCCTTATATTAGCATACGGAATTCATGCCGGGCGCAATGAATATTGACCCGGCACTATTAGCATATTGCCATCCCAGGGCATCAGCATTTTGCAATAATTTATCCTGGATGAAATGCTTTTAAACCAATAAATACCGCTTAGAATATAAAAAAAACCGAATGTACATATTTGTTAACATTAAAACTTGTGTACCTGTATGTCCCAAAAGTCATGAAATAGCTATCCTGATTCTACTGATGTTTGCAGCAGGCTGAAATTCAGTGCCGCTGTAAAGCTAAAGGTCCTCTCACCTCACCAGATCGGTTCAAACCCGCTGCGGTCAGTAGAAGGATGGCAAAAAATATATTTCATGACTTTTGGGACACACTTGTAGATGATGATCTTAAGACACCATATCGGCTGAATACGATATAAAAGTATCAAGATTTTTCTCTAAAGATAATACAATCCAATAGGCAGAAAATCATTCAAATACCATATATCCTTATTAATCACCCGGACTGGAATATGTTATATGTAATAATATCGGTTGAGCATAAAGAACAGACAGACATACATTTTTTTGCACAAAATTATAAACATTTTTATAACAAAATGATTTCTGGAAATCTGTTGAAAAAGCGAGTTGTGATTTTGAAAATTGTTTGCATGTTGTGCAAATTTGAAAATTTTTTAAACGACTCTCAGATCAATACGGTTAGAGATTTTTGAAATCTGACAAATAGGCTGTTTAGCGTTCGTATTTTACATTGTTATTCGGCAGCTATAAATATATTTTGCAGACTTTTTTGGTTCGATGACAAACGGATGTATCGATTGTTTTGCATGTAAATTTTTATAGTCTAATGATGGCATTTGCTTGTTTTGTGCTTTTAACGATGCAAGATTTTTATCTCGACGTTTTCGCTTGAGATGCTCGGCAATCGGTGGTCTTGTTTGGGTCGTCAAATGCTAAATAGATGTCGTGCTGGCGTTTCTTTCGCTTTGAAGAAATTTTTCGATTTGGCGATATTATCACGCACGAACAATTTTCTTCGCGGGTAAGCTTTCTCTCCTTTTTTCGACGGAGGCGGGCGGCTGCCGAAAAAAAGAAGAATCGACCCAGCGAATGAGTTTTCTTAATATGGTAGATTCGGGTTTGCACGATACCTCACATGCTGGTTTTCGAAATGGGTAATTATCGAACGGACGACTTGGGGAGCGCAAAAAAACGCGTTCAATAATTTGGACAAGAGCAACGAACGAAGGAGTTGTGGTATCGACAATGAATCGTTTTTGCTTTTCGAACGCCAATTTTATCCTTTTTTAGAAGGTTGTTTT
Organism: Stenopsyche tienmushanensis; assembly: GCA_008973525.1. Classification (NCBI taxonomy): domain Eukaryota; kingdom Metazoa; phylum Arthropoda; class Insecta; order Trichoptera; family Stenopsychidae; genus Stenopsyche; species Stenopsyche tienmushanensis. The sequence continues at coordinate 159,592 of WACJ01000137.1, forward strand.
TGTAGCTATCTGAAAGATTGGAGCAGCTGTCGATGGATTTTTTCCTTGCCGTCGAAACCTCTAAATTCAATCTAAGTTTTTCTATCAAATCGCCACAATCGATATTTTTTTATTCGAACTAAATCTGCTGCTTATTTTTCTCTTCAACTGCTTTTTATTCAGCTCGGACGATCTCATAGACTTCCTAAAACAATTATTGCAGCTCCTTATAAATCCGTTCCTCTCTTATCGCGCCAGACACTCCCGTTTTTGAGTCCCACAAGGCAGAATTTGATCTATGCTTTTTATTGATATGCCATATTGCCGACGCCTTGCTATTGCTGTCACGTTTTACTACGGTGTTTCAATGATCATGAATCCGATCGTCGGAATCCTTGATAACCCTTTTACGGCTTCCTGGTACGCCCATTCTTCAACCAGCGTGAGGATTCCATTAATATATTGAATCTGGCAATACTACGACGTCGCTAGACGCATATCAAAATGTCTCGATACCAAAAATATAAATAAACATCTTCCGTGACTGCTTTAAATCCTTACCAAACATTGCATTTCAACAATGGTCCTCAAATATGACTTAATCCACATGGAATACTGATTTCAATACGCTATAGGAGGGTCGACTGTAATTTTAATCGAGGCTGTATATTATTGCCTTTATTGTTGGACACCAATCATGGCACACATATCAGTATGCCTATCTTGAATCATTGTCGATCTTATGATACACATGCTGTATCATCCGCCATTATAGTGTGAATGAATCGATTGATCGCATTCGAAAATGTGCAGAATAACAAAGAAAATTGTTGATATGCCAACTGGCTGTAGGATCACTGTGCTATAATGTCTCGAAATTTAACCGCTCGCATATTCAGCAGTAAAGCGTATGAATATTTATCCAAGATTTGGCATTCTTCCCGGCGAGTTCCCATTGGGGAATATTTTGCAAGAGTCGTGATGTAATAATTCTCTCTTTTTCTGTTTGTGAATTTGATAGCGTCATTATTGTCTGCATGCGAGCTAAAAGATATGCCATGTGACGTCTCTTTACGGTCCTCGTGGACCCCAAACAGTAACAAAGGGATCGAGAGCATCATGAGGCTCTTGCTTCGAGTTTTAGTGCCACTTTTTATGTAGCGAGTTGAGCCCTCACCGGGAGCAATATAAAGACGTCCAACCCCTTTCGGCTCCGGCGATTTTCCTCGCTATTTTCTCATAAAACTGGAATTCTGCTGGCATAGTTTCAGCTGGGCGAAACTTCAGAAAGTTTCTTACGAGTTTCGAGCGCGCCAAATATGCTCTCGGCCTCTCGTTACTCCTCGAGACCAATCCACGGCGAGCTACACCATATTGATTTTTTAATACTTAAATTTCAGCTGAAATTTCAATGCTCGCCAAAATACCGTAGCTCCTTGGAATCTTTACGCTACACGATTTGCTACCACGCGGTCAATGCCACTTTCCCACATCTCGAAGATCGGTATCGCCTTAGAAACCTTGAATGTTACGTGAACTTAACTACTTCACAATCTGATCATCTAATGGTGATGTGGAATAGCGTGAAACACGCACAGGCTCCGAAACAAAACGATTTTTTGTCGCTTCAAATTATTTTTCAATGTTGCTCAAAGTGGAAACCGATAAATAGTCGCAGCATCAATTATTCAGCCCGTTTAAAAAAATCGCCCCCATAAATCTTTGATACTCTTACACAAAGGACTTGGTGGAGTTCCATAAACCCCTGCAGTGCAGAAGCTTTCCAACTTTATGCATATGCAAATCCTCTTAAAGAGAGTAGATCTTATCGAATCCTCTTCCCTTGTTTAATGAGAATTCCGTCCCTCTTGATGGCAGAACAAATATAGCGTCGGCCCTTGTTTAATCCCGGCAAATTTTCAAAGTGCAATTCTGTGCCAAATTTATTTCACCTGATAAAAACAGAATTGACGACTCGAACAAAATTAGGCGACGTGACTGTATTTATCGCGAATATTCGGCTAAAAAGGCCGCGTGACCACACGGTCACGTTCAATTTACCCGAATTACTATTTTGCTACGACAAAATTGGGCTACATCAATCGTTCAGATGTGTGGCTTCCTCATGAACTGACTGACTCAAATAAACTTCAGCGTATTTCAACATGCGATCTTCTACTCCAACGACATAATAGCCAACCTTTTTTGAAGAGACTTGTCACTGGAGATGAAATTTGGATACTCAATGAGAATATCCAACGTAAACGGTCTTGGACCAAGGGTACACTAGCATTAACTGTAGTTAAACCTGGCCTGCATCCAAAAAAAAAGTTTTGCTATGGATTTGGTTGGACTGGAAGGGTGTAGTTTATTGTGAGTTACTTCAGAAAGATGAAACGATCAATTCAACAAAATATTGTTTCAATCTAAAGGATGCAATTGCCAGAAAACGGTCAAAATTAGCGAACAGACGAGGCAATTCAAAAAATTATATAAAATGTACCTTGATCAATATTTTGCCAACAAACATGAAAAATTTCGCCAAGAAGGCATATGAGGCTTCCGAAGAGATGGAGAAAGGTAATAGAACAAATTATTTATGCGAATTCGTAATACTATTTTTTTTGTGCGAATTCGCATAAAAAAATATAAAAGTCATCCACGTTTAGAACATCCAAAGGTAAAAATAGTGTTTCTTCCACACAACACGACATGTTTAATTCAGTCACTAGATCAGGGCATCATTTCTACTTTTAAAAAGCATTATATTAAGAAACTAGATATGTATCTCAGATTCCTCCACACACTTTAAATTTTTGTTGGAAAGCAGTTCGGCACGAATGTGTTTCAGATGGCGAAATAATAAAAACTTCGACATTATCAGCTGAAATGATTACATTTGCAAAACAACTTGCTGGAGAAGGCTTTGATACTTTTTCTCAAAATGTAAAAAATGATTGGTTAATCTTCGCAAAGTTTTTTTATGCGATTTTTGCTACATTTAATCACATTGATTTGAAGTTATGCGGTTATTAAAAATAACGGAACCTATCCCTCAGTTTTGTATGTAGTTCCAGTATTTTTTTTATGCGGATTTTTTATATGCGACTACCCACGGAACGTATCCATCGCATAAAAAAATCAATTTTGTTTTTTTTTTGTACTGTTGCGTTTAAGCCCCTTGCCGTCTTCGGGGGCCCGCAATCCTCGTCACAGCTGCCTCAAACAGCCCGCCACGAGGGGCGTCTCGAATCGCGGGGCGCTCCGGAGGCCGGACGCACCCCTGCGCCTCTCATCTCGGCCTGAATGGCCTCGACGAGAAGCGAGGGGGCTCCGCCCTCAGGGGTGAAGGAGCCCCGCGGCACCGAGACAAACTCGAAGCATCCGCGACGGAAAAATGCGTATACCTCCGCCGAGGGGGCGATTCTTTATCCTCGACCGCTCATACGACGACACCAAAAAGGAGGAAACCTCAAAACGATAGGGAAACAATTAAAACATGATGAACTTCGTTTAATAAATTTTATTTACCATTTTGTGATACGGCAGACGATCACGACGCAGAGGCTTGATGATGGAAACGTAGCGCGAAATTGGCGGCAAATGAGCCGCCAATAATCAACACGACTGGTCCCCAAAGCGTCCAGAACGGAATAGAAAGAATTAGCTCGGCCTACCCTTAAGAACGGTTGAGGTCCGAACGTAATTAAAAACGGCCCGCTTTGACGACCAAAAATCGATATTAAACGACGAAATTAATTAATTTATTTTTATAATCAATAAAATCAATCGCAAATTATTCCCACGCTACAGTACATATTTTCATAGTTTAGACTTTTAGGGATTTACCATCTAAAGAAATTTCCAAAATTCTAATTATTTACGGAGTTATGGCTATTTTAGTAACACGACAATTACTGTCACAATTTATGTTAAAATTTTATTAAATTTATAAAAAAATAAAACTGAAAATATAAGACCAAAATATGACTTTTTTTAACTGTCGACATTTTATGAAAGTATTTTTTTTTTAGTTAGAGACTATAGCGACATCTCTTTTTATTTAAGAATATTTTTTATTGTTTAAATTTTAGATGACTATAATGGTTGACGTCATGTCAACCAGGATACGCCCTTTTTTACCCCTTACACTTTACCAGCCTAATTTTTTTAAATTCAATTTAACTCCGACATCTTGTGATAAGGGATGAAAAGTAGGTTATGTCGAATGTAGCACATTTTGTTTGAACAAAAACAAACAAAAAAGACTTTTTTTCTTTAAAAAACGACATTTTCATCCGATACCCCTAATATATATATTCTTATCATAATATTGAAATGGATTATTACCTTTTTATAATCTTATATCACGGAAATTATGTAATAATTCGATATTCAGATCGAAATAGGCCAGTTGAAGAGATAATCTAACAACATTGTTCAACGTTACCAAATGGTCACGTATGTTTCTAAAGGCTTAAAACTGGAATGGCCGCCTTGATGATAAAAATAAGCTTGAGATACGAAGCAAGATCTTAGAGTGATCGTGCCCAATTGATTAAATGAGGAGAATTTATGAAGAACCCACGATCGTTGACGTTGGACGAATAACATGGGAGGAAAGGGACAGAACTTATCCGACAGTCCAGTCCAAATCTCGATTGTTACATCCGTGGACCGCTCAAAGACTATTTTTGCACGTGTCCGTATTTATAAATCCACGCAGAACTAATGCTAAGCGCTTAATTGATGATTTAGATTACAAAGAAAGAAATAAAAACGCTCAATGGAGAAACTCACCAACGCTCGCCTAGTTCTGTTCGTGCCCAGATTTGATTTATGGCGAGCCAAAAACCAAAGTCCGATTGTCTATTTTTGGACCTCAAGTGGCATATGTGAATGTTCATTAATAATTCCTGGGGAGGCTAATTTTGGGGGTTGCTAATGATTAATAAAAAACGATGGAAATCGCAAACGGAAACGTTTCAGCTTGTGGGGAGGGGGTCGGTGACGTGCGAGATTTAATCGCGGTTTTATTTTTGACCGCGGTCATAATGTAATGGAAGTCGCAATTCTTGTTAAAATGGCAATTTTTTGATAAATTTTAAATTAAAAAAAAAAAAACCAATGCTCTTGGGCTTTAAATTATTACTATTGTCCAAAATCGCATTGATTTTGCGTTGATTAAGATCACAGTCCAAACTAAAAGGTTGTCGTGTATGAAATGCGTTGAAATGGTGGGCAGATCATGTACCGAGGCGGACGGATTAAATGGTCAACAATAAAACAGTTTGAGCGGTAATTGTTTCCAAAAATATCCATCCCCCGATAGAAATATGTTAAAATATTTGCTAGGGGTAAAGCTTTGATGTTCAAAAATAAATATATGGCTATTATTCTTTCCAGAATCGGCTTCGTGGTCTTACAGACGTGATTTTTTCGATCGCGTATGTTCGAATCCGCGTAAAAATGTCTCGCATAAAAACGAGCATTACCGCAAAGGCCTTCATATCCCTCATACAAATACTTTGAGTGTTCATTGGCTCGGATAAATTAAACAGAATTCAATCACACCGTTTGTAATTGATCTGACGAACGGTTCTGGAATAATTTACGCACGACCAATTGGGATCAAAGGTACACTAAAATAAGCGTATGTTTGGTAAACATAAACGGGGACGCAGGAATATGGTTCAAGGATATCAAATCAAATGTATGGACGTAAAATCTTCGTCGTCATCAGCATTGGCTCGATGAAATCTGCAGCGATACATAGGTCTTATATTAAAAAGTAGCATATCAACAAATTTTGGATCAACTCAAGTCTCACAAGTCAATCGGGTATAAAAGAGGTGCGAATAGCCACAGTAAGTCTTTTTGGTTTGATTCGTAAGCAGTTCGAAGCAAATCTTCAAAGAGCTTTTGAACTAAGCCTTGGGGGTCCGACCGATTGTCTTGGCCGCGGGAAGATCTGATTTTTCAACCGGTTTCTCCGATTTCTCTCGATGGTCTCCAAATCAAAGCTTAGCATAGTAATTTTATAACCAATTAAAATTAAATTTGATTGGGAAGATTCTGGGAGATTGATCCTTAGTTTCTCTGGATCAAAAGAAAGAAACGAAAGATTGCTTATTAAATTCCGGTGGAATAATTGAGAGTAGACTTTCATCAGGCTCGGAATCATCGAGCTTTGTCTTTCGATTGCAATGAATCCCGCTTAAATAGAAAGCTTCATGCGACTCTAACAGGATCTAAAAAGGATTGCAGGGATAAAAAGGACGTGAAATGACATAGTATTGTGATCCAACAAACAAAGGAGGCATCCTGGCGACTGCTCCATGAAATATCACACAAAGAACAACAACAGCGCATAATATTTTTTAATGTGTAGAAATGTACAAACATATTAAATAACCTTGTGTATAAAATCATTTTAATGTATTTTTTTTTAATTTTTGCCAAAATCTGGACGCTTGGAAACAGTGGCGTAACCACTAATCGGCGAGCTTAGGCGACGCCTAGGGGCAGTAACTGTCTAATCTATGTATACATATATACAGTATGTACGTTATGTTTTTCAAATTGTTATATTAACCTTTCCCTACCGGTGATGTATTTACTACACCTCGACGCTAATAATGATAATATCGATATGAAATATAATAGATACGGGGTTCAAATTTTTTATATTCCTCCGTAATATAATTACGAATCACCTCAAAGTGTTATAGTTTATAAATATTCATCTGCAGCGACGGAAAAAAATAATTTATCGGGAAATCGTGAATACTTTGGTTTGATTATTTCATTTCAACGTATGGAATGAATTAAATCAATTATTCAAATGATCGCATCTGGTATTGTATCAACGTGTCGGGGTTATTGTATTTGATATCGTATCAAAATTTGACAGCTGTCAAAACGGCGTCCCGCTATCAGCATTTATGGCCCATATGCGATTAAAAAGGGTTCGTATCTTCCCCCTTAAACAAAAAATACATGTACTGAACATACTTTTTTCAATTACTTTGAAATCCGCTAGATTAATGTCTGCAATCCAGCCCGTGGACCCTTTGTTTTCCGAAGCCGGCGCGCAGCATGTCCACGCTCTCCAAACCCGACCACATATGACCACATTTCGCTTGGGATATTTTATACCGGAGCGGCGTTCCCACGTGTACCTTTGGAAAACTCATCGGAGTCATGTAATACGATTTGGGGTTTGGCCCTCACGCACGGTATGAAATTGCACATGCAACCGATGCGCCCCACCCAGATGTACCCCCATAATGCTTGTTGGGGCTGGTCGGGGTGGACACCCTCGAACGGGAATAATATTTGCTTCCGGACGTGCGCTCGCAATCAGCTGAAACCAATGGGGTTGAAACGCATAATAATTGAAGGAACTCTTGTAACATCTTGAGCGTTGGGCACTCGAGCGAAAACAATCGACGAAATACTCGATGATTGCATGTAATGCCTCTGATTTATTCCTAGTGAATACAGCCTTTGTGATGCAAATTTGTGCAGAATTTGAATATCAATATGTCAAGATGGCTGTTGAAAACTGTGCTCGAATTACACATGGAATTAAAAAAAATCTAAACATAAATTAAGAATTAATTTTAACCAATTGTTTGCTGTCTTCTTTCTTGTTTGATCAAGATGCATTACAAGGTTAAAAACTGATACCCTGACGTACATAGACTATTCATATTCGATCATTTTAAAGTCATTAATGAACCAATAGCGATCATTGGTTGCAGTCCTCGTTAGTTCCCCAATCGGCGATATATCGTTGCTTAGCACATTAAGGCTTAAAGCTTTATACAAATACGAATTGAGATATTTTTAAATTAATTATTGATGTCGCTGTCAACTATTAAAGCAACCCATAAGTAAAGTCGTTTTTTAATGCACCATCTTCAAATCAGTCTGCTTCAATCCGTGGTGCAGTTTTGAAGCTTATCGTATGAGTTCGTCGCTCTGAGACAAAAAATAATAGTTTTTAAATCAATAAAATACTCGGCATTGCTTGAAATTATATAGTTTTGCATTTATTGCATCCAAATAAAAGTCGAAATTTATCACCGAATGTCATGGACGTAGTGACGACTAGGGAATCCAATCCCGGGATCCCGGACAGTTTTAGGTGCTCATGAATCCCGGGATTAGTAAACGTTGTCTATTTATACATATATGTTTTTCAAATTGTTAAATTAACCTTTCCCTACCGGTGATGTATTTACTACACCTCGACGCTAATAATGGTAATATCGATATGAAATATAATAGATACGGGCTTCAGAATTTTTATATTCCTCCGTAATATAACTACGAATCACCTCAAAGTGTTATAGTATATAAATATTCATCTGCAGCGACGGAAAAAAATAATTTGTCGGGAAATCGGGAATTTTGCGAGTTTTATTCCGTGTCTCGGCAGAACGGATTTTTGATCAAATTTACCAATGTAATTTCTTAAACTATTGAAGCATAGCAGCATTAAAACATAGACTACTGCTGTCAGCTCTCTTTGGTTTCTGGGCATCTATCTCGCATATAACTTCTTATAATCATATTTTTCCGATACAATATCACCGAGGAGACTTTGATAAATGCCAGGAAATTCTTCGGGAAGGTCTTCAAGCATCACACGGTGATCATTTCGCACTTGTTCTTCAATTTTTTGTACAAGTTCGTCAAAAATCACTGATGGTCTCTCACTCTTTGCCTCATCGTGATTATCAATACGTCACTTTGTGACATGTAATTCATCACATCACTACCATAAACTTCCACAAGTTTCCCATGGATATTCGCGGCGGTATTGTTTTGCAAAGTCGAAAAAGGTGGCTGAAAAAAAAATGGATTTCTTTCGGGATGACCCAATTGCATTGCATGAATATTGCATTTGCAAAGAAGATTTAATTCAATGCTTTATATGCAGGGACAGAACTTATCCGACGGTCTATATTTTTCCCAGGCTGTAGCGACAGCAAACGAGTATTATTTCGAGCAATGCCGTATCCAGATTTCTGAGTAAATTTCGATTTATTTTCGACGCCGTAAGATGTTCGACTTTGTGTGTTTGAAGTTGTATATTTACAGTGGGATTTGAATTTGGTCCCCGTGTGTTATTACAATTCCGTTCCTTTGATCATCCATTTCCTTTAGACCTTTATATATTTTCGTCTAGGGTTGAACCCCATTCGGGCGCCGCTTCCGCCCCGTTTTCAATTTATAATCTGCAAAAGAATCTAATTGAAATCCGAACGAGTATATCCCGTAGGATTAGCTTCGGATTCGCACAAATCCCGCCGATTTATTGTCGTGCGATTGTGATGGGATGTTTCAATATAAATATGAATTCAAATCAAAACGTATTCTATTCACTGAAAATGTTGTATGTCGTAAAGTTCCAGGACGTAAAGTGCATTTTTATTTTTTGCATTTTCCTCGAAAATACACGACTGCACTTAAACACATCTATTCCAGTCTCGTGAGTCATTTCATTCTGGGCCCTTAATCCCCTCGGTATTTTCTTCTGTTCTTCCCCCTTATTTTTATGCTCTTTTTCTTTTATTTTCATACTTCACGTATTTCAGGGCTGTTGCTAAAAATCCAAAACGTTTGTATTTAGATATAAAGTCTTAAATTGTAATAAAAAAACTAGTGATTTTCAATCACAAAATAAAAATGTTTAACAACTACTATCGGTGGTGCAAAAAATACGTGCCATTTTGTTTAGTTTTTGAATTCCATTGTTGTAGAAAATCTTCGGTTTAGAAGCGAAAAAACGCAACCCACTTCGATCCTGATTTTGTGCCCGTTGTCCTTTGTTCACCCATTACCTTTTGCGTTTACTGCTCAAAAGACTTGGATTTGTCTCCATCAAATCTCGCAGAACGTCGTTATCGAGCGTGTCAGGCCTCACACGACCTGATTCACCCAGCAACGAAAAATTGCCACTTTTATGCGAAAATTGTACACATATTGAATGTTTCAAAGCGTATACAAAAAAAAAAAACATTATTAAACCGACGTCCCTTATTATTTTATAACTTTTCTAAGCATAAGTGTAAAAACGGCACGCATTTTTGGAACTTTTAACACAAATAAAGAACGCATTTTTTCAAGCTTAAAATAATTGACACTATCAAATATGATCATTTTTGATACTTATTGTATTAGAAATAGATGCGCTGTGGTACGCTGCAAGCCACGCACATACACAGCATGTGAGTGCATACTCATCAAAGGGTTAAAGCAATAATTATCGACTAGTTCTAACGAATCACCTCAAAACGAATCGCGCGCATCCTTTCTCTCCCCGTCCCCGCAGCTCAAACTTAATTTCTCCAGACCGATATGCGCCAACATGGTGCATCCATACAACATTTTTACTATGCCCATGTTATTCCCGAAAGTGTAAACAGTAAGTTAACAAAGTTTTATCGCAATCGGATGAACGTTATGGCGGCGCATTAAATACGAACAAACAAACATTGATTTTTATATATTAGATTATTTTAATTTCATGTCATCGTTCGACTTTTGTATTTTCATGCATCATTTTCTAAGGTCTTGCCGGAGAAGTTGGTGTTAAAAATCTATCCAAAAACAAGCAAAAAAAGTTTTAAAAAAGACGATGGCTAAGTTTATACAAAAAAAACCTTTTATTGAAAAAAAATATTTTAATGATCATTTATATTTATTTTCATACAAAGCACATTTCTATAAAAAAAAATTATCGATACGCGAGCCACAGTTTGATTGGCTGACGAGTCAAACATTAATTTTATTATTACAAAATTTTAAAACATACTATACAGTATTTTTACGCCAATTTAAACCTTTTACATTTCAAGTTAAACTGTCAGAGTCAGGATAGTTTAACTTGAAATGAAAAAGGTTTAACTTGACGTACAAAAACTGTATATTTATGTTAATATCCCCGGTAAGTAATTTATGTAGTTCCTGTAGGTAGTCCCGCGTTAAGCGGTTGGACTCATAACTCGATCATCTCGGGTTCGAATCCCACAGGAGATGTGGCTGGCAACCACATTTTTAAAAACATATATATGCCATGAAAAACCATGTCAAAATGGTTGGTAATGATTCCATAAAAGGGATCGCTAAAAGCCACCGCAAAAAAAAAAAAAAAAAAAAAAAAAAAAAAAGTAATTTATGAATTGAACCATTAAATTATATATAAGAATTTTCATAAATAATGTCTATTTAAATACATATTTTTTAAGTTAAAACGCTATAATTTGTATCTTAACGATGCAAATTGAATCATGTATATGAACGGCTATGAAAGTTCAAAGTTATAATTGAAACCCCGCAAGAGTTGTATTGCTATGCATTTAAATTCATATTGTTGTGCAGTAACTGCAAAATAATTTTAAGATAAGAGCGTGAACGTATGAATAGTCTAATTTCACCAATGTTTATTATCAGTTTTTATTGATATTTTGCATTAAAAAAATGGAAATATGGATAACGTTATATTACCAAAGCTTTGGGCAGCCCTACCTGGATAATGATTCAAGTTGCACAACTGCTAGGGGATCTCTTACGCTTGCTTTTATCCACAAAACTGACGATAAATGTTGCTCAGCAATCCATTTCAACCCTCCTCTAATTAATGATCTTTCTTGCCGAGAATAAGATGAAAACTTCATTGTTATGGCGGTGTAAATTGCAGTTTTCCCAAGCTTTTGTTACATCTCCATCATAAAAAATACTTTCACCGACCCCGACAAGAAAACATTTTATCAATAAAAATATCTGACGCTTACATTATGTATGCCTGATAATTTTAATCTAGAAATTTTATGGTATTATGATGTATTTATAATTTATATATTTTTGTTTTCAGATATCCGTGCACAGCTTAATGAGCAGTTGCGATGGCTGGATGCTCGCGTCGAAGCACAAGTGGCTCTGGCCGCAGAACTTCAAGAGTTCTTCCGACGACGTGCCGAAGTAGAACTAGACTACAGCCGTGGCCTGGATAAGCTCGTCAAAGCTTTACATCTAAGGCACAAAGAACAGCGTAACAAGTATGTATTTATATATATACAAAAACTATGTTTAATATTAATGATAGCATTTAAATGCAATATGCTAATTAAATTGACATCATTACCGATTTAATATATGTGAAAACATGCTTTTTAATGGAATTTTAATAGATAAACCGGTTTCTCATTCAAATATTTTATTTTTAAGGCGGGAGCAATGGCCAATATTTTCTTCGTATACATGTTGGCAACAATTAGTTTCAAGCACACGATCGCTGGCCCGAGATCATGCTGTGCTTGCTGATTTACACTCGACGCATTTAGTGGCACGGCTCGCAAACGTAATGGAAGATGTCCAGCGTATATATCGTAAGGTAATAAAAGAGTTTCCTTAATCGTTCAATATATCAACGTCTTGATATTCGAGTACGCTAACTGTATAATTTAATTTTATTGCAGTGTCGTGAAATAGCATACGAAAGTCACGAGGAGATATTGCGTGTGCTGCATGAATTGCACGCGGCTATGAAAACTTTCCAACAATACGGAGCCGAATGGCGAGCTGCCGAAGCTAAATTGCGTGCTGCCGAAGCACAAAGAGCTAGATTGCAACCGCCTCCGACGCCAGCTTCGACGCCTTCTACAAATTCTACACCAGCAAAACCGGCATCGAAGAAGGCACGCGCTCTCGATAAAGACGTAGAAAAGGTATCCCTCAATATAAATTGCATCATAATTATTTAATAACCGTAATAATACATTAATTTTAATCCTTGCGTTTTTTTTTAGCGAAAGTTAAAGTATAACGATGCTAAACTCAAAGCTTTAAAAGCACGCAATGAATACCTTCTATGTTTAGAAGCTTCTAATACCACAATACATAAATATTTTGTAGACGATCTCTCAGATTTAATTGACGTAAGTAATATAAAATCGTATCAAATCCGAATATTTTATATTGGCGTGCTTATTTTTGAGAATATTCAATTCTAGTGTATGGATTTGGGCTTCCATAATTGCATATCTCGTGCGTTACGCATGCAAGTATCCGCTGACGAAGGCAGAGCTAGAGCATTACAACAAGGAACCGAATCACTCACGAGTATTTATTTATTATGTTTATTTAACTAATTTTATATTCATCGTAGATTAAATTACGGCTGAATTATTAAAATAAATTTGCATTGCAGATTGTATAAATTCTTTGGATTCGCGACTCGATAAGCAGAAATTTTTAGAAGCGCATCATCAAGCATTTGTTGCGCCAAAAAGATTAACGTTCCAAGGACAACAGCCGAATGATGAGGTTCGTTTAGCAATATATATTCGGGATGCGTCGATATTAACAATCAGTAGAATTTATCATATTTATTTTGTTTGTAGGAGAGTGAAGTCGGACCTGACGGAGTCGAAGATGAAATATCGCGATCACTTCGCGGCGAAATGGAATCACGTTTGGCACATTTGGATTCACGAGTGAGACACTTGCGAACTGAATCCGATGAAGTCTGGAAAACATTCGAAACGGCAGAGACTTCCTTATTGCAAATGGTGCGTATTAAATAATATTAATTTATACGCTCGTCGTTTTATTTGTCTCGTTTTGAGTTTGTGTATTTTAAAAATATCAGGTAGATGCAAAAGACTGGGAAACTAGTTGGATGTTTGGCGAACAAAACGGATCTAATAGTCTCGGACCGAGTGGCAGCGGAAGCTCATTACAAAACGGAAGCGGCCCATCATTATCTGGACTTTCTACACCTGTGATGTCCGCCCCTCCAACGACAAAACAACCAGAACAAGTTAACAGCAAAGCCAGAGCTGATAGACACGAAACTGAGGACTTCTATCTTTCGGTGAGATATTTTTTGATGCAATAACATACAGTTTATAATGCATTTTTATTAATCGTCGATATATTTACAGAAATTCCGCGAGTATTTATTGGGAGGTAGTAGAATTGCACGATTAGAGGCTAAAAGCGGTTTTCTCAGAGGCCGCATCGGTAATGCGTCAAGAGCAGGTGCCCCGCCGGCTTTATCGTCTCACATGCATCATCCTGCGCCTAGACACAGGTTTATAAATTTAATTTACGCTACTCGAAATCGAAATACATCCAAACTAATTTCAATAATCGTATGATTCAGGAAACGCATCGGCAGAGGAAGCTCATGTCAGACTGTTCCAAGACTATTTGCCGGATCACTTGAAGAATATTTGGAAGTTACCGGTCAAGAGTTACCATTGATCGTTACCTCTTGTATTCGAGTTATTAATCTATACGGTTTGTGCATAATTCGCGCGTATGACGTACACCGTTAAATACAGATATATAATATAATTCATATCATTTTTTTAGGCTTGCATCATCAAGGTATTTTCAGAGTGTCCGGATCACAAGTAGAAATAGGAGCTTTAAGAGAGTGGTTTGAACGCGGGGCCGATCCCCTCGCCACAACCAGCGATGCATCGGATATAAATTCAGTTGCGGGCGTATTGAAACTCTATCTCCGTGAATTAAGAGAGCCACTATTTCCTATTGTTTATTTTGAGCATTACATGGATTTAGCACGTAAGACGTGGAATTATTTTTCGCTAACTCGGTGTATACGTTTGTTTCAAAAATACAGTTTTCTATCGGGTTTTCAGAGCTAGATTCAAAGCCCGAATTCGTTCAAAAGATGTGTGCATTCGTTAGGGATATGCCGCGATGCAATATGGTATTGTTGAGATATTTATTCGCTTTCCTAAATCAGTAAGTAAAACTAGATATTTTATTATTGCAATGGTTTGAAATGTGCAAAGTGTTTATTTTATTGATTTATTTCAGTTTATCCGAATTTTCTGAAGAGAACATGATGGATCCTTGGAATCTTGCCATTTGCTTTGGCCCAACTCTTATTCCTGTCCCCGATGATAAAGACCAGGTATTAAAGATATGATATTCTTATCTCAAATTTTTTTATAGAGTCTAGAAAACATAACAATGGAATTATTTTGAATTTTCAGGTGCAATACCAGAATCAAATCAACGATTTAATTAAGAACGTTATAATTTTACACAAAGAAATATTCCCATATGACGGAGGTCCGACGTATGAAAAATATCAAACGCTTCCTGGACAGTAAGATTTATTTTTTCATTACACTTTTGAACTTAGCATGACGGAACAGTTTTATAATAATGAACGTGGTTTTTTTCCAATTTTAGAGAGGTCGATGAAAGTCCTTTGGAGCCGGGTACCGATGATTTAGACTCGGAAGCATCGCTTTATCCTTCGGAAGACGGTACTTTAATGGCATTTTAAAAATAACGTAATCATTTACAATTGTTGCATTAATTTATTTCGATAATTAGAGGGCGACTGGCGGCGATAGCTTAGTAGGTATAAGTAACAGCGGAGTATGGGAAACCAGCAGTGCTGTCCAATCAAACGCTGAAAGGCCAGCGCATTGCTGGCGTAGAGAAGCTCCGCACACTCCGGATTCGTATACCGACATACACATAAAGTACGATATTTGATCATTCGCCGTTTATAGAGTTTGCCATTGATGTTTTGATTTTTGATCATTTTATTATACAATCAGGGATGAAGATTTGCACAATTCTGATTTGCGTAGAAGAGCCGTCTCGTCGACGACTGAAACGTCGGACAGCGGAGTCTCAATAGGAGGTGTCGGCGCAGGATCGGGATTTAGGCGATCTCGATCTCCTCCCCCGGCGACGCCGGCCCCGCACACATGGCCCCGACAAGAGGTACTCCTTGAAACAACTGTGTAAATCTTTGAGTGCATTCATTCAAAAGTAATGCAAACGATGTATACAATTTTATTAGTTTTAGTTTACATTTTTTAAGCAATATTTTTTGTTATTTTCGACAAAAATAACGACCATTCAACGTGTTCATTGAGGCTATTTAACGCGTACGTCACCATGTAATATTACGTAGCGTTTGAGGTGATTTTGGACACTCAAGACAATATGTTGAGGTCTTTTTTACATTTTTCTCGCCTCCCGATCTTCGAGAATGTGTCTCTTCTTCTGATAACGGAACGCAGTTCCTTCTAATAGGTTTACCCTATGACACCGTCTTCTTCCGTCTTTTCGAATAATTCTTATATCAAAGGTAGATGTAAATGATGGATCCTCAAGGTTTTCACTTGTATATGCATCCTCTTGCAAAACTCATTACTTCTTCATCAATATTCTCCTTATTTTCAATTACATTTTTACTGCATCCAACAAACATTATAAGGATAAAAAATCACTGATATGTTTGCCAGAAAATGTATGCTTCTCAACTGAATTTTGCGGAAGATTTCCAGGAGTCAACTACAAAAAATCCCGTGAAAACGGCATTTAAATCTGCATTTCTATCCTTGTCTATTCATAGAGTCCTTTTTTTATACACAGAGTCCGTATGTTACTGTATCGTACAGGACACATATCGGACTCGGACTCGGTGAGAACCTTCACCGACGCTGGGTGATGAACGTGTTAATTAGTCTCGGTTTTGAGCACGAGAGCGATAAAATCAACAAAATGTAATTTTGTTATACAAGTAATAAATATATTTACTCGTAACATAGTAAATTTATAACAATGTCTTGCCTTTTATAAATATTCTCAAATAGCATCTTTCCTCTGCAATAAAGAGGTCATAATTTTCTATAGATATTTCATCATATTGATGATCATGAATAACACGTAGAGATACATTATTTATATTATTTCTCCGAGTTTGTGATCTCCAATATGTGCACAAATTGTAAATTTTAATTTATCTAGATTTAGTTTAATTAGAATTTTTTAATCGAATTCATTTATGTACCATCCAAGTACAATGTCTCGTTCATTAATATTTAGATAATAGCTAATGAATCAGATTTAATTATAGATAATATTCAAAACCCTGAATTGAAATTAATTTAATTCTTCGCATCAACAATTTTATTGCATTTGATATTAAAATTCAAACGTGATTCATACTTAAATTAACGTTTATTGATATAAGCGTAACGATATTAGGGGGACCAAAGAGTATTTGGTATTATTAGTAGTTGTTTTCAGTCAAGGATTGCGATACCCATCCTTTTCCATAACGCCCATCCTATTCCATAATACCCATCCTATTCCATAGCACCCATCCTATTCGTTTTGTCAATGCGTTTTAAATGCATTCTCAGTTCAGCTTCTATTGCCTGATTTAAATTTCCAGAACCAATATTGGTATCTACACACTGTTAGCACTTGAAATACGCGAATACACTTTGGTCGACCCAAATAAAAAATAATGAAGACACGCTTTAATATCAAATGCTCTTTATTAATATTTTATATAGTTTATATAAAGAATAAAAATATTTTATAAATATAAATAAGAATCCCAATAGCGAGTTTATTAAGTACTAGTTCCCAATACCCCACCTTTCCTCGTCGAGGAATATCTAATATAGACTTATTTGTATCCGTTTTTCTAATTGAATAATGAGATAAATGGATATTTAAAATAATAATCTTAGTATTACGATATGCAAATAAGAGTAGATGTAATGCATACAGCTCATGTTATTTTTTAATATCGAAATATGCTAATTTTTTTAGAGAATCGCATCCTCAAAAATGAGAGGATGATATTTGATAGGAGAAATTATACATTACTGTTGTTCATTTGAATTATATATTTTATTTATCGTTTTAAGTATGTGTAAATATTTTTACAAATTGGAACAAAGTTGGAGATTGGCGCAGATTTGTGTACAATTCGCAAAAGCATGATTTTAACATGTTTTTGTGCGTCAATCGCTCGAATCATTTTTGTGTGTATTCATTTTGTCCGCTGTCCGACACAATTTGGCTTTAATGTGAATTGTGCCTTACATTGTTTCGAAGCGACGACTACATAATTCATACGGAAGCATGGCTATCTTGCTTTTATTTTATGTTTGTTTTGTAACGCATGTTTTTTTTTAATAAAAAATATTATAAATGTGTTTTTTAATGATCTTTTTGTAATACTTTTCGTCGAGTCTCGTACAATAAATGCTGTTATCGTCGGAAACATTGAAAAACATCAAGAGATTTTTATTTAACGCTTTAATTTACGCTATAATTATTAGATTCGATATTCGAGTATGCACTAACCGGCTTAAATTTTAAATCCGGTATATGTATACTGTGAAATATTGTGTGCTAAATTGATTTTGTTGTTGATTTTTTACAACGAATTAACCATAAATATGCTTTTAATGTGAGATTATCTTGTTTAACGCGTATCGTGCCGCGCCGACTGGCGTTAATTCATATTAGAGCGGCACGAAATGTGTTAATGTTATAGTATTTGCATATATTTACAATATATTAATTACATTTTCATAAGTCACGACCTAAATATGTAGAGCGCACTGCTTTTATGTGTTGTTATTTGAAACATGTTGCTGTGAGGATGTACCCGAGCTGCAGTAACTCTTCTCGAGAGACCAGGTGAGAGTTGCCCTGACATTTCATCCACTTTGGCTTAACTTTTACACATTTCCACTGTATTTTTCTGACCACAATCGATGAGCTTTTGTATATAGCGAAGCCTGGAGTATACTCTTCACGTACACTTTTACTTTCACGCGTTAAATTTATATACTTTAATATGATCTCGATGGAAGATTACACACACAAACTGAAAATCAAAATATTCTCTCAACGTTAATACATTTTAAAACGATTTAGACCTTCAGCATTCAATTAATTTCGACTCTATCCGAACTCAATATGTCCTTTTCATGTATTCTTTTCATATCATCTTCTTACGACATCATTATTTTCAAAGGATCTAAAATACGTATACATTCAGCTGTAATATCGAAATAACGTCGCTTTTAATAATCATCTAATGAATATGACAAACTATCCATTTCCATTTATCTCTTGTAAGGTCCTATTACTTACAAGTAATACACATGCAATGTTAACAATATTTACATATAACGTGTAAGATTTATTTTTACACGAGCGCTAACAACGAAAATAATAATTAATTTGTATTAATATCTGGTTGAAGTAATAATCACAATATCAAATAATAATCAGAGAAAGGGGGACTTGTATAATCAGCCCGTTATGTGATAAATTCATTATGATATACCTAATAAAAGTACCAAATATGTCAGTGGTTGAACTCAACTGGTTTCTTTTTTATTTAATTATAAACCACTTTTTGCTAATTTGTGCTGAATAACATTTTGATTATGCTTTTTCATGTTGCATGTTTTAATTATGTGGAAAACTAACATTTATACAGCAATTCTTTTCGCCGTCGGTATTGTCGATTGGAGGATACGCTACGATGTTAATAGAAAGCTATTTTCATATTGTTAACTAGATTAAAAAACATTCACAACCTTATGCTCCGATGAACAATATAAATTAATATACAAACACTATTTTTCAAGCCTTCTTCATCAATTCATCCTTTATAATAACACAATCATATTACATGGTGAGGCAAGGAAAATACCTTATTTTTAAAATGAATAACACAAATAATGTAGGAGATATCAGTATCAATAATTTTTTCCATGTTATAGAGAGACATTTAAAGTTTTTATTTATTATACATCCGTTCTTATCAATGCATTAAAATAGTCGAGCCTTGAAGCTTCTCAACAGAATGTGACGGGAAAAATCCTTTATTTGAAACGCTCATCCCGAAGCGATAATTAATTCAAGAAGAGTGGAAAGGCGCTCATTCAAAAGATCGGTATGTAACGTGCGACTGTTTAGATTCAACAAGACGTCAGTAAATCTTACGAGAACACTTCCACAGAAGCATCATCTGCCGCCCAATTTATCCCTGTGCTACTTTATTTAAAATCCTTGATTTATACTGACCGTCTGAGTACTTTAACGCAGCTGAAGAACAATATTCAAGCTGCAATCGACAACATACCCGTCGATACGCTGAAAAAAGTAGAGAGAAGCTTCAAAACTCGACTATTTCGACGCATTAATCATAACGTATACCATCGTAATGATATTTTTTAAATCATAATACATAATAAAGTTATTTCCCTGCCGCATCCTATATGATCTAATATATAGAAAGTGTATATATTTCATAATGGGTGAATTACTGTAACCTAATATACAAGTACCTCCCATGAAAATATCAATTATCACTTGATTATACGTAGCAAAATAGAATCTAGTATTCCTTGCTTGGCCTGTCTTTCGTTTATTACGTAAAATTTGTCGATAATCTTTAAATAGTCCGTTATAGTCACGCTTTTATGCACTTATTCGCTTGTATTCATATTTTTTTTCTTAAAAATATCAACTGTTGATTAAATTTAGCACAGAAACAGCTTCTATGATGTAATTTTCTTGAGACGTGGTACGGCATTGCAATTCTAATTGTAGCTCTTCATTGCGTAAGGCTTTGCATTATCATTTAAGCAGTGTTTGAACATCAATGCCTCCGGAAACGGCCAAAAGACGATATATCGAATATCATTTTCATAATTGATCTAAACATCAACAATTTCTCCGAATAGCTTTTTGCAAACTGGATAACTTCATTCTACGGGCAACTGGTATTTCATGCTTAATTTTTGATGATTTGTACATTAACAGAATCATAATAAACGAGTTATCTGTAAACTGAAAACTGAATCTTAACTAACTCGTTTGTTCTAAATGCTCTAATTTTTAAACGTTCAGTTTTTAGATTGCATCATACTCTCGACATTAACACATTCCATTTTAAAAATTGATATAATGCTAATAAATCCTATAATTTACTTTCTATTTATATCTCTTCCTATTATTTTGATGAATTTAAACCCGTTTAAATATGATTTCTTTCGGTATATTTTCATTTATGGATATTCTCTAATATGTTACACTCCCTTGAATCGTTTGATAGTTTTAAAATATTACATTGTCTTTAACGATTCTTCTTTTATTCAGCAAAAGAGTGCTGACGAAGGTGGCACTGCATCGGGTCAATCTGAAACGTCTTCGAGCAATTCGCATCAATCAAATACTGTTGTTAATTCCTCCGGTGTTTCTTCATTCCTACCAAAATCACACAGCAAATCTCATAGCGTCGGAGAAAATAGCGGTGTACCGTTCTCAGTCAATAGAGAGATTTGGCAACAAAGGTATTTATATTATATTTATATTACATAAATTAAGATATGCGTTTTAATAACATGATCAATTTTATAGAGCGTCCACGCAACTTAAACATACCCCCGATTTGGTAATGGATTTACCTGGCGATGGATCTGAAGGCGAAGGCGAATCGGAAAGTGCTAGTACAGTTCCTTCAGCTGAAGAATGCGGCACGTCACCGACTACCGCTGCTGAATTATTCGCTCATAATCAACACACCCTCAAGAAAAGAGCGACGAAGGATTCTATTTTAAGCGACAAGTAATGTCGACTTCTTTGACGTGTTTAATGTTCATCTGCATTTTATTATGAAGCTTCTTAATTGGATCGTTTGTGTTATTCAGAGATACCGCTTCGAATCATGAAAGCCACGACGATTCAATCAAAGATCATCCCGGAAACGAGGTCAGCAAATTGATATCGCCGGCGAGCAAAGAGGAATGCCAGAAGAGTCCAGTGCCTCCGAGGAACACGCAGCGAGTCGCAGCTAAATTTGCAGATCTGACGCTAACGGGTGGTTCGTTAAAACCGCAAATCGCAGCCAAGCCGATGGTACTTAGGAAACCTGCTCCGGCCCCCCTATCGGAAGATTGACATTCGGCTAACGAAGGAAAACCGGTTATAAAACCAAAACCTATGTTGGGGTCCATGTTTCAACATAGATAAAGATGCGTTATAATCTTACAAATAATCGCGTGTAACAGGTAGTCGCTAGTGTAGGTTTAAAATATGAATGGATATTTGTTGTTCCATTTGTGACGTAAACTACTTGTACGATTACTGCAAAACTATGTATCCTAGTCATTTTGCATTGTATCTGACCGTAAACTCATTCACCTATTCGTGTATGTATATATTCTTATTAGTGTTGCATGTAAAACAAAATTAATCAATCATTGAATTGACGATTTGAGTGTCATTACCAATTAATTTTGTTTCTTTTAGCTGATATATTTTTGTCGATCGATAACATTAGGTATGTTGATTATGTTTAAATGCGATATTATATAAATAGAATTCTAAATTAGTATTTTGGTAAATGTGTAAATTTTAATTGGACGTATGGGCGCGCGGAAAGTCTGTAATTGTATTCAATTTAGGGAGGGCTTAATTGCGTATAATTTAAGTACTCTAAATAGGATATCGACGTAATTTTAGTTTATGATTATTGGGAGACATAATTAAACATAGTGATAATAATTTAGGCAGTAATTTCAATATATATCGAACTATTTATCTAATGTGAAAATATATTTTTTTAATCACGCCCTGGGTAAATTACTAAAAGTATTTTCTACAGACAATTTTTTATATTTAGTTTATTTAAATTGGAAATGCTATATTTTTAACAGATCGTTATTTTAAATACATTTTTACACAGCCCTATATGACAATGCGTTTCGCCAATTCCGTCTGTCCTTCCAATCGCTCAAGCTCAGATATGTGACGTCTTTTTCTACCTATATATCCCAGTGTAGATCGATGGTTCTATTGCCAGTCGGTCCTGAATCTATCATGGCATGAGGAACTCTTTGTGTCAGCATCTGTGCTATGTGAACTTCCCAATGTATTTGGTTTTCCGTTATTAACATACCGAAAGTAATAGCAATAAAGCCTCCTAACTTGATTTATCCTGTTGATGTCAATGTCGACCACAATGGCTAGATGTAATGCACCCATCTTTCCATGGATCTGCACGTACTGATCTGCTAACGCAGATCATCTCCCTGTCTGATTCCCATCATGCATATCGCCCTTTTTGTCTCTCCTGGACCTCTTCCCTCCAGTTTTCCAGATCCAGGCATGCGACGTTGTTTTCCATCTGATCAGCCCAGCGAGCTTGAGGTCTCGTTCCCTAATATATCTTTCAGGCCATGGTAGCACCGATACAACAACAATACAGCCTCTAGTATTCACCCTCGATTCCGTCATTAATTTGATCTTTTCGTTTACTTGAATACCGAATGCAGCAGCAGCCTCGTCGATAGATGTAAGCACTGCCAGAGTCTCCAATCTCGATTTCGCCATGGTATAATTAACTGAAATTGCTATTGTCAGATAAGCTATTAAGTTCTTACAACAAAGATACGACGACTTTCATTCGTGTTGTCTTGAGAGCAGGCGTTTGTTTTGATAATTAAAATACTCGCATCATTCTTATCGTTGACCAATTTTGTTATTTCCACTTGACTACTCTGGAGTGACGTCATTAGTCAAGTATCACCACTCCTTTGCAAAATCTACTCCTTCAGAAGTAACCTGGCAGGCTTGCACAGCAACCCTGTCGTCTTATTTACGCAAAACATTAATAGACAAAAATAGCCAGAGTTTTTTCCCGATCGATGCTGCCTGATTGAGACCTGCTCGATCTGAAACTGCATTTTTAATCTCCCAATCTTAATTTTGAACGCACCAAAAATAAAATATTAAGGGAAGTAGAAAATAATCATTTTCTAATTGGATATAAATATTTTTCTTAAAATAATAGAACACAATGGATGAACATATTTATCATCGTACAAAATATTCCTTTTGATGCACTTTCAAAACATCAAACAAATGAGATTAAGCATAATAGGCATAGTCGATAGATAAATAATGATTGACAGCGTACATTTGTGATACCCCCTTAATATTTATAAACTCCATTTGCACCAGATATTATCTTCATTTTGGCGTATATATCTTCAACGGTTTTTAGGGAGAGCGCGCACTTTTTGACGATATAGTATTCCGATATAGAAACTCCAATAATGTTACTGTTTTGAATTGCTTTTCTAGTATTTCTATATGAATTTAACAATTAACGCAGACATCACAATTATTAGGGAGACCCGAAAATATTATCCAACTTTGAGACCTTAATTACGTATCCAGACCCATTTCACGTCGTTCATTGTTTGTTGTATTCCATCAAAGCGTGCGATAACGAATAGGATGGGCGTTATGTGGTAGGATGGGTATTCCTACCCCATAACGCCCATCCTATTTGTTTCGCCGATGAGTTTTAAATGGTCACAATGGGATTCCAATCGTCGCGATAGCTCCCCGATTTTCTGCCGTGGATCTAACTCAAAAATTCGAAGATCTCCCCAATGTATTGAAATATCTGCACGATTTACAAAAACGCAATTAATCCCATCAATATATTATGTCTCCGTGCATACGATTGAAAATTTGTATTATTTTCTCTATTATACCTCTTAGAATTATGAATAATTTACGAAGAATAATAATATACATTTAACCACGTATACCCAATTTGTGCTGTTATTGACACGTTAAACTACGTAGAGAATCGTCAATCTTATATCTATCCATCATACTTTAATGCTAGAGTAAGATAGTATTATCTTAATTTAATTCCTTTATTCGTATTTACCATTGAACGTGTACGTTATAAGGACGTCTTTTACGTTTGTCGTACTGGTCTTGAACAATTCATTGATTCATTAAAGTATCGCTAGTTTACTTTTTCGTAACGGATCCATTTAATACGAGCACTGTGCATAGTTATACTGTAATAGCTTAAGATGTTTGAGGAAACGAATGCTACGCATCAGAGAAAAGGTTGTGAGAGGTGTCGTGATTTTGCAGACTGAAGTAGTAACGCGATGATATCTTAATTTTCTTATATATTAAGCAGCGTAGAGCATTAACGGTTTTTATTTTAACATTAGAGCGGCTCTGGCGTTAGCGAGGAATTGATCACGCGCAACAATTTTTTAAAAATCACGCCGTACTTGTGCGAGACGTTTATTTTAAATTTTATCGTTTAAGTTGATCTTTGGTATTGAATTTTAATAGATTCAAGTTAATTTATATGATCTCAGACTTTATAAAGAGGAATTGTACATGACAAAAATTGTACTTACGTATTTAATCGAACGTTGAAACAACTGGCTTTATTTATGATAATTTAAAACGGCAATGTCGGTAGAAAGATATGCAATATTCATCTTAATTCATGGAAACTATCATGCATGCAATAAGGCTGAATACAATGTGATGTGACAATATCTAAGCGCGAGTTTATAAAATGGTAAAGTAATATTAAACGTTTGAATCGTTCATTCATATCTTCATCGAATTTAGTTCATACGTTGTACAACGTATATGATTGTAATTTCATACAAATTTGTATAGATAGGCTTTGTCGTTGAAATTTCGGATTCAATAGACGAAAGATCACATGTTTTATATAAATAATTGTCTCTTATTTTTAAACTTATAATAGTCACTTTAAAAAAAGCCTAAATTATGATGCGTTTAACCCTAGATCGCTAATCATTAATCTCGCAGACTGCGTGCAGAAAATATGATTAGCAATCTGGCGTTAATTAGATTGTAGTAAATTCTCATTGATTCGTATCAACGCCATATTCTAAACAAGGAGTTAAATGTCTTATTTTCATTTGAAAATGTGCGTAATATGGTTTTTTTAAATTCTAAATTGTATAAATCATGAACGTTGAGAGCGCGAGTCGGTGATTTTTTTTACTGTCTTATGAAAAAAAATTAGAAACCACCGATTAAGATAGCAAATATTCTCGGACTGATTATAGTTATAGTAGAATGTATTCGTCTCAACACTCACGAGCGTCAATTAGTATGCATTCGATTTGTTTATCATTGTCTAACCGTAACTAGTATTTGTATCAGTCTATCGTAGAAAGATCGTGCTCGGATTATCAAAATGAATAGCCTTAAAATTGCACAATTTTGCTTTTTATCGACATTATAGTTATGGAAATGTGTTGCATTTATAGTTGTAAATTTTTATACTTTGTAATCTTGCTCCGAGTTCTGTTAAACATATTTTTTTATAAGCTAGTTAGTACTTTGGATGAATGTCTCGGTTAAGTGTACAGAGGTGGGTTATCGTGAAGAATTTTATGCTGAATTTGATTAAAAAAAATATAGCGAAGCAGGGTTCGTTGGTGAAACAATAATACGAATGAAGAATTCTATATTTTGTATGAAAATTATTGAAGTAATCGTTTAAAACGAACTAACTTAATGACGTGTAACAGTAAAATGTATAAACTGTGCTTGTAAACGTAGTGCGTTATCATTAATATGAATCCGTAAATTAAACTAAAGGTGCTTGCTGTCTCTACGATGATAAGGTTTGAATGGAAGATTATATTGTTTATAGAAAATTGGTTGAAACTATTTTAGAACCTCCAAATTCCGGACGTTTCCGATCGATCGAAGCATTTTATGCATTCCGATTTATTTCGAATCGATGTAAATAAATCATCGAATATCCGCATGTACTTTTTTTAACAATTTTGATAAACAATATATTTTTCAAGATGTTATATATATTATATACAGGTATTGAAGTGTGACCAAATAGTAAGTACATTTAGTTTGTAGACGTTAAATTAATGATTTCTCATTTCATCGGTATTCCTGGACGATCGACGAAGGAATCTTTGTAGTTGTTAATGATAAGGCTACCTGATGCTTATGTAATTAATCATAAAACCTTTAAAAGTAAAGCTGTATTGCGTGCATTGATGGTTTAACGAATATTTCATTTGTATCCTATCTGTGTTGAATGAACGAAATAAACTTTTCCCAATAAATCATCTACTTTTTTTTATAAATCTGATGCTTTAACGCGTTGAGAAACTTCCATGTTAATCGATGATTAAACGTCGACGATTGTTGGATGTTTTTTGATTGATTCCGTTAATTTCAGCAGTTGGAGTGCTCCCAAACATTGCTTTCGTAATTAAAATGATTCCGCCATGGCAGAAATTTGAAACTGTTTATTTGTTATCTCGCATAAACTTTAACAATCATACATAGCACAACTTCAACATAAAGCTTAATGTTACAAATATACCTTCACAGAAATATATTTATTGACAATTTTAATACAACATTTTTAAATATTCCCATTATAATTTATTTGATATACACACACATATGAATTCCATAATTCATATAATTTAATAAATAGTTGACAACATGAGATATGCAATAGGAAAAAATATTATTTATTAAACAATATTGATAATACATGCATTTTTCAAGGAATAGACAGACATTTACTTAACAGGTACTTATAATTGATTTACGGATTGAGTTTTACAATCTAAGTAACGAACAGACTTATAACATGTTAAATATTTCAAAGATATGTTTATTGTACATTGAGTGATCATATTGTTGTTCAATCAACGATATACATAATACGGGATAATGATAAAATCTTAACAATAACAGACTATAGTTTACCTCGTTATAAATGCAAAATAACTAACAACGTAGCATAAATACAATGATACACGATTTTAGAACGATACATTAAGTTTTTTAGCTTCCGATAGGAGGAAAAGATTGGATAAATACATATGTTAATGGAGAAAATAGGAGAAACACTATGATGTTAACATTATCAGCGGCCCTGAGAACGTTTGTTGGCATCGTACAAGCCCAGAGGGCACAGGTCGGGTGCCGAAGGCAAGGGGGGGCCGGGAACCTACCGGCGTCCCAACCCGGCCCACAGCAAGGCTGGGTCATGACTGTTAGCCCCTCGCAACTCGATTGGCCCAGGATCCTCGACGAATGATCTGCAATGGGAATGTTCTGTCAAAAGAAATATCAAAAACGCTGTTATTTAAAAATCCATATAAATTAGTTCCGTAGAAATCTTTATTCCGTTCAGTCTAAGATTATCAACGTCTCGGCATGCATCAATTTAAATTGTTCATCGTATCATAAATTATGATGATGAAAGACCAACAAACGATAGAATAAAACTGACCTTACTCGGTGTGAAGGGCGATGAGAGCGAAGCGCGTGGAGGTAAGCCGCTGTAGCTGAAGGTCTAGGGCCTTCTCTTAATACTCCTGCAATCATAAAGAAACAGAACATTTTATAAGCGAGCGTACGATAAACGGGTTTAACGGGCAGAAAATATTTCCATGCACAATCAAAAGAGGATATCCAATGGCATTTAAGAACGGAACAACGAGACGATCAAGTGTATATTGTTACCGATTTGCATGCCATTAATGCACCCGTTCTACATAAATATTTTGTCTTACACTATATTTGTATCGGAATAGTTTGCAAGACGTTTAAAGTTAATAGACATGTCGCAATTTTTTACAAAGCTTAAATTGCATACCTTTCAGACGCAGACTGATTTAAATTGGAAAAAAGTTTTATACATAGTAAGTTCTAACAAAAAATGTAATGCGGGTTTATCTTCATTTTAAACTGACCGTTGCAAAGATTTTCATGTTTTCAGACAAAGAATTAGTTTTACATAAATAAAGCAATGATGCTTGAATATTTCATTTAGCGAGATTAAACATATTATGGTGGATTATGTAAAAGGATTGTCATATAAATATGTTTAATAACATTGATGGATTTAACATGGTCACATTCCCTCATACCCTGGTTTAATTATACCCAAACAAAATCCCAATTATCCAATCCTTACAAGATTTAATTATCCTAGATTAATAGAATACATGTAGAATGATGATATGAGATAACATAAATAACATAAAATGGTAGGCATTTCAAAAAGTGCCGTTCATCGCATATTAACTGAAAATTCGGACATGATAAAGCCGTGCGCAAAGTGAATGCCGCGTTTGCTCACAGATTGATACATTTAATCAAAAAATAATAATCAAAAAAGTCCATTTGTTTAATATAAAAAAATAATTTGAAGGCGAAAGAATTTTATTTATTTAAGAAAAGATAAAAATATAATTCTAAAATAGATGAATAAAAGACTAAAAAAATCAAATAATATTTTGAAAATATGGCGGACTAAAACTCTCAAAATTCTCGATTTCCCGACAAATTATTTATTTCCGTCGCTGCAGATGAATACTTATATACTATAATACTTTGATGTGATTCGTAATTATATTACGGAGGATTACAAAAATTCTGAACCCCGTATCTATTATATTTCATATCGATATTCCCATTATTAGAGTCGAGGTGTAGTAAATACATCACCGGTGGGGAAAGGTTAATATAACAATTTGAAAAACATATATGTACTCTATATGTGTATACATAGATTAGACAATTACTGCCCCTAGGCGTCGCCTAAACTCGTCAATTAGTAGTTACACCACTGTTTCAAAGCGTCCAGATTTTGGCGGGAATGTCTCGATTTAGTAGCCTTCAACGTGCTGGTGAGGTGTACGATTTTTATTAGATAAAAATTTACATCCCGAAATTTTCGGCATTACGTTTACTAATCCCGGGATTCATAAAACTGTCCGAGATCCCGGAATTGGATTCCCTAATCGTGAAAATGTTTCAATCGAATATTTGGCGATGTTTCACATCAATAAAGCTGAGTTTTTGCATAGGATGAAACACGAGTCCATTGCTTCACACCTGAGACAAAGGAACAATCAAAACAATAGACTGAAAGGGGATTATGTTAAGAAATAAAGATATTTTTTTATGTTTCTTTGTTAGGTCGGGTACTTCTGGGACTACCCTCATATGTCTGTTCTATTATATATTACCAAACATCCATGCGATATTTTTTTTTTTAATCCTTATGACGTCCATCAAAGCATGAATCTTTTTTTTTTTTGATGTGTCATATCCGATAACGGATATAGGGTGATCTCCATAGGAGATCTTACTTGGGAGATGATTTAATGTGGTGGTTTCCCGTTGCCTTCCACACGTGGTAAAGTAAGGATAGGATTATTTGGAAAGGTAGGAGAGGAGAGAATCTATGAGTGAGTAGCGAAATTATCATTATATATATAAATGATAATTAATAATCCATGCGATATAACAAATATTATATTACATCTATAAAAAAAACTATATAATCAATGAATTATTTTTTAGTTTTATGGACATTGAGAAAGCGTTTGATCGAGTATGATATCATTGGCTATTGATTGATTAATAAATATTTTTGATGCTCACATTAACAAAATAAACAGGGATTATAAATTAAAATTAGATAAAATAGATAAATATTTAAATTTTTTGGTTGGAGGAAAGTTGAATCTCGTTCGCGATCTCATTTGGTGTAAGCCGCTTGTATAAATTAACATTTGGGTGGTCTTCAATGATCTTACAGATCATAGAAGGCTCCTGGTGCTCATTTATCACCGAAAATGCCGCAAAAAGCCCTAAAATTGTGACCACAAGATCTGCATGTTCAACCGGTCCGCTTCTTGGACCGCTGACACGACAAATGAGTGCTTCGTTATCGAACGCTATGTCCATAGAACATGATCTGCGTTCATGAACGGATCTCTGCATTCACATTCCAAGATCGGGGAAAGCCCAAATCTGAAAATTGAAGCCCTAAAATGTCCGTGCCACAATCAATGAGTTAAAATTCGAACTTCTTCCTTTTGGACCCTATTCGCAATATTTAACCCCCTTAGATTATTATATATTTTTTTAATGTATATCGAAGCGATTGAACATTGCTGGGGAAAAGTATATCGAGCTGAAAAGAGACTATGTTGAGAAATAATATTTTTCCATTTTTTAGTATTTTTACCTCGTACATTTTGAATAATTTTGCTCAAATTTTCATCGTCACGTGTTCTTAAATCGATTCAAAAAATATAAATAGCCCGAACTATATTTTTAGACATCGATGAGACTCTTGAATAATTTTTATCATCGGGGAAACACCGGACAAAAACGCGGATGCAAAACATTTGTCCGTGCATCCGTAGGGGTGGTTTTCATTTCGAACTCGGGAAATTTATCAATGTATAGAGAGCAAGATAATAAAACGTGCATGTCATAAAACCATGGGGTTATTCGGAATTCATTAAGGCGAAAAAAATACCGGTCGCGTTTTTTCATCGATTCCAATCAATCGGAAAAGCCTCGATAAGCTTGTCTACTCATCATTTCTCATCGTCAACTTTTTGCCATATTCTTATCGAATGCGGAAATTGAATCGGTTGTATTTCCTTTTAGCCAATAGCAATATGTTCTATATATAAATGGCTATTGACTCGTTTCCATACGTTCATACAGGGTGTATCCCAAAAGTCATGAAATATCTTGTAGATAATATCGCTATCCACAGTGATGACAGCTTTGAAGGATCTTCCCGTCGAGGCCTTCTAGATGGAATACCGCACATGGGAGAGTCGATGGAAAAAATGTGTAGATGCTAATGGAGAATACTTTAAAGAATATTAACAATTTGTATCGATATTTTCAATAAATCTTTTAAATATATATATATTTCATGACTTTTGGGACACAGCATTGTATCAATTTATTATGGGTTTTGTGCTGAAAATCAATGCTGAAAGCAGTTATGTTAAATCTTTGAACAAAGAATATCCTACTGTTGTCCCACAATTTTAATCATGTCATATAATTATGAATCTCCATGTGTTATAACCGAGTGCATTGCATGACTTCCCACACAATGGATGCCATCCCCAACAATGGCTTTGTCCATGTCTTGACATTTTTTTTCATCCATGGTCACGACATAACGCTGCAATTTTCCAAGCTTAAAAGACATTGTCTAATTTTGTTGCTGAGAATCGTTTATACGGGGACTTTATGTTTCATCAAACTGTAAATAATTAATTTGAATTCAAATATGACAGATGAGCAGTGATGCCAACTTAAATCTCAGCGCGAACACGCGTGGAGCAAAGATAGACCGAACTTCAAGCGAATTATATTTAAAATGTGTTTTTCGACTTGAAATAGCAGTCGAAATTCGGTATTTTCATCGAAACAAGTTCGCGAGAACCGCAATTTCTAAGGGGGGAGACATGAATTTAATTAGCATTTAAAATTCGACTGTGATAATTTTCAGACCCGTAAAATAACATCGTTTATTGACTTTTTCGTCCGAAGGCACTGAGAACTTTCAAGTCAAATTAAGAATGTGCGAGGCAAATTGCACACTTTCCGAGTGATAAAAATATGTTGGTTTTTTCTTTTTAGGAAGCAGACGGTCGTTTTTATAAGAGCTCCATCCGATATTGTATTTGAATATATAAATTTAGATGCAAAAGAGTAGTTTAAGTATAATTATGGTAATTCATTTCAAAGAGTGGAAGCACAGCGTGAGAAAAAATAGTTAGGAAATTATTTCGGATGAGCTGCTTTTTAAAAAGGTATGATGCGATAGATTTATCATTATTAATTTCGTGGAATTTAAAATTGAGCGTTATAAATATTAATATATGTATATATATAGGTTCAAATCTAAAATATACAGGCGACCTTATGTTCAATGCGAGGAGAGGTCACAGCTACGAGACTACAAACGAATCTGGCTGTAAAAATACCTCTTCTCGCAGCCAAGACTATTATTCGATTCTTATTACGTTCGATCTTTGAAATTCCGACTCTTCATGTGGTACGCCCTAATATCTTTATATGCTTCGTATGAAATTAGATCATTGACTTTCTATGTATTTTATTTAAGTGCTATGTAAATATTAGATAAAGCGGAAAGAAATGTCATTTTTTTTTGTTGCGTCTTTGCCGTCAGTTTGCCTCGGGTTGCTGTCGAGTGAATACCTCAAGGTTGGTGTTATTATGAAGCTCTGTTGTTTGTCTTATTTTTTCAAATATTTTTTTAGCCATAGTGAAAATGTCCAAGCCAAAAATTAATGAGATCCATTTGCGATCTTGTTTACTGTTTTTATTCGGTAAATGAATAAAAGCAAAAGAAGCTACCCAGAGCATCTGTGATACATATGGCAAAAATCAGGATCGAATCGAATCAAAATCAGGACGACCTCAAATAATCGATGATGACGCATTAAATTCTCTGGTGATCCTCGAAAAACAATAAAGGAATTATCGCTAGACATCCGATGTCCCTGGTCGCCAGTAAAAGACCATTTGAAAAGTCTCGGGGAAAAACATAAACAGGGAATTTGGGCACCACACGAGTTGTTATCAACGGTCTTGGAACAACGGATAATCATTTGTTCATCGCTATTGTCCAGTTATGAATTCGATCCATTTTTAAAAAGGATCGTTACTGGGGATGCGAAGTGGGTCCTCTATAACAGTCCGAAAAGGAAAAACAGTGACTTTCTTGAAATCAAGTACCTGTTTCTAACCCTCGACCGTCATTATCCTTGAAAAAGGTACTCCTTTGTATTTGGTGGGATTTTTTTAGCATAATTCACTACGAATTATTAAAACCTGGCCAAACTGTCACAGCAGAGCTATATTGTGCATAATTAATCTGTGGAGGGCAATTATAAATAACAATGAAAATTATTTAATTGAATAATATTGTACAGCTTTCATTAAAATATTTTTTTTCTCCAAATAATAAAAAAATGACATTTCTTTTCGCTTTGCCTAATATGATCTTAAAAGGTTTGCTTATTTGGCAGATCTTTTTAGGATACCATATCCATTGCCAAACAATTGGATTTATATTAAATGAAGATCTTTCCAAACAAAACTGCGGGAAGAAGTATTCTTCCCGCAGCTTTGTTTGAATTCTCGTTGATGTAATCTCTTCACGCTTTGAATAAAGGTAATTATTGAAAGAAGAGTGCATTTATATCAATATATGACCATCCCGGATGCGGGAATGGAGTGCATCCCAGGGGTTCTACTTCTACAGGCGCTCCCACTCCATGTAAAAATGAAATTATTTAGTAATTGATATTTGTTTTAAATAATCAGATTTCAGTTGTTTGTTTATTTTCTTCTTGAAATACAACACTATTAGTTACCGGATGCTCTATTTAGATTGCGTCAAAGTAAATCTGCATACGCTAATATGATATTTCGTATAATTTTCAAGGAATGCAAATGTCATTGAACCAATCTAACTCAGAGTCCCAGTTTCATTAGTTTCGTCAGATTATCTTGGTGTATTTCTTGCGGAGATGCAATTATTTATATAGGTCATATGCTAGCCGAAGTTTAATTGAATCAAAATATATTGTGGATGGCACTTACCGTGAACGAAAGCATTTTGTACGGAAGCCGGTTGGTCTGCAAGAGATTCCAGCTGCTCTCTCAATCCTTTGAAATACTGCTCTACGTTTGTCAATACTCCTGGAAAGAAAAGAGAAGAACATCACTAAGACGACAGTCGTCTCAAAACGACCGTAATCCGATACGATCCTTTTTAAAGGGCGTGTGTGCGCGGGAGGACGACACGAGTCCTCGGAATCAAAAAGCGAACGACAGACGTCGAACATCGATCCTAATAATTCGCTTCGTTTGTTTTTCCCCCCTTTCTGGATGAATATTTATACTGGCGAAAAGGCGAGACGAATGCCGGATGAGTTGCCGCCGAAAGGGGAATCCCGAAAGAACTTCGTACGCGCGGTCTTAACAAAGTTAAATATCGCCATGACGTGACCTTTCGGCTTGAGCCCTCCCATTAAAATAATTAGCTCACATCCACCACATTCGCCGATATTTATTAAATATGCCCTCGAGATACCAGCATTTGGAAATATTCACCCGATATGCTAAGAATATATTAGCGATAATGGCGATTGGGCTGCTATTTTGTATTTTTTCAAAGTAATAATTAAAAAAAATCATAATCACATGTAATTATATTAAAAGCATAGCAGTCACGCGCCTTTATCGGGTTGAATATATTTTAATTTGCATTTTTCATTATTTATGTAACATAATGGCTTTAGATTGGACGATCGTCCATGTTGTTAAATAATGTGCGATAATACTGAAATGTGTCAATAGAAGTTACCCAGTCTTAATCTCGCTGATGAGGAATCCCGCATATGCTGCGAACGGATTCGAGTGATACAAAAAGAGCATTGTTCGCGCGTTAATTCCAAAGTTTGTAAATCGGAGACAAAGACGGAATGAGTGTCTTGCGTCTCGTCATACAATCGTACATTATACGATTGTATCGATCGATAACGATAACCCAAATGTATCGATTTCGAGCTTCAACAAATGCATTATTTTTTTACTAAAAAGACACACATGTGTATTGTTTATATTCACGCGAAGAAATGAACGAATATTGTGTGCTATCAACAGTGTAAAGGTTCATTTATTGATATACAAGATTGATTCACACTGCGCGGTCCCGAGAGAAAAGTGGATTTGTATGAACGATAAGCGATGAACATGCGAACATAGCGTCAATTTAAAATGCTCCATCAGCTTCAATATTCCTTCAATTCCCTGAATATTAATCAATTTCCTTTAAAATGAGCGCCTAGTCGTCCATTTTTCTGTGCGACATGATCTTAATACATACTATAAAACAGAATATCAGACTTACATAGGAAAAATTAAAACTTGCTATTGAGTCTGAGCCACGAAAAGAATGACGATAAGAAAAAAGAAGAAATCAGAAGAAAAAAATTTTTTTCCAACAAACTGCCACTTGGAGTTTCACTTTTCGTGACGTCCAAGCCAATTTACCCTAACATAATGGCACAACAGAGGTCTTTTTAGCCATCCTTTTTTTATGGAACCATTGTCAACCATTTTGACATGGTTTTTCATTGCGTGTATACGTTTTTAAAAATGTGATCGCCAGCCTGGGATCGGGATTTTCAATAGTCTAAGAAATTACATTGATAAATTTGATCAAAAATGTATTATTTTGTGGTTGATTGTATTATATATTGATGACTTTGATAGCACTTGGTCTGGTGGTTCGGATATATTATATTTTATCCACATTTTATGAATAAATCAACCCAGACAATATTAATCGAGACGATCTTTGGTGTGTTTTTACGGCATTAAGAAACTTCCAGCACAACAATATTGAATGAGAGGATAATATATTATTTAAAGATGACGATGTGTGAACGATTACAGCATCACAGAAGATTCGTTTAGCGTATTAATATTTAATGGGGATGTACGCAGATTGTAAATAAGGATTAACTTCCCTAATTTTATCAAATCTCGATTTGAATACGGGAAACATTTCATGGGTGAATTTCTAAGTACAAAATTGTCAATCAAACATCGTCGAAGTTCATTTGACTTGGCTGAAATTGAATGTGCATGTCATTAATAAATGATCATTTTGCTCGTCTGTATGAGGTAAACGTATTTAGAGATATTAGAAATTGCGTAAAAACTTGTCTAAAGGCGACTTGGGTGTCTTAGCATTTCCATGTATACCATATGTTGTCCCGTGGGATCATTTACGGATTTTGAGCATTTTCTGTTAAGGATAATCACAACACATAATGAATATATTTTTTTTAATATTATATACAAGCAAGTAAAATTGATTGTTTATTTAGGGTCGTCTTAATTTACTAAAAATACGGGCAGTAACTGTCTAATCTATGTATACATACATAGAGCACACATATGTTTTTCAAATTGTTATATTAACTTTTCCCTACCGGTGATGTATTTACTACGCCTCGACTCTAATAATGGAAATATCGATATGAAATATAATAGATACGGGGTTCAGAATTTTTGTATTCCTCCGTAATATAATCATGAATCACATCAAAGTATTATAGTATATAAGTATTCATCTGTAGCAACGGAAATAAATCATTTACCGGGAAATTGGGAATATACGAAAATGAGGGCTCACGCGATACCTCCAAGATAAAGCGGAAAGGAATGTCATTTTTTTGGTTGCGTCTTTGCCGTCAGTTTGCCTTGGGTTGCTGTCGAGTGAATACATCAAGGTTAGTATCATTTTGAAGCTCTGTTGTTTGTCTTACATTTTCAAATATTTTTATATTTTTTTAGCCATAATGAAAATGTCCAAGCCGGAAATTGATGAGACCCATTTGCGATCATCTTTAATGTTTTTATTCGATAAAGGATTAAAAGCAAAAGAAGCTACCCAGAGCATCTGTGATACATATGGCAACATATTGAATATTCGAAAATGCCATAGATGGTTAAAAAAATTCAAAAGTGGCGGCAGAAATTTGAAAAATAAATCAAAATCAGGACGACCTCAAATAATCGATGATGACGCATTAAATTCTCTGATAGAATCTGATCCTCGAAAAACAATAAAGGAATTATCGATAGACATCGGTTGTCCCTGGACGACAGTAAAAGACCATTTGGAAAGACTCGGGGAAAAATATAAACAGAGAATTTGGGCACCGCACGAGCTGTCATCAACGGTCTTGGAACAACGGATAATCATTTGTTCATCGCTATTGTCCAGGTATAAACCGATCCATTTTTAAAAAGGATCGTTACTTGGGATGAGAAATGGGTCCTCTACAAGGAGTCCGAGAAGGAAAAACAGTGGCTTTCTTGAAATCAAGTACCTGTTTTTACCCCTCGACCGTCATTATCCTTGAAAAAGGTGCTCCTTTGTGTTGGGTGGGATTTTTTTGGCGTAATTCAATATGAATTATTAAAAGCTGGCCAAACTGTTACATGCACCATATTCTCCTGACATTGCACCTTTTGACTATCATCTCTCCATGTCATTAGAAAATTCGCTTCGCGATTAAAAATTCACTTCTGTGGAACAAGTGAAAAATCATTTAGACTCTTATTTTAGCGGATAACTGGCCGAATTTTACGAAAGAGGCATTAAAAAGCTTTCTAATCTGTGGAGGGCGATTATAAATAACAATGGAAATTATTTAATTGAATAATAATGTACAACTTTTATTCAAATACATTTTTTCTTCAAATAACAAAAAAATGACATTTCTTTCCGCTTTATCCATCAATATAACAACACAATCTTTTTACTCCTCTTTCATAATTTTTAATACAGATGCAGAATGTGCCGAATGCTCTCATGTATTTAATTGGATGACGTGTTCTTTGTTTAAATGCAAATTAGTTTTGGACCACTTAACCATTTACGGTGGAATACTTTTTATATCATCTTCTGCAACATTTAGCACGTCGACATATGCGACTGAAATATTTCCCCTAAATTTCCGGAAAAGGCTCATGTCCTGACTACTTCCGAGCAATCGTTAAATTCGCCTTTATTAGCGTTTACTACTGTGTAATAATTAATAGCCACGACGACAATGGTGGAACTTTCCATATGCTGGTCGATATAGTTGGGAGTCGCTGGTTGTTCCGACGTGTCAGTTGTCAGAAACCGGGCGGATTCTTAAAACTGCGGTCCTACAGCACATTAATTACCACAATTCACGCCATTGCATCAAAGATATGCTTTTTGATCATTGTGTGTGGGTTTAACCAGTAGCCATTGTGAGCCGTCTAGGTGGTAGTTGAAAGCTCATAAAACTCGGTACCTTTTGAATTCGTAATTCCATCGGGCGCTTTAATAATATGGTATTTGGCGTGGAAAATAAAAGTTGCTTGTCGCTAATGATTATACTCTGAACAATTATGACATGTCAACTGAGCATGTTCAACGCATAATGGGAGAGTTGGGGGTTGAAAAAAACACGAAAAACATGAGAAATCTTTTCACACTGTGAATCGTATACGAGTAGCTTTCTATCATAACCATCTTATTCGACAGATATACAGTATTGTATAAACAAATGTAATTTATTTTGAAAGTTGTCCTTTGGATGTCCACTAAACAATAGCAAAAAAATACATGTTATCAGATTGACAACCGAAACACGAATGGCCATTGAAAAGGACGATGTAAAAAAAGATGTTTGGTTCGGTACCCCTAATAGTAGCCAAGTACAGTAAAACCTCAATTATCCGGATTGTTCAAAATAAACAAAAAATATTTGCTGATTTGCACGTGGATTTGCAGGGTTACAAAGACAATCAACTACATAGCCAATATCTGGTCCATTATTGTGTGAAAAAGAAATATTTTATACAAAATTAAATGGAGATTTCACCTTCAAAGTAAGTTCAAACTGGGTTGAAAAATTCAAAGGACGACTTGGTATCAGAGAGCTTGAAATTCATGGGGAAAAGCTTTCTGCTGGCATACCTTCAGCAAACACATTCATTGATACAGTGAAGCTATTTGTGGAGAAGGAAAGATTCGACGAATAGTTTATATACAATGCTGATGAGACTGGTTTAAATTAAAAAAAAAAAACTACCAAAACAGATATAGGAAACATTTCGGAAGCAAGAGCATAAATCTCAAAATGATCGAGAAGAAAAAGAAGATATTTGCAAAGGGGGAGATATTGGTCCTATAAATTCTGAAGCTTTTAAATGTTTATGTCCCATGAAATGGCTTGAGAATGAAGAAGAGTGTAATTCAGAACAACTTGTATATCTTAAGAGTATTCTTGATTTGGCAGTTTCTAAAATAAAATCTAGCTTAAAGCCAAAATTGATAATAAATCTGGATAAAAAAAAAATATTCACACTTTCCTCTCTCTAATAATGCTATTGTAGTGTGGGTGATTTACCATCACCACGTAGTAGCGCTATTGATCAGATTTGATTCGTCAGATTAACAGCGACATCTTCCGTCTCTCTTCAGGTGCAATGTGTTATTTTAACAGCGCCATCTCTTGTGGCCCTGCAGAGACATTGCACCTGCATACCGACTGATCGCTTCTTGCGCGTGCACCGTTGTTGATTGGGTAGTGACGCGCAGGAGGCGGGAGTTGGGAAAGTCGTCGGTTAGCCTTGAGTGCAGGAGGTCGTCCTTCCCGCAGCCAGATCTCTCTCTCTCTCTCGTGTGGAATAAATAGTTATTCAGATAAGAGAGTCTTTCTATTCGACGCCCGTCTATTCCCATCCATTCGTCCAGGAAGATAGTGGGAAACCCTCACTTTAAATATTATTACCCTAGAAAAAACCCTACGGAGATCGTTTACATTCGATAATGGATATTGCGCTTTAAGACTGACAAAATATGATTTTGACTGCCAGATTTTATCAGCACATTCCTAATCAAATTCTTGAACGCCAAAAAGAGCCACCACTGATCGAAAAAATCGCTATGAAATAACTCTGGGAGAATTATTAGCTTAGAGATAAAGCTGTGTTTGTGTAATATCTAATAAAATATGTTTCCTAATGGCGTTGCGGTGACTTTATGCTATGTAAAGACAAGCATAAAGTTTCTATGCGTAGAGCACCTGTGATGTATGCAAAGGAGATAGAGAGAGCACATTTTCGAGATTCATTTTTCGATCAGCTGTCGGTCGGAGTTTCGCTTTTCGTGACGTTCAAGCCAATTGCTCTACTGCACATAACTTCTATAAATGTATTATTTTATGGACAAAAAGAAGAATGAATTACAACTTAGAGCAGCGAGCGGTAATGTCTTGCGTCTCATAATACACTCTTACATCGATGGCAATGTCGCGCTATAAAGGTACCCCTACACGTCTAAATATTCTCAAATATTGCGATCCATAGCGCTTCATTTTCAATGCTGTGCTTCTATTTCGAACTACAATATTATCATTTTTATTACGAAAACAAATAATAACTTATGTTTCTATA
The DNA here is from genome assembly GCA_008973525.1 of Stenopsyche tienmushanensis. Classification (NCBI taxonomy): domain Eukaryota; kingdom Metazoa; phylum Arthropoda; class Insecta; order Trichoptera; family Stenopsychidae; genus Stenopsyche; species Stenopsyche tienmushanensis. Next base: position 200,134 of record WACJ01000137.1, read on the forward strand.
AAGAAATACAATATTATATGCTTAAAACTCAGCCTGGTATCAAAATTGATTTTTTCGAAACGCCATTGTATCGATCGGTCCCAAATTTATCGATTTCGAGCTTCAACAAATGCATTAATTTGTTACTACAACTGAAGACATATGTGTATGTTGAACGTACAAATAAACGAATATTGTGTGTTATCAATAGTGTAAAGGTTCATTAATTGATATACAAGATTTACTCACGCTGCGCGGTTCCTGAGGGAAAAGTGAATTTGTTTGGACGATAAGTAGTGGATATGCGAATATAGCATCTATTCGATAAAAAATATAAAATATGCAATACATTAAAATTATAATAGGCAATTTGTATTTTTAAAAAAATGCCTTTGTCTATATATATTTGGAGCATCAGTGATATCTCGCGCAAATATCACCAGGTCAAACGAAATTTGAATTATGAGCGGTTATAAACTTGTTGACAAATCCAAAACTTCTGCACGCTAATCCTAAAGATAATATATACACATTTGAATCCTTCCACGTCATTCCATCATTATGAATTATTAAATTCGTATCGTTTAAACGTTCATGCTTGTTAGGGGGCGATGTCATGCAAAGACTCAGCAGTACTGCGAATTAAAAACGCCTTCCAATTTACACATTCATGTCCTACATTTAGTCGAAGCCACTTACCATTAATTGAGTTTCAGGCTACGTATCTATTTTTCAGCGAAATATACTGAATGCCAGACATTTTTTTGTATGATGAATTTGTGCTAGTTCTATTGCGGTTATGACTGTTTGAAATTGACTTGTTATGCTGTCAGTTGTTATAAATTGGTCTAGGAATTGAATGCCTTAAAGTAACTAGAAATGTTCGGGATTTGATAAGACCGGATAATGAAGAGCGTCATGCTGGGAAGACTGGATGATAATCATATACTATGACGATTGGGATCGTAATGAAATGTCATATCGCAAAATAATAGCTCTCAGCATCCCAGAAGATAGCATAATACATTCAAATACATGCAAATAAGCGAGAAAATTGTTCTAAAAATATATATTTATACATAAATAAATAATTGAAAAATTAAAACCATGAATAATATATAGCCAAAGTTTTATTGTCGAAGTTCTGCGGTTTGATTAAACAAAGATGTAAAGTTATTGCAATCCATTTACACTCACAAAGCATCATTAGCATTATTAAAAAAGGGATGAATTTTAAATAGGAATCATACTGTGCCTCAAGTCTCTTCAAAATTTCACGTGATTAAGAGAAAGCGAATAATTACGCGTTGCGCAACAGAGGATGCTACTTCTCGCCTTCTTTCTTCAGTGACGGGATCAAAAAGCTTCCTATCCGATGAAAAATTAGGTTGTCCCATTAGTCTCTTTCGCAATGAACACAGATCTAATCATAGCCATGGTTGAAGAAAACCCGCGATATACAGTTCGAGAAATAGCTAACAAATTAGAAATTCCACGAACATCCATCCATAATCATCTAACAAAATTGGGCTGGGCTATCAATCGTTCAGATGTGTGGCTTCCTCATGAACTGGCTGACTCAAATAAACTTCAGCGTATTTCAACATGCGATCTTCTTCTCCAACGACATAATAGCCAACCTTTTTTGAAGAGACTTGCCACTTGAGATGAAAGTTGGATACTCTATGATAATATCCTTGGAGTTAAAGCGTACACGGTCTTGAACCAATGGTACAGAAGCTTTAACTGTAGCTAAACCTGGCCTACATCCAAAAAAAGTTTTTCTATGCATTTGTAAAAATTTGAATTTAAAAAATGATATAAAAATGTACCTTGATCAATATATTTATGGGATACCCTAATAAATATATTTCTAGCGAAGGAAACTATATAGAAAAAAAAAAACTCTATTTGTATTTTTACATATCACTAATACATTTGTACAGCATAATTCCAATTTACATTGTATGAATGCGTAACCTTCTATAGCGTTTTGTTTCTATAACATGGTCCCTATCTCGACACTATAGAAGGGTTGACTGTATAATACGTACATTATTTATGTAATTTGGCTTTCACAGCATTTAATAACCTAATACATTATACAATCGAATAGTCTCATTGTCGAATATTCATAATATTTCGTGTAATAAATAGTAATTTTGGACAAATTTCATATTGGATTGATGGATGCTCAAAAGGGTGCTTATTGAAATAATGATGATGAAATACAATTCATATTACATAAGGTTTTATTCATCATCAATACTAATCACCATTAAACGACGGTCTTTCCTTATTGCCCAAACACTTCTTGGAACATATATTAAATTTATTGTAAGTTATTTAATAGTATATGGCAAATTATTGTGGAAGGTTAAAGCGTTGAATAACGTGTGCGAATTATCAAATTTTCGGCGACGTTCGGTGGCCAAATTTGAGTTAACTGATTTGATAAATAATCAGCCAACGACCGCGCGTCACCGAAACGCAAGGTCTGCTGAAAACATCGCTGCTGTGCGTGAGAGTGTGCGGGACAACCCGAGGCCGTCAATTTTTCGTCGCTCACAAGAACTTGACCTTTCAGCGATTTCTACTTGGTGAATTTTGCGTCGAGGTCTGCGCTCGTATAAAATCCAGCTGACCCAGGAACTCAGCAATGCCCTGGAAACGATCATCGGCTGATGTCGCTTAAACAAACTTACGTTTTCGGCATCCAAGTCGCAGGGTCTCTTCTTAAAAGGGCGTCTGGTGTGCTACCCAAGCATCCGCGTAGGTGGCGACAAGATCAAATTCGTGGAATAAGCCTCATATCTGGGGGTCACTTTGGATGAAAGACGCAATTTCGCGATTTATGCCCGCCATGCAGTGGCAAAAACCGCAGTCGCCTTCGGTAGAATGGCGTGGATCTCGGCTAGCGACTGAGGCGTATGCAAGTACCCGGACATGACGGCAGATCATGTTCTATGATCGTGTCCGGGCATGGACGCTTATCGGGAAGTTCTCCTACACTGTGTCAGAGGTTCCGCCTCAGGGCCTGTTGGACCATGTAGTACTAGTGGCTGGTCCCTGCGCATTAGGCGCTTTCTCCCAGTTTTGCAGTAGTTTCGGCACCAAATATGCGGAAGGAGGATTCTACGGAGTAATAATTCCGTAGTCTACTCCTTCCACTTTATAATAGCTCATCTAGACCAAAAATTACATTGTTGACCCAACCAATGCTGGCAGCGAATCCCCCCCCCCCCCACAATGATGATAAAGAGGGGCATTTTCGTCAGCATCATTGGTTACACGGCTGGTGCATGAACCCACAGGACCAGTATACAGATGATCTCCAGGATCCTGCTGAGGGGGCAACGGTCATCCCTTATATTAATCACCAAGGCGTTCCCCACTGTGTCACTGTGTACTTCCGTCCGTCACCTCTTCCTGTTCTTTCAAAGTATTAAGTACCACATGCGGTGTCGCTGGCCGTCCCGGATTACTGGATGTCCCAGTTCCTCGCGGGACACAAGTGGTTTAGGGTCTCTCTCCGCAGGTTTGCCCATGCGATCCGTTCATAGACGCAGACCATGTCCTATGGACATATCCAGGTATGGCGTCTGATCGCGAGGCGCTATGTCGTTGTGTCAGCAGTCCAGAGTTTGGACCGGTTGGACACGGAAACCTTGTGGCCACTCTTTCTAATTTTAAGACGCTCAGGGCTTTCTATCACAAATTTGGGGGGAAATGCATTCCCGGCTTGGTGCGGTGGCCTAAACTGAATGATATGGATATAGACAATATGTGGTTCTAATAGGACGGCGCTACGTGCCACACAGGGCATGCCGCGATGGACATTCTGCACGAGCGATTTGAGGGCATCCTTTCAAATAAAATAATATTGAGTGGATATTTCAAAAATACAACCCTAATGGTTCAACCAAATATTTTAATCCAACATTTAACTTAATGACTTAGATTAATTAAATTATGGAATATTACAGATGCTATTTTATTCATCATGAATAGATTTTTATAAAATTTACGTCTTAAAATATCAACATTGTAGGTGGTATATATGAGCTTTCATTGAACTGCCATTATCTTAAATGTCATCTCCCCTCCTAGATCAATATTATATATCCTCATTCAAAAATCGTCTCCGCTGAAGAGATTCGATTAAAATATGCTATGTTTTACGTGCCAGCTTATATCGACGAAAGGACAACAGACGGTTGATAATTTTATTTACCATCACTGATGAAAAATTCAAAGGACGTGTACTATCGCTAGGCTCAGTAAGACAGGTATGTTAAAGGTGTTGACTTGGAATATCGAAGCACAATATATAACAAAGAGGATATACGAAATGCTAAAATAATGCAAGACATTCAGCAGTAAGAATATTTCATAAGAGAACTTTTATAATGATGACCATATGAAGATTCGGTATTTCAGATGAACCGTGATCGTTTTCTATGATTTCCACCAAAACGGTGTCAGTTTGAAGATGAATTTAAATTGATATAAGCCTTCGGATAAGTAACAATTTGAGAGATAAAATTAAGACTTACCAACGCTCAAATAGGGTGATGCTGCAGGTTGAGAACGACGAGAGATGAGTCCACCTTCGTTCTCAGGTTCCACTCTTACGGTCATGGGATCTCCACCAACTTGCCATCCGGGACGTAATCTTATTCCTTTATTGCCTCTTGCGACCATTGCTGCTCGAAGACCAGATCTCTTATCTTCCAATCTATTGAAAAAAAAAATAAGAAAAATATTACATTCTAGGAAACAATTCCATTTCCTAAAGCCAAATTGATGATTTATGGAAACAATAAAACATCGCTATAAGATGGTAAAAATTTTATGATCCTCCACATGAGCATGATGTTTTTTTGCCAACAACACAATCGGTTCGATGGTTATTTTTTTATCACCCAATTCGCCTTAATATTTAGAGGCGAGCAAGATAACATATCTAAGAATTTTTAAATTTCTGGCGTCGTAATGCACAGAAAAAAAATGATCCGTGAAATATTACAGGAATTGAGTTATTATATTATATCCTCCCATATAAACCAGATATCGTTCCATCAGATTATTATCTTATTGGGTCAATGGATCGCTCTTTAAGGATTGAATGGGTTCATAGTGTGGCCAAAGTCGAAGATCAACTACCTGCTTATAAGCTAACTTCTATAGAGAGTTGCTAAAAAATAATATTGTCGGATAAAAATGATAATGGTGTAGTGCCTGGAATTTTATAATAAAATATGGAATAGAATTTTTTTCATCATACTAACAATTTGGGAGATGAAAAGTGTTAAGATATTCGATTGATTGTTTCGATCAATTTATTTGGTATCGCGTGTTTGTCGGCCATTTTGTTCAGTTACAGTAAATCCTTCCGATGGAAAGGTCGTCACGCTCTCTCGCTACCTTCCGTCGGTGCGAGATTCACGCAATCATCCGTTTTATGATTTTGCAGAGCAATACGGCCGCGAATATCCATCAGAAGCTTGTGGAAGTTTATTGTAGTAATGCGATGAGTCGACAACATGACGCGAAGTGGATTAGATTATTCAGAGAAGGTCGTACTGATAATCATGACGAAGCAAGGAGTGCGACACCATCAGTGATTTTTGAAGAACTTGTGCAAAAAATTGAAGAATAAATGGGAAATGACTGCCGTGTGATGTATTAAGAAGAAAACCGTAATGGACTTTTCGATCCTCTTAATATTTATGCAAAAAATGAACCATGTTACCATGATAAAAAAAACTCATTACTCTGCTCGAAATGGCGCTCTCATGTGTCCTGTTTATTTTTCAGGACATGTGCACTTGAAATATTTTTCGCCATGGCATTGCAGCCTCCGCAAAGGCACAACTATATGAAATGAGCCCTCGTAAAATGAGACAAAATGCAGACATTAGGGTGTGTTGCTCCCGAGAACCGTATAAAGCATGGTTACCCCACCATTTACGGGCACACAAAAGCATCCGCTGCAAATTAGACGAATGTTTCTTTCACGCCTTCTAACCTAGTTTGGCTTAAAAGCAACGTGCGTTGTTTACTCCTCAGTCAAGATGTCAAAATGTCTCTCGGAAGACGGAGGGAGTGGCGTAATTAGCATACTGCTGTGACACGTACCTGAGGTCTTCGTCGTAGTCGTGTAGCTGGTCGTCGATGGGCAGATCATATGTGGAATAGTGGAAAATGGAGTTGGAAGACTTTGGATCGTACGGGTCCATCAGGTGTCTCGATGTTTCAGCTAGTAGTCTTGTGTTTAGTGGTAGCGATTCGACGTCCATCAGGTCTTGCAGAGCAGGATCTGCATTGAAGCAATAAAATGCGAAATTAATTAACATACACGACATATTCAAATATGATTATTCCATGACTTTGTAATTATAGGGCATGCCACATGAAAGTTCGAAATTTGTGAATGATGATTAAAATACCATAACTTTTACAGAACGCTATAAATTCAATCAAAATTCAAAAATCTTTTGCCTTGAATTGACTGCTTCATTTTCAGTTTTTTGAGTAAATCTTCTATTTCGTCATAATGACTTCCCTTGATTTTAAGAAGTAATAATGCAGTATGCCCTTATATGTCCACCATACAGTAATCATGAGCTTTTTTGATGCATTGAAAACTTGGGCATGTTCTTGTTGTAGACAATTTGAGTGAGGAGGCTCTGGACATATGGAAATGTGTGCTACTTGTGTGTGTACTTTAACTTTCACAATGGCTTATACGAGGGTCATCTAAAAAGTAAGAATATGTAGCGTGGGTGTTATAATATCCCCACATAGTAGCACTATTAACAGCGACATCTTTCGTCTCTCTTCAGGTGCAATATGTTATTTTGACAGCGCCATCTCTTGTGGCCCTGCGGAGACATTGCACCTGCATACCGACCGATCGCTTCTTGCGCAAGCACCGTTGCCGTTGTCGGAGGAGGGAGCCGGGAGATTCGTCGATTAGCCTTGGCTGCGGGAGGTCGTCCCTCCTGCAGCCAGATCTCTCTCTCTCGTGTGGAATAAATAGTAACTTTAGTCTAGCTTTAGAGAAGTTAGTCTTTCTAATAATTAATATTTCTTAATATTTTAATTATTATTTCAAGTCAATCCCTCGTAGATAAGCCCTGCCCGACTTTATCAATACTGCGATAATTTTTTTTATACAATCATCATTTTTATTAAGTTTAATTCCGAAAGATGTATTTTTAATACGTTTTTTTTTATTTGTAATACATAATTAAAATGATGGAACTACAGTTCGTCAAGCAGCACACTGTAGTTAATCATGATTCTATTTTATTTATTTGCACATTTCTTTCAATCCGACAGAACGCCATCCAACCCCCTGGAGGCAACGTCTTTTAATTATGTTGTGCTACGCTCGTTTAATTTAACAGTCGCAAACAATTTTTTGCCCCAGTCTCTTATAAATCGCCTCGTCCCTTTTTTATTATTCATCAACAACATCTTCGAGAAAATTGGACACCGCTACGATATTTAGCCAGAGATCCTTTGTCCAAACAAATCCTGTACACACAGGTGGAATGGCGCATACGAAAACTTTTTTAATAAGCGAACATCATCCCTTTTCTTGGCTGACTCCTGATGAAATTTGCGAAATTCGTGTGGATTACCAAACATAAACCCAATCGAACAAAGTAAATTAATCGTAGAAAGTCGACAGTGACTGACATAAGAGGATCAACGGCACGATGGATGATGGAAAATTATATGGTGGCTCACTTTAATTGTCGTAATGTTGCTGTAACAGTCCATGAATTTAATTTAGATGATGCGCATAATTTGACTTGATGGAGATATGTATGGATTGCTTAATATGCCACCCCTTCTAATTTGAATGATATCATATTAAAATTATTTACTATAGAAGCACTCTTCGAATAGTTTTCAAGCAAATATTATTGCATTTTTAAAATTACATTCCATATTTGAGCATGATTTTTATCCACGCAAAGTATATATCTACGCTCACTCCACTTTTAATATAGGTTTGTTTTAATTTTTTAGCGCTTTTAAATACATCAATCATCGCATCATGTCGTACTTGACCGAACGCTTTTTCAATGTCGAAGAAACGCATACAAAAACATGATACAATAATATAAAAAACATATTTAAATACAATGGAATACCAAAACACTTGGAAAGCTTAATGATTTGTTAATAAAAACGTTTTTGTATTTGAACTGAATTTATTATGGAAATTCTGTAATATTTGATATAAATTATTTTTATCAATATATAGGTCATCCAAATGTGACTTAATTAGATTTAATGTTTTCTCGAATTGTGTGACATGTAGAGCCATTTTACTGGAAATGTACATCAAACACAACAATATGATTCAATTTTGGCTTTAAAAAGTCACTCAATATTAATGGTTATCATGTATGTCAATGGGTATCACATCAAAAGCTAAAATAATAGATATTGATTTATTTATTTATATTAAAATAGCTTTCACCGTTGTAAGAGAATATCCCGAAAGTAAGTGTACTACATTTTTGTATATTTTTAGAAGAAGTGTATTAAAAAAATACAGGATATTGTTGATACACTTGTTAACTCTACCTATACTCCTCCTTTTCTTTTGAATACATCTTTTGAATTTGTTATGGTCTTACAATATCGTTATGCATTGATGGTATCTCCCTGAGAATTATGCCTTTTCGGTCCCAAAACACTGAAGCTATGATTTTTTTTTTATCAGATATTGTGGTTTTTAATTTTTTGGCTGATGATGAATTGGTGTGATACCACTGTGACGACTGTTTCTTTTATTCAGCCATGTAATGAGCCACTCACATTTCATCTCCGGTCACAATAGAAATCAGAAAATCCTCACCTTCCAATTCAAGTCAAAGGAATCACAGAACATGGCTCGCACTTGGCGTGATTTCTTGCCGACATCTTTCACGCAACTGGATACTACAACATGAGTTTACGTACTACCATGTTCCTGAGAAGCCCGCTTTGTCAGGAAATCTCCCTTTTCAAACTAGTATTGCCAACCCTCAAAAAACAAAAAAACCGCAGCCCATTATGGTTACAGTACACTTACTTTCGGGATATTTTTCGTACATAAAGAAAAGAAAAAAAGACACAAACAATTAAAAAATACATAATAAGAATACGAATAAGAAGAATAATAAAAGGTTTAATAATTGTTTCGTCGATAGTTTGTGGGTTTTTCTGACGTGAACCCAAGACGACTGAGTTACGATAAATTAACACAATCAAACAAATTCTGCATAAGAATGGTGTTTCATTTACTACATATTGAATATAATTTGGAGCAGTGGGTGACTATAAAGATATGAAGACCAGCTTTGATCAAAATTTGGGCCACTTTGAAACAATATAAATTATAATTATATGACGATGGCCTTTTAAAATTTTCGATTGAATTCTGTGAATTGAAAATTGTATTAATCATACAATTTATCGTCGTTTTTGGAGTCGTTTTCATTACAATGGCTGCTAATACAATGGGGGGGTTTAATCCGATATTTCTTTGGGCGTCACATCGAAATTTCTTCAACTCCAGGTAGACTTCGAAACGTCTTTCAAATTTAATTAAAGCCCCATCCCAAACAATAATAAACCGCCCACAACCATGCAGGTAATAGTTCGACATGGGAAAAATTCCAAGTCTTATCAGTTTATTACGTCAAATATACGAGGATGCAGACAGATTCTAAATTTGTTTCACGCTTTAATAAAGGCCGTCGTTTTTCCTTTGATTTTTTTTGTTTGTTAATAAATGCAGACGTTTAGCGTGTGCTTTTTCATACAAGTGCTGACTCGAATGGTGAAAAAAAGGCTTCATAAAAGGGGATGTTTAAACATTGAGGGAAGTAGCCATATATACCTAAATATTCGCAATAACGTTTCAGTACACCCCCCCCAGTAATTTATGTATGATACATGATTCCATTAAATGTGCGTACATCATTCTATGCGATTTCGCGGAGGATTTCATACAGAATAATCTCATGAAGAATTTTCTTTATGGAAGAGTCGCCCCTTTTTTTTGAAAGCTCTTCTATTTATACATGTATATTAAAAATTTAGCTAATTTCCTAAATCACAGCGATGCCGTAAAAATTGAAATTGAGATCTCAGGACAGGAAGGAGGCACAAAGGACCAACAACAAAATTACAAAGGGTTCTGTAAAACGAGACGCGAACGCTGATTATCTTATTACGCCCCCGAAAAAAGAATATACAGCGCATTTCGAAAAGTAAGAAATAATCGTCAGCGATCGCCAACCGGCTTTACGACGATCCAGGACTCGTCTGGAGTAGTTCTTTATAAGGCCGTAAACATTTTTGCGGCGATTCACAGACTCGGAGAGCAATGAAACGGTTAATGACGGCACCAGATCTGATCCTCATCCTCATCGCTCCAAACGTTGCAAACAGATTCATCTGAATTTATAACACATTTCCTGTAATGTCGCCCTCATGTGGCGTCCTGGTCGATATGGAGATGTCAATCAAGCTAATTTTAGACGAATTGCCCATCCATGCCAGGAAACACATGCCAGGACTTTACGTCGAAATACATTAAAGAAATGCACTTAATCCGAAGCCAAAATACCGAGTATTCATAGATACCTTTTATTATAAAAGCTTTTCAAATTTAAGCGATGGAAAAAAATATTGGGTAGTGTGAATAAATTCTTGCCGTTGATGATCATGCTCTTGCAGAAAAAACATGTAAAAATTGGTTTAATCGCTTTAAAAATAATGATTTTGATGAGAAAACAGTGGTGCACCAAAAATTTTTGAAGATGAAGAATTGGAGACATTGCTTGATGAAGATCCACGTTGAACGCAATCTGAACTGGCAAAATTATTAGGAGTGGATCGAACAGTTTAGAAACATCTGATAGCATTGAGGATAATGCAAAAGGATGAATCTTGAGTGCCTTACGACTTGAACCCGAGATATGTGGAAAAGCGTCTTTTCGTGCGTGAACAGCTGCTCTAACACAACCAAACCATCACAAGAACGGCATCATTAGGGTATGAATCTGAAGAAGCGGTGCTCGTGATCACTGGAATCCCCCCGATGGACCTCCAAGCAAAGAAGAGGGCCTTGGACTATGAAGACCTCAAAAATCGCAGCGAACATGATCAGAAACTGATGGAAGCCTGGCAATGGAGATGGGATCAAGTCCAGCAAGAGAAGATGAACCTACCGATTTATCCCTGTCGTATATGGGTGGAGGGCCCAGAAACACAGAGAAACGACCTACTGCCTGACTCAGGTACTGGGCATGGATGCTTCGATGCATACCTGAAGCGGATTGGCAAGGAACCATCCGCAACATGCCACCACTGCAAAGCGGAGGTCGATGATGCAGAGCACACCATCACTGGCTGTGAGACTTGAGTACCCCAGAGAAAACTGCTGGAACAAGCACTCGGGGTAGCTAAGCTCAACGTCGACAACATGGTCTACAGCATGATGGCAAGCAAGAAGAACTGGGACCTTTGACAATCACCTAAGGCCAGAATACCTGTCCTCCTGAAGCAATGTGGAAAACAATAACAGGATGACAAAGAAGGACAAGGGAGGGGTTTAGTCACTAAGAATCTGACACTACCCTGGGATCAAACCCAGGGCGTCTTATGCAAGATTTCCCACAGGAAAAAAATCATCACAAGAAATCTTGCGTGCGTTGAAAATAAGGCCCATTGTCCAATGATACGACGATGTGTCAAAATCTACCACATTGTCATTTTTCCGATCGACGACCCTAGCCTGGCTGAGAAGCACTTCGCTTATTATGAAGATTCCAAAAAATGGTTCGATTCTTGGATAGCCTCAAAATACATGCCAAAAAGATAGGTAAAAGCAGTGGCCAGTAGGGAATCCAATCCCGAGCCAAAATTTCGATCCCGGGATTTCGGGATTGAATAAAGCGATCCCGGGATCAATGTGACTGATAAAATTCCTTTCTGCTGAGACACGCACTAAAACTCACAAAATTCCGATTTCCCGACAAATTATTTATTTCCGTCGCTGCAGATGAATACTTATATACTATAATACTTTGATGTGATTCGTTATTATATTACGAAGGAATACAAAAATTCTGAACCCCGCATCTATTATATTTCATATCGATATTTCCATTATTAGAGTCGAGGTGTAGTAAATACATCACCGGTAGGGAAAGGTTAACATAACAATTCGAAAAACATATATGTGTGCATAGATTAGAACGTTACTGCCCCCAGGCATCGCCTAAGCTCGCCAATCAGTAGTTACGCCACTGTTTTCAAGCGTCCAGATTTTGGCGAGAATTTTTCGATTTAGTAGCCTTCGACATGCTGGTGAGATGTACGATTTCTGTTTGAAATTTTCGGGATTACGTTACTTTTTTAAAGTCCACAAAAAACGGCGAGAACTTATTCACACACCCAATAATATTTCCAATCGATCCAAGTAGGTTTGATTTCTAAGATCTGAAAATTTAGATGAAAGATCATTAATTTAATAGCTTATGTGAGTGAAATGAATCAAACAATTTTCAAAAAAAATAGAGCAAATGTATCAAAGCCAACCGGCTCGCCGCGCCGGTTATGAAAACTTTGATATCTCAAGATAAGATTCAAACAATCATATGGAAATCTTTGAAAAAGAGATTCAATTATTTGAGAATTTGAATTTTGAACAATACTTGGATCATAATAAGATTGTACTAATTCTATAATCTTATCGTGGGCACACACAATAACTTACCAAAGTTTCATCGCAATAGGATTAATGGTATAGGAACGCATACGAGACAAACGAACAAACAAACATACGTTCGTTTTTTTATGTGGCTTTTAGTAGTCCTTTTTATTTTCATGTCGTACATATGCTTATTTTAAAATGCGATCGCCAGCCACACTTGTAGATTTGAACTCAAGACGATTGAGTTGCGAGTCTAACCTTAAAATAAAAAGAAATCGGTCGAAATAAATACTCAAACTGAATTTTGATCCCTTAAAACAATTCAATTTCAATGCAATTTTTAGCCATATCTAATAGTTCCAAATTGAAATTCAGTTTCATCGATTCGGCGATTCGCCCCAGAGCTTTCGATTGAAGCTCACCCTACAAACGCCCCCACAATCAGGACTATACCTCTAGAGTTTGAATGATCAAATTAGCGAAAATTATACATACGCTTATAATGTTGTTTCGATTGTTTATGTCATTCGCACCGACTCGAACTACGGAATAGAATTATCGACTAGGAGATTGCTTCCGCCGATTTCAAAGGGAACAGCCTCTCCCAATTACATGGAACAATTTCCACGGGTCATCTCTGAACAATGAAAACTTTATTGGAGATAGTCATCTTAGATTAGCCGAGAAGCCTTTGTGTACGTCATAAATGCTAATTTATGCACATCTTTAAATCAGCGCCGAGATAATCGTTTTCTTGCAGAAAAGGGGCGCTCCGACGTCAAAGGGGGAGCGTAGGATGCAAAACACTGAACGACTTTGAAGAATTAGGGCGATAAAACGCCCAAACGAATAACTTCCCTAAGTTTCCTAAAGCCGAATACAAAACAAACGCTTAATATAAGACAGAAAATTAAGCACAGAACCAATGATTCCATATAAATGATCATTTATTGATAGTGCCAAAAATACAAGCCGTTGAAACTATTACAATTTGCCAACTGATTTACAATCTTTTTAATTATTCTGCCGTACAAATTCCTCGGTTTAGATGCAGAAAATAAAGAAAGGCCGTTTTTGTCATCCAAATTCGTATTTTTTGTATTCAAAAACTGCTCTTATACGGGAAATAAAGGAAAATCCAAAGGAATGAGATCAGGAGAATAGGGTGGATGCAATAGTAACTCCCACTAATCAAGACTCTCGGCTATTCCATAAAAAAATGTCGTATATAAGTTTGATTTGTTTCCATTTTGAGTTTTTTTCTGCAAAAATTGTGCACATCCAGATGACAAGACTGCTCAGAATTTAAAAAAAATATGATTTTTATCCATGTAAAATACATATTTACACTCACTCCACTTTTAATAAGGGTTAATTTCAAATTTTTAGCGCTTTTAAATACATCAATCATCGCATCATGTTGTACTCGATCGAACGCTTTTTCAATGTCGAAGAAACACATACGGACACACAATACACTATTCAAAAAAACATATTTAAATACAATGGAATACCAAAACACTTGGAGTGCTTAATAGTCGTTAAATAAAAACGCTTTTGTGTTTAAATTCGATTTAAGATCGATGGACATCCATGGACGTCGTCGTCAAATGATCTAGACATTTGGATGATGAGTATTATTTTTAAGCGATATCAACATAATGGCGTTGTATTTCGAAGCCGTAAATGTTTGTTTTTCCAGAAAGGGTTTTTATAAATTGGACTAACACTATTGTTGTAGCATTTGGCTGATAGGCAATCTTACTGCTAAAATAGGGTTCATAAACCTTTTCTTTTATTAAGGGAATAACATCTCCCTTCCGATATATATTACAGCATCAGCAGATACAAAGGGGATGAGACTATTAATTTTCGAGGAATATTATAAAATATTCCAGGATCCAGATCGACAAGCGATGAATATAAACGATTTTATCAATATGTTTTCACAGTGGGATGAAAGGCATTTTTCCCCGATTAGCAATTAAAACCATAAGACCCATACGAGGATTGTAATTTTCATCGTATCGTAAATCAAAGGATTTTAATTGAAACGTGGGACGTTGTGATTTGTACGCTTTTATATTTTTCATCGCAGAAATCTTCAGCGATTTATGGTGTTAGAGGTCGACCGATATTGCATCCTGGAAAGAATTATTTTCATCAAATTATTCAGTGGTTGTGGGGGCAGGTTGTGGAGTATCCACGTAATAAGATAATGTATATCCTTCTTTGATCCCCCACACAAAGATGTGATGATGCACGTCGTATGGGGGCCAGGAGATGATTTATGAGCGCATCTATTTCAATTTGGATGTTAACGTAAGAAACGTGGATCAAGATTTTATAAATGCGACCAAAAACGAAGAGGACGATACAAATGAATGTTGTGATTAATTCTTGGAAGGCAGTAAATCCCCCGAAGCCTAAATAATATTAGCACACATTTTTTCCTACTATTTTTGCTTAATAACTCCAGCCGAAAGCTCTCAAGCTATTTATTATATTTATTCAAGTCCTAATTTAAAATATTCAAACCAAGGCAAGGGATGATTAGACAGCTATCGCAGTAGACGCGAAATTTAGAGGGTTTTTTTCTATTAAAATGAATACAATTTTATTCAAGCTTCAAGAAAATTTTAATCTACGTGGGTTTTTTAAAAATATGCATATCGAAAACTTTTATACAAAAGCAGATCACATCATAAATGATGAAGAAAAGTGCCCGAGCTAGCAGATATGAAAGGCATTTCAAAAGTGCTATATATCGTATATTAACTGAAAATTTGGACATGAGAAGGTTGTGCGTAAGATAGCGCTGTGAAGATCGAGAAAGTTTTAATCGAGTGTTTAGTGATGTGAGAAAAGGGGGATGAGTGGCCACAAGGTGTGTGTATCCAAGCGGTCCGCCATTCGGATCGCTAACACGATGAATGAGCACCTCGTATCGGGCGCCATACGCAGACATGTCCACAGAAGTGAAATAAAAGTGTTGTTTTATCAATCATATCAACCAAATTTAGCCCCCTCAAATTATTTTCTGTTTCCAAATATGAAAAAATGACTCGATGATAAAAGATTTGCCATCAATAAAGAGATGGAGTCGGCGATCAGTACTCACTATCAATCGCTGAGAAAAATGTAACGAACTGAAAGGGGACTATGTTGAAAAATGAAGATATTTTTTCTTCAAATATTTTGGTGCGTCTTTGTTAGGTCGGATACTTCTGGGACTGCCCATGTTTGTACATTCTATTATATTTTGCTTACTATCCTAGTGATATAACAATTATTCTATTAAATCTATGAACAAAATCGTATAATCAATGAATTATTTATTAGTTTTATGGACATTGAAAAAGCGTTTGATCGAGTATGATGTTATTGACTATCGGTTAATTAATACATATTTTTGATGTTCACATAAACAAAATAAACAGGTTAGTATGGCTCAATTTCTGTTTTCAAAAGGGACTCCCACTTCGGCTCACCCAGGTGGCATAAAACGTCACCCAAGTGCTCGAATCGAAATATAAATGATACAGCTTATCAAGAACTGACACCGTCTTAAATTGAATGTTGTCAGTTCATCCTGGATTAAAAATATCATATTTTTAAAACTACCCCGCCGATACGATTGTTATTTAAGGCGAAATGATAGCAATTGGTCTAATTGTCATCTTAAAACCAGGTATTCCATCAATTATGAATGCTTCAACCCTCGAAGGCGTAAGTGTTCATAAAATTACATCCAACGGTCAAAACATTGGTCATAAAAGGTCGACCAACAGGTCAAAAATGCCATAAAGCATGTTTAAAGTTGGTGTATTTGGGTTTTTGTGTTTTATGCGTTTATCCCACACCGAAATGCAGTCTCAATTTTACACGAACGAAATATTAATAAAAGTCGCTGGCTGGTAGATAGTCGATGAAAAAGTTATGGGGTTATCTCATAAATAATGTTCTAAGAATAATGAATATATATATTTTTAGGGTTTTGCATTTGCAGTGAAACCCTGAAATTACATATTCTCGAAATTTACGTCCGATCCAAGTCTACGAAAAACTTAATGCAGAAGATGCTATCTATATTGTTTTAGGATACTAATTTAAACAAAGATAGAGATGAAATGAAACGATCTTTGTTTTGTGTGGTTTGGTAGCCAAATTCATCACATCACCGAAACGCAAGGTTTGCTATAGACATCGCTGCTGTGCGTAAGAGTGTACGGGAAACCCCGAAGCAAGTCGTTCACAAGAACTTGGCCTTTCTACGACTTCATCTTAGCGAATTTTGTGTCGGGATTTGGGTCTGCGCCCATATAAAACTGGATAGGACATATTGAGATTTAGTTTATTTATTTATTTTTTCTACTCCGTTTAGATTTTCGTCGATTTGCGCCTTTGCAAAAAGCAATTTCGGGATTTTTGCCGTGTGCAGCCCTAATATTATGGCAGGATCGATTCTGCAAAAATCTTTTGGCAAATATTATGGAAGCAGTGATATGGTAAACAATAACACCTTTGATATGTAGAGACGTCAACCGTGTCGGCCGCACACATTTTCCGCGATTCCCGATCACACTGTTCAAACAGGCGTAATGGGAACGATTGTGCGTGTTTATTTTGCGGCGGTTTAATCATCGAAAATAACCGTCGAAGCCTCAAACGGAAGATGAAACGGCGAAGAAATGAAGCAGCATCCTTTGATGCTTGACAGAATTATATTAAGGCGGTGGGGAGTGTCTCGCTTTTGACCCACGGGAGTTTCTCTTTAAAACCCCCCCAGCTGTGGTGCTACATTTTAGATATTTTAAAATAATTCAATTAAAAAGTAGATCGTTATGTGCGCGTTTGAGGATTTATTGAGACGTAGTTTTTGAACTTTTCTTATTCTTAATGCTTAAGCTGTTGGTGGCACAGGCATAAATATGGTGTCCGTTTACTTAAATTATGTATGTGGACATGTGGGTAGACCCGCGATTAAGTGATCGGGCTGGTAACTCAATTGTCATGGATTCAAATCTACAGAAGGTGTGTTTCACAAGTAATGCTTCCATTTGTATACACTACAGCGCGTTCTAGCCTGTTGGACTGGATTGAAGAAGGTGTTAGCTTTAAAACTTAGTTAAAACGTATTAGAGTTCGAGTGCGTTCCAAAATGGATTGAGTTTTGGAAGTCCGACACCAAAACGTTTCTATTATATTAACTCAGCAGGCCTTTAGGAGTGATTGCTTGTCCAAATCAGCCGGTTGAACCTTCAAAGGATAGAAAAAACTCTAAACATGAAAAAGGGTATGTGCTAACTTTCTTCGTCGAGAAACCGCTCCGTGACTGGCTACGGACTTACCGATGAAAAAGGTGTAGGTCAAAATGTTGCAAAGGTGCCAAGTCACAGCAGCCTTCGTTGTCAATGATTCCCTGGCAATGATCATCACCCTATCGATTCCCCAGCCTCCCTAAAATCCGACCTAGCTATCCCAGACCTTTATTTTTCATTGCTTAAATCGAAGTCCTGAAAGGGTGGAGTGGGTGTTTCACTCTACGATACCCACCTATAAAACCCCAAGATGTTCAATTGAGATAGACGAAAGTGGAGGGAGGGGGAGCTCCTGCAGTCCATAGCCTGCTGTGGTCTTCTTCAAGCTGATGTTGGACTCATAGTGGCAGTGATCTCGCATAATCGTTTATTTGCTGTTAGAATAACCTTTTCCTTCCTCCTCCATCGTACCTACGGGTGTACGTAGTCTGAAACCGGTATTTGTTGGGAACCTAGCCTCCTTTTGAAGGACGCTAAATGAAAGGTGTGGGCACCTGGAAGCTCTGTGTGTAGCATTTTTAGGAAATTAAAAGAGTGATGTGGGACACTCTTGTGTGGCTAATCTGGCTGCAATTACGACTGCTTCGGAGCATACTTGAAGTGGATAGGTAAGGAACTAACTGTGATGTGGCACACCAATAATAAATACGCTGAAACAAGCACTCGAGGTAGCTGGGATCAAAGCTGAAGACATGATCCACAGCATGATGGTGAGCAAGAAAAGCTGGGATCTTTGGCGGGAATATATAGAAGATGACCGCCATAGAGGACAGTGAGATAAATAGGCACATAACGACTGTTCAGATGTCCTATGTCCAGATTATCTGTTTCCCTGAAGCAATGTGATAAATAGTACCAGGATGATAGAGACGGACAAGGGAGTGGGAGACGGGACGGGAGAAGGGACAAGGGAAACTATCTTGGGACCCATTAACCCCAGGGTGTCTCAAGCAAGATTCCCCACCCACAGGGGGAAAAAATCTGGTGGCATTCAGAACAGACCACACAGCAGCGCGGAACATGGACTCGTTCTTAAAGAGTCCGAAATACCATTAAGCCGCTGTTTGTCCGATCAGTCCTGAATGGGACACGATTGAAAACATCCAGGCTCATTTTACATCAGGCCTTCCAGGATGTCTCAAGCCTGGAAACACCACCTCCAGAAGTGTATCAACGCAGTAAGGTACTATATCGAAGATGCTTGCCTAATTATACAAATATGTTTAATTTTTTTTTATGAATTTGGTCGCATCACTTATGGAACGCATCATGAATATTCGCTATGAAAAACAATGCTAAAATGGTTGTCAATAGCTCCATAGATATATCGAATATTGTAATTGATCGCGTCCTTTTTTTCAAATTAATTCCACAGGTTGTATGTTTGGGGACAACAGGATAAACTATCCCGGGAGCGCTCCGCTTCAATACGCAACATTGGTGTCAGAACCGACGGATAGTTAATAAGCCAAGCTGTCCTATTGTACTATTACATCAAGTCAAACTAGATACAATTTACCCAACTATATTGATGCTTACATCATTTATTAAGATAAAGGGACGAATAACAAACACAATGGTTATAAGATTATTTAAAATATGCATTATGATGTACGTTGAATTTTTATAAAGGATCTAATTAATGCGATTAAATCAAAGTTAAGTCCCTTTTCGTATAAGCGTTGAGTTGAAGGACTTTGAATTAAGTCTGGATATTAATAGGATTTATCAATAATCCATTTAAGATGAATGAAAATCCAATGAAAGCTATAAATTAAAATATATGCTTGAAATCTCAATGTTTTGTGGTTAAACCGGGTTCATTCAATCGATGTTTAAGCTGCTAGATTATACTAATTTTTACATTTATATATTATAAAATGCTTTTCAATAATTTTGCGCGTTTATATATCATCGGCGTCTATTGTTTTTATAACAAAAAAGTTATAAATTCCGATCGCTTTACAAAGAGATGGAATAATTGCCGCGATGTGTAAGTGTTATTGAAGCGGGCGTTTTCAAAGGAATCATTTATAAGACAGATCATCCCCTGGAAGCAACTGAATCGCATTACCTACCCCTCTGCGCTTCCCTTAGCCGGAATTTTTATTTAATTTTATTTTTATCGACCAATAATTTTGGCGTATACTTTTATTGTGCGCGCATACAGATGACGAGGAAACAAGCCACCCGAACTCGCACATAATCACAAAATTGACGCATCATCCCCTTTCGAATCCTACCCTCGGTTTCGTCTATCAGGTCGTTTTTATTTCGGAATTAGTGCTATTTGGCGCCTTGCAAAAATATTAGATTTCGACGTATTTCTTCGGGTATAAATTAAGGCGCTCGGCAATTAGGCGACATCACAGGAAAAATTCAGCAGGGCGTAATTTTTTCGGGGTGGATGCGCGACTAAGCGCCGTGAAAAAACATTAAAATTACTAGGTGCCATTGGGGGGATCCCCCTTTTCGATGACGTAATTAAAAATAATTAAATAAATCAAAGCAGAGATTAAGTCATTTGAAACTCTGGAGGTGTGCACAGAAGATAATAAGCTTAATTTTTATGTATTCGATCGAAAAAATAATGTTATCCCTTAAAATAAATTCAAAATTATTTTGACATTTAGCTTCAGACAATTTTTTTATTGCAATATCTGTTATATGTGCAAATTATCAAATTTTATTTTCAAAATAAATGAATGATATGGATGCCGACAATATGATGATGTTACGTGCCATACAGCGCATGCCACGATGAACATTCTACATGAGCGATTTGAGGGCATATCTCGCACGGCAGTGATGTGTACTGACCACGGATTTAACACTTTGAGATTGTTGCGGTGGATAATTTAACCACGTTATATTTCATACTTAATGCTATAAAAAATACTTTCAAATATTAAAAAAATTGAGTGAATATCTCATACACAACATATTTTATTTACATTTAAAAATTGAGCATACTTAAGACCCTATATTTTATAGGTCATTAATCAGCGTCCAATTAAAATTGTTATAAATTTTCAACATGATATTTGTTATCAAACATTTTATTAACACTTATAGAACTCCATTGCGATGTTAGTTAATGTTGGAATTTAGTTTTCTTGCTCTCAAGTACGCTTCAACGATAATTTAATATTCGCAGTGATGAAAAAAGCAATTAATATATCGTTCAAAGACCGAGAGAAGCCTCCAAAGCTGAATGTGCACAAGAAACAGTACATCCTAAATGCAACATAATGGAGTTTAATCGTAATGTCGATTTTGTTGAAATGTTTGTAAGAAAACAGCTTGAAGTTTGATCCTTGTCTAAGTATTTGTCCCGAAATGAAAGGCATCGAATGTCATCAATAATTTAAGAAAAATAATGTTAAACAATATAAAGATATTAAATAAATTATAAAAATATTGTTGATGGTTAGCAAAATCGCTATAAAGAGAACTTGGATTGAGAATCTGAAGCATTTTTTCTAATTATTTGATAAGATTCGATGAGTCCAGATTGGAATCAATGCATCTTGTTATAAAAATTCGATCAAATATCAGCAAAGTGGTAAGGCTCCGAACCGGAACGAAATCTAAAACCGATAAAACCGTTATTTTTGACGGAATTTGGACGGATAATATCGGTTTATTTTTGGTTTTGGTTGAACGGTCTGGGGAACGGTCGTATTCAAATCTCCGTAGACTATTAACCCCTACGTAGAGACAATAATCGTTTTTAATACAAATTAAAACATATAAATGATCAAAAACGAATCACCCATAGTAAAACCGTAATTGAACCGATATAAATATTAGGGACGTAACCGTTAACGGTTCGAAGTAGAGCTTGCAAATTAATCACATTTCCATTACCGATAAAACGGTAAAAACCCTCCCATTATCGGTTTACCGGTTATTTACCGGTAAATAAAAAATACTTTAAATTGGGAAATATATATGAAAACAAGATTTAAATATTAATATGTAAGCACATATTAATCCGCTTTGCTAAGGTAAACAAAGCCTTTTGTCAACTATGCCGAGAGGCGGTAATGGCATGCTCGGAGTTCTCAAATATGAAAAACTACGAAAACAACGATAAAAAAAAATTGTTCAAAACATTAGGATGTCCCATAAGTTTCTTTCGTTTTAATATAAAAAAAAATAAACAATAATTAGTATTACATCAAAATTTATTGAATAATATATGATCCATTCTGTTCTATTACCTTTCTCCATCTCTCCGGAAGCCTCATAACGCCTTCTTGCCAAAATGTTCCAGGTTTGTTGGCAAAATATTGACCAAGGTACATTTTTTGAATTAGAATTTTTATCAAGTAAAGAATTTTTCAATGAAAGAAATAAATAATAATCTGAAGGGGCAATATCAGGAGAGTATGGAGGATGAGGGAAAACATCCCAGTCAATTGACAATAATTTATTTCTAACGAGCAAAGACACATGAGACCTGGAGTTATCGTGATGAAAAATAACGACTCGTTTGTTCGCTAATTCTGGCCGTTTTCTGGAAATTGCATCCTTTAGATTGTCTAGTTGAAAACAATATTTTTTTGAATTGATCGTTTCACCTTGCTGAAGTAGCTCATAATAAATTACCCCCATCCAGTCCCACCAAATGTATAGCAAAACTTTTTTTGGATGTAGGCCAGGTTTAGCTACAGTTAAATCTTCTGTACCATTGGTTCAAGACCGTGTACGTTGGATATTCTTATAGAGTATCCAACTTTCATCTCCAGCGACAAGTCTCTTCAAAAAAGGTTGGCTATTATATCGTTGGAGAAGAAGATCGCATGTTGAAATACGCTGAAGTTTATTTGAGTCAGTCAGTTCATGAGGAAGCCACACATCTGAACGATTGATGTAGTCCAATTTTGTCAGATGATTATGGACAGATGTTCGTGGAATTTCTAACTTGTTAGCTATTTCGCGAACCATGATGACATCGTCAATGTCGATAGCAATCCTCAGTGTCACTAATTTGCTTAGTTGTAGTCTATGAGACTAATGGTTAGTGATCTAGGGTTAAAATTCATATCCAAATTGGACCACATTGAAAAAATCCATCTTCATCATACGGCACCTAAAGATGAACGAGCCTAAATTTCGATATTATTTTTTACACTATAATAAATAGCACACACATTCGTCACGAAAGGGTCATCATACACATTTTCGAACCGCTACGTAGGCGTAGCGATTGCTAATTATGCTATAATTTTCCATGCTACCTTCATTAGCAATGGTCATGGCAATTCGGCGGTGGAAAACTATTATACTTCGTTTCTCCTCAATTATTCTCATACAATATCAATTTACTGACCGCCCCCTCAATAAACGCTCGACCACAATCGACCCCCAAAATCACTCGCATTATGAATGACGTGAAATAATTTCGGAAATTACAGGAGCACAGGCACGTGATTGCTGTCCACCGATGCCGCTAATTGAGTCAACCCTAATGACTAATTATTGCCAGTTGTGTATTATTTTAAATGGCGTGGGCTTTTATGCTGTTTCGTTTGGGCAATTACGAAAGCATTAATCAAATGGAATACTTTCCTCTGGCGCAGACAATGGGTACGAAATTAATTTCCATCGAAGTATAAAATTCGTGGAAGGCGTGTAGGGGCCGATGGTGCATTCATGATGCTAATATGCTCATCCTGGAAAATAAGCCAAGATTGACAGCAACCCATATGCGCTTTTCATACAAAATTTCCCATGAGATTCCGAGAAATAAATGTTTAAAAATGTCCAATTTTTGCCTGTAATTATCTAAAAAATAATGATCATTACGTGGAACAGGGTGTTAGAAAGTAAGCAAATGTCCGTGGATTCCCAAACAATTGATACAAAAGCGCTCATCTTAACAATTATCTTTATTTAATTCGAAGACATGTTACAACCACGATATTACAGAATGAGCCTGTGCGAAGAATACCTCTTCCCGCAGCCAAGGCTATCCGTCACTTTTTATTTCATATGCATCCATATTCATTTTCTCTTGATAAAACGTAGGCAAAGACGAGAAGCGATATATTCGCAAGAAGATAAATGTGTGAATTTATCTGGTTTTAGTTGGTTCCTAATAAAGGACAAATAAAGGGTCAATCAAATATGATGCCCAAATGTTTAATTTACATAATATTTTCTCGAGTTGTGTGACATGTAGCAGATATTTAGGGAATCCAATCCCGGGATCCCGGACAATTTTAGATACTTAAGAATCCCGGGATTAGAAAACGTAATCCCGAAAATCCCGGGATTAAAATTTTTATCTAACAGAAATCGTACTCCTCACCAACACGATGAAGGCTACTAAATCGAGACATTCCCAACGAAGTCTGGACGCATGGAAACAGTGGCGTAATTACTAATTTGCGAACATAGGCAACGCATAGGAGCAGTGACTGTCTAATCTGTGTATACATATATAGCGTACATGTATGTTTTTCAAATTTTTATAGTAACCTTTCCCTACCGGTGATGTATTTACTACACCTCGACGAATAATGGTAATATCGATATGAAATATAATAGATACGGGGTTCAGAATTTTTGTATTCCTCCGTAATATAATTACAAATCACATCAAAGTATTATAGTATATAAGTATTTATCTGCAGCGACGGAAATAAATAATTTGTCGGGAAATCGGGAATTTTGCGATTTTTAGTCCGTGTCTCAGCAGAAAATAATTTTATCAAGTCACATTAATGGTGTTATACGAAAATGAGGGCTCACGTGGTCATCAACTCGAACTAGCATTTAAATATCTGATGACGATACCTCCAACGAGTGTGGAAGCTGAGCGTGCATTTTCAGCAGCAAGTAGTCTGACTTCCAAAATCAGATCCAGACTAAATGACGAAACTCTAATGTTTAATGTTAATGTTACTTCGGGCATATTTTCAAAATAATATTTGAATTTTTTAGTGTTTTATTTATCTATTTTTGAATTGTATTTTTATCTTTTCTTATATAAATAAAATTCTTTGGCCTTCAAGTGATTTTTTATATTGAACAAATGGACTTATTAGTAATTTTTGATCAAATTCATCAAGGTAATTTCTTAAAATATTAAAAATCCCAATCCCGGGATCCCGGAACTGGTCCTGGGATTGTCTAATAAAATCCCGAAATCCCGGGATCGAAATTTTGGCTCAGGATTGGATTCCCTACATATATTATAGCTGGTCGAATAATTTTTAAACACACATTATTGCATTTTTAAAATGAAAACAATATTTGATCATGATTTTTATTTGCGTAAAATACAAATTTACGCACACCCCACTTTTAATATGGGTTTGTTTCAAATTTTTAGCGTTTTTAAATACATCAATCATCGCATCATGTTGTACTCCATCGAACGCTTTTTCAATGTCGAAGAAACGCATACAGAAACACGATACACTATTCAAAAAAACATATTTAATATAGAATGGAATGCCAAAACACTTGGACAGCTTAATAATTGTTAAATAATAACATTTTTGTATTTAAAATGGATTTTGGCTACCATCCCAATGCATTGACCAGAACAGAAGCCAATTAAATGATATAATTTTTATAATATTTTCTATAACATGGAAACATAATTAAACTAAAAATTTCTACACTGTTTGTGTTATTTATTTTTAAAATAAGGTAGTTTCGCTGCCGCACTCTGTAGATTCAACGGCAGAAATCGAGCAAGTTATTATAATCAACATTTTTATTGTTATTTTTTTTAAAAGCTATTGTGACCCATGGATTAAGAAACCTTGAATTTAAGCAACTTAAAGCTTTGATATCTCGAGTTTGTCCTCTCGAAATATCATCACAAACATTGTGATTTATGCAGATTAAATTAGCTATACATATTACAGCAATTATGTGCGTTGAAGACGACAATGAACCCCTACGATCAAAACTCTATATACAGATAAATTCAAATATACGAAAACACGTTTATTGAATTAATTTAAGAATTGTCCCCTTTGTGATACAACGATCAACACAATAAAACAATCATGTGCATATATTGGCTAATTAATAACGAGACTGGACACATGTGGCTCTAACCACGTCATATAGGGCGATAATGGATGGATGATATTGAAATTGGATAATCATATACAAATACTGCATATTTAAATTATGTTACAATATTAATTCACAGTCACGCATTGTTAAAAGTTTGCGTATTTATCTGGTGCGTCATAATCAATGTATTTTTGTTGTTGTTGTGAAATCCACATGGAATTCTCTAATGCTGAGAGTCAATACAATGCTCTAATAAAACGAAATTAAATACAAGACCGTGTTGATATTTAGGGTTTTGAAGCAATCTTATTGCAGGCAGATTATGGAAGTTTTGCTGGAAATTGCCGGAAAATGCAATCCACAGCAATCAAGCTTTTATTAATAGAACAGAATGCAACAGTACATATACAAGGGAAGCAAATTTAAATTAAAACGAGTCAAAAGATTAATTTCTTCATTAATCTTACTTTGATGTGATTCATATTTATATTACGGAGGAATACAAAAATTCTGAACCCCGTATCTATTATATTTCATATCGATATTCCCATTATTAGAGTCGAAGTGTAGTAAATACATCACCAGTAGGGATAGGTTAATATAACAATTTGAAAAACATACATGTACATACCCGGGATTTCGGGATACGGGATCCCGGGATTGGATTCCCTACGCTCAATACACAACAAATTCACTATGTAATACCGGATCCGCCAGATGAAATGTTACCATCTTAATATAATATTTTAAAATAAAGTAGTTTCCCTGCCGCATCCTGTATGTAAAACGCAATGCATAATTTGTGATATTAAAACGTTTTAAAATATTATCATAAATAATAGATACGTGCTAACGAATCCCTCGTTGATCATTGAAATGTTGCACTGTGTAATTATGGCGGAATTTAATGCAGAAATTCAACGCCGGTTGTTAGCATCGACGTCATTTTAAAGGACGATATCCTTGAAGCCCGCACTAAAAAAATAATAGTTAACAAACAGTGCTACGTTCGATGATCTAATATTCAAGCGGTTAATCAACAATGGAAGGGTTTCATACGTGGAATAGTAAATGGACGGGCTTTTATATAGAATTGCGAATGTATTGGCTAAATATAAACATTAGAGGGTATAAAAGCGTTAGGGATGACGAATCGCTCTGATTATCCATACAATAATTAGAGTTTAAATATTTAAATCGGTGATTATTAGCCGTTGACACGCGTTCCGCGTACGGAATCGGATACCTGTTGAGCGCTAAAGCTCCACTATGAATTTATCCTTAAATCCATTTTTTTTACAAGGCGATTGAATGAAAATAAAAATTATAAAGCCCATAATATCGAATCAAGAATGTCAATAAACCAAAATGTTTAGCCTAAATTACAGCGCCCATTAAATTTAGTTTACCCTTATTTATTATTCCAACCGCCCCTACATTAACACGACGAAATTGGTTGTTTATATTTGACTTAATTGATTATTAAAATCATGAAATAAAATTATATCCGGATTTATTAATGAGTATCGACAGTGTAAACATGGTGTTCTTTGGGTCGCTTAAACTACTACAAGGTATGTATTTCAATAGGGACGCTCTAAATTTGTTAGCTTATAGCGGCCATATTGTTAAATGTAATGTTAAATGCAAATTTTATTTTTAAAATCAGTGCTCCGTTCGAGAAACGTTGATAAATAATCAGTCAACACCCGTACATCACCGAAACGCAAGGTCTGCTGAAAACATCACTGTTGTGCATGAGAGTGTACGGGAAACCCCGAGGCAATCAATTTTCCGTCGTTCACAATAACTTGATCTTTCTGCGATTTCAACTTGGTGAATATTGCATCGAGACTTGGATCTGCACCAGTATAAAATCCAACTAATCCAAGAACTCAGGATAAATGATCATAGATAACGCCGTGCGTTCCCTGATTGGCCTCTGGAGCAATTGGAAGTTAATCCAAATTTATGAGAGTTCAAATCGTTGTGTAGATATATTCATGTATGGCATCCGATCGCGAGGCGACGCATGTCAGCGGTTCGAAATGCGGACCGGTTGGACACAAAAACCTTGTGGCCACTCCGTCCTCTTTGAGGGCTTTTTGTGGCATTTTATATAATCTATACTAGGAACCTTTCTAGAGGGAACGAGGAAATAAAACTTTTTTTATAATAATTTTACAACAGTCTCAAGTCAAATCCACAGATGTGCACAGAACAGAAGCACGTAACTGGGGAATCCCATGTAAATATGTTTTTCAAATTGTTATATTAACCTATCCCTACCGGTGATGTATTTACTACACCTCGACTCTAATAATGGGAATATCGACATGAAATATAATAGATACGGGCTTCAGAATTTTTGTATTCCTCCGTAATATAATTACGAATCACATCAAACCATTATAGTATATAAGTATTCATTTGGAGCGACGAAAATAAATAATTTGCCGGGAAATCTGGAATTTTGCGAATTTAATCCGTGTCATAGCAGAAAGGACTAAACAAATGGACTTATTAGTAATTTTTGATCAAGTTAATCAATGTAATTTCTTAAACTATTGTAAATCCCGATTCCGGGATCCCGGGACTGATATCGGAATCGTCTAATGCAATCCCAAAATCCCGGGATCAAAATTTTGACGAACACCCGCACTTTAAAGTGTTAACACCTGTTCAAAAAAGGGTTCCGGATGAGAGTACTCAAACCCACAATAAAAAATGCGTATCATGTAGATATAAAATAGGATTTGACACTCAGCACATATTGTGATGCCAATGTTATTCTTAGGTCGGGTGATATATTCCTTCGTTTTTATGTGATTCAATGCGAGCAGAATTTTTACTCTCATATACTAAATTCTTCAAAATGAATACATTTTTATGATCGTTTGCGTGAATATTGATTGATGGTCTTGTTTAAATCCATCCGAGTGAACTTCTGCTAGTTTATTCGAACTATCGATGGCATCTTAGCGTCATTTATGATGATAAATTCAATTAAATCGAAGTCTTATTTTCGATTGAAACTCTAATTACATTATACGATATGGGATGAATTTCGAATACAAAAATTTAAGCTGCAAAGTTTGGGTCATAATTGACCGCGTTACAAAATTCATATTTATGAGCCACGCCGAATATTTATAGAATGTACTGAAAATTTTACTGCAAATTTACGTGTCAATGAATAATATGTGCTTCTTGGAAGCGAACGAATTTCTAAGACGTGGACGTTTCTTCTCGGAATTCGTACTTAATTCGCGATACAGATATTCTCCATAGGGTTTTGAACTTTCGAGCTTAATCATAATAAGTTCGGGCCAAATGCGGACATGCTACTATCAAAAACACATTAAACAATGTGTCCCAAAAGCATTGAATTCTGAGGCGTTCGTATCGGATTTAATTCCTCAATTAGCACCCGAAAGATCGGCGATATTATATTATATATATATAATATAATATGTCGATAAAATACCATTGAAGCAGCTCAGATCAATGTATCGCAATAATTCATCAGTGAACCTAAATTGTGTGGTGCATGTATTAGACAAAGCGGAAAGAAATGTCATTTTTTTTTGGTTGCGTCTTTGTCATCAGTTTGCTTCGGGTTGCTGTCGAGTGAATACGTCAAGGTTAGTGTCATTTTGAAGCTCTGTTATTTGTCTTACTTTTTCAAATATTTTTATATTTTTTTAGCCATAGTGAAAGTGTCCAAACCAGAAATTGACGAGATCCATTTGCGATCTTTTTTACTGTTTTTATTCGATAAAAGATTAAAAGTAAAAGAAGCTACCCAGAGCATCTGTGATACATATGGCAACATATTGAATATTCTAAAATGCCATAGATGGTTTAAAAAATTCAAAAGTGGCGGCAGAAATTTGAAAAATAAATCAAAATCAGGACGACCTCAAATAATCGATGATGACGCATTAAATTCTCAGATAGAATCTGATCCTCGAAAAACAATAAAGGAATTATCGCTAGACATCGGCTGTCCCTGGACGACAGTAAAAGACCATTTGAAAAGACTTGGGGAAAAAACATAGACAGGGAATTTGGATACCGCACGAATTATCATCAACGGTCTTGGAACAACGGATAATCATTTGTTCATCGCTATTTTCCAGGAATGAAACTGATCCATTTTTAAAAAGAATCGTTACTGGGTATGAGAAGTGGGTCCTCTACAATAGTCCGAGAAGAAAAAACAGTGATTTTCTTTAAATCAAGTACCTGTTTTTACCCTTCGACCGTCATTATCCTTGAAAAAGGTACTCCTTTGTATTTGGTGGGATTTTATTGGCGTAATTCACTATGAATTATTAAAACCTGGCCAAACTGTCACAGTAGAGCTATACTGTGCACAATTAATCTGTGGAGGGCGATTATAAATAACAATTAAAATTATTTAATTGAGTAATATTATACAGCTTTTATAAAAAAAAAATTTTCTCCAAATAACAAAAAAAAATGACATTTCTTTCCGCTTTATGTATTCTATTACATTTTTGTCATTTTATAAATACAATTTGTTATATTTTGCCGATGGATGACATTTACAAATATTTTATACTATCAAAACATTAACACATGTTTGTACTATTATCCCTAGAAAAAAAATTAAATCCATATCAAGTTTGTACGATATTTTTTTCAAACTAAAGTTACGTCATTCTCATCACGCGTTAACGCGGACGCGGACTGTAAAGAGTTAATTACGCTTGTGCCTCGTATAACACGTTTTTTTTGATATAAAACGATTGATTAATTGTAGCATATTTTTATACAAATACGCTTTATATAACACGATTTAAAAAAAAATCCTACTACATAATATATAATATTTTGGTCCATTATCACGAAATACGAAATAAACCTTTTTTTTTTTTTGGAACGCAATGCCTATTTTTGTACCAATTTCCAACCTCGTATAACGCGCATTTGTATTACTGTGTTCGTTAAAAATTGCGCTTAAAAAAATTCGACGGCTCTGAAGTTATAGCGCTTTTTACACGAGCGATGCGCAATTTCACCCGCACAAAATGTGTTAATATCCATTTGCGCGATTATAAATGTTTGCGGTCGGATCTATTAATAATGCATTTAATTAAGCACGGGACTCAGTTTTCCGCGTAAATACAAACCGACGATATTCAAATGGAGGTCTCCGATTTGCGCGGATTCGAATTATGCGGATTTACGGCCAAAATTACATGATATAAATTAATATGGGAAGACAATAAGATGGCTACATCATAGACTGAAACTAAAATAGCCGAAAGAGGAGTGACAGCATCATTCTGCAGAATTTCAGCAAACAATCGAATGGTTTATTATATAATAATTATGCAAATCTTGGATAAATACGTATTAATTTAATACAAATTTATATATAAGAATATTTAATCTGTTTATTGATATTATAAATAATATCAATAAATCCGCTCCTGTATTCACCCCATGATAAATAATGATTAAACATATTATGTATATGGGATTATATTCCCTGAATTTATTTTTTATGTTCCCTTTTCGGAAGCAAATTCGCCTAATTTGATATAAAGACGCTATATAAATTAATTAAGTCGGAAAA
Source organism: Stenopsyche tienmushanensis (assembly GCA_008973525.1). NCBI lineage: Eukaryota > Metazoa > Arthropoda > Insecta > Trichoptera > Stenopsychidae > Stenopsyche > Stenopsyche tienmushanensis. Next base: position 231,821 of record WACJ01000137.1, read on the forward strand.
ATAATCGTTTATTGCCACGGATGAAATGTGCTTTATGATGTTTTTTAATATATATAAGTTTGAAAGGCGTTTAATGTATCCTTAAGAGATTCAAACATTAATCCCGGGTCTTTTCATGGATTACAAATACCAAAAAGGATATACGACGTGGCTGAAAAAATTGCGACCTTTTAGCTTAGCGCGGATTAGCGAGGACCGACTCATAATTGACGTGCGAAATTCGGGCGAATTTTACGCGGATTTTGGCGGATTAAAATATGATTGCCGCCGATCGCGAATATGATTGCCCATCTCGAGTTTGAAGAATGTTACTTGTTGCTTGTTGTTGTACCTGTTAGAATGAGGGGCGCTGCGGCCAACAGGGCCGGAGCAAGAAGGAGCAGCAGCTGGACGCGCATCTCGAGCTGGTCTTCTCCTCCGAAGATGGAAGGTCGTGCAGACGAGCACGATTCTACCACGACTCTTGTTCAGCTCGTGTTAGTCTTCTACTCCACGACAGCCACTGCACCACTGTGTTCGCGCGCACTCGACGTCCTCTATATACCAGTCGGACCACCCCACCCGAAACCACCCACTGTTACTACCCTGCGCAACCCCCGCGAAACCCCATCATTATTTACTATTCAACTGCGAGTAAAAACTTTACAAACACTGTTCAATCATCCCGATGTTTACCTCTGAATCCTTCATTTGCGACGCAAAGCGAGCCTTCGTTATTGTGGCCGACGATCCAAGGAAGCTGGGGACTTCCATGTTTTCCCATTACAATATACGCTTTAAAACAATACAAAAATATAATTTTCTTCCCTTTGAATTATCAAAGAACTCGCTAAAGTTATTTAAGATATTACATTATGGATCTTAATTTATTACATATGCGAAATTATTATCACAATGCGGAAATTACAAAGCCACAAAAATAATTATATACACTACATTAAAATATTAGGGTGTCCCATAAGTTTCTTTCGTTTTCATATTAAGAAAACAATAAACAATAATTTGTATTACATCAAAATGTGTTGAATAATATATGATCCATTCTGTTCTATTACTTTTCTTCATCTCTCCGGAAGCCTCATAATGCCTTCTTGCCAAAATTTCTCAGGTTTGTTGGCAAAATATTGATCAAGGTACATTTTTATATCATTTTTTGAATTAAATTTTTTACAAATGCATAGCAAAACTTTTTTTGGATATAGGCCAGGTTTAGCTACAGTTAAATCTTCTGTACCATTGGTTCAAGACCGTGTACGTTGGATATTCTCATAGAGTATTCTCATAGAGTATCCAACTTTCATCCCCAGTGACAAGTCTCTTCAAAAAAGGTTGGCTATTATGTCGTTGGAGAAGAAGATCGCATGTTGAAATACGCTGAAGTTTATTTGAGTGAGTCAGTTCATGAGGAAACCACACATCTGAACGATTGATGTAGCCCAATTTTGTCAGATGATTATGGAAGGATGTTCGTGGAATTACTAACTTGTTAGCTATTTCGCGAACAGTATATCGCGGGTTTTCTTTAATCATGGTTATGATTAAATCTGTGTTCATTTGCGAAAGAGACTTATGGGACAACCTAATAAACGAACGAAATATCAGATGACAATTTTAAATAAAATGTAATAAAGACAAAAAAGATGCAAAGAGCATTGATATTAAGGCTTATCACATGAACGTTCGGAATTTAATAGAATTTTTCACATCACTACCATAAACTTCTACGAGCTTCCGATGAATATTCGCGTCGATATTGATCTGCAAATTCACAAAAAACGGATGACTGTCCGTATCAAGCATGGACGGGAGGTGACGGGAATGCGCGACGACCTCTCTATCGGAAGAATTGACTGTGATTGAACAAAATGGCCGCCAAACACTCCAAACACCAAAGATCCTTTCTTAACTTTTTAGATGAAAATCGTACTTGTTTCGTTTTATAATCCGTATTTTAAAAAGCAATGCATTTTCAAATATCTTGAAACTTTTGGGAATACCCTGGGGCAAATTGGCTTTAAATTATTAAATCGAAACTCAAACCGACAGTTGATCGGAAAGAGACATAGAATCGTTTCTATTCTCTCTGTCTCCGTCGCATACATCATAAAGCAACCGCTAGATCAGTAACATGCCTATTTTATTATATATTACACAAACACAAAATAATATTTTAGTTAACAATTATCATTAACAAATATAAGGAAAACACACATTTAATTTTTTTAGTTAATATTTAAGTTCATATCCTATTTAGGATTTTGTTCAATTTCAGCCTTTGTGTGGAACGCTTTGGTATTTAACCACTGCCCAAATATTTTCCTATTATACGATATACGAATACAAGTTGTGGCAGGGAAGCTTCCTTATTTGAAAGAGTGGAACCTAACGTTTTCTATCATGTAATGTAATCATGCAATAACATGGAATATTTTAAAATAAGGTAGTATCCCTGCTGCATTCCGCATAATCCAATTTTCATTAAAGGTGATTTAAAAATTGCAAATTATCAACAAAAAACACACCTCCAAGTGTATCAATATTATACCTTCTGACAAAGTATACGGCACCCACTCATCAAGCTTTATAACCCTTCCTATTGAAACGAGAGTTTGGACATTCTGCGAGACTCATTATCGAGATTCATATTACCGGGTCGAGCTCCGTTTTCAGTTATATCTGCTTTCGCTGCGTTGTGTCCTAAATTAAATTCTGCTAAATTAAAGCTGATTTTTTATTGACGTTGTCCATTGAAAGAAAATTCATAGAAAACGATACTAAGACTATCTTCAACAATTTCAAATAGTCGAACTTGTAAAATATTGCACGGAACCTTCTCAATCACAGTCGATCTTTAACTAGCTGAAATTCGGACTTTTCATGTGGTATACCCCAATATTAGCATGCCACAATAATTTGGCATTAAATAATTGGGCTGATCGCCGATACTGATCCAAACCTCCTGCTGATAGTATACAACACATTCTTAGCGGGAGGGATCTTCACAGCACCATGGAGAAGGCAGAAGCTGGTTCTCATCCCCAAAGGGAAAGCACCTCCAGGTCCGTCGACGTACAGATCGCTGTGCATGCTGGATGGGTTGGGGAAGTTCCTGGAGAGAATTATTCTCCAGCGACTCTAGCAGCACATTGAAACGGGACCTCCCCACAGCAGTCCGGCTTCCGTGTAGGCCGTTCCATACTCGACCCCATCACCCAAGTTGTAGACACTGTGAAACAGGCGTGATGTGGCAGTGTAAAAGCCAGAAGAAAATTGACACCCCACCATATCTCACCAGAATGGTAGAGAGCTACCTGCACGAGAGAACTCTTATCTACGCAGACGCCAACGGGGAGAGAAGAAAAAAACCAGTGACGGCAGGCATTCTACAGGGGTTGGTGCCCGGACCTGCCCTGTGGAACGTAATGTACGACGGACAGCGCAGATCCTGCGAACGACTTAACCAAGAAGTAGCTGACAGGAGGTAGTCTGGAGCTCACTATCCAAAAAACGGAGACCCTCTTTTTCACAAGACTTAGGATGCTTGCGCCCCCACCCCTGAGGATCGGGGGTTACGAGATTAAATACTTAATATCCATTCGGTATTTGGGGGTGGAGATTGATGACAAGCTCCGATTCATCACCCACACGGAGAAGGCGGCAGCGAAGGTGGCCAGCATTGCAGAGCATCTGGCCAAGTTGATGCCCAACATCGGTGGCCCAAAAACAAACAGGAGGCGACTCTACATCTATGTAGTGCACTCGGTATTTTTGTACGGAGAAGAAGCGCAATCAGAGTGGCTGCTACATATCGCACAATGTCGGAAGACGCCGTCCTGGCACTGACTGCCATACCGCCAATCGACCTGCTCACTTACGAGAGATAGGCAATACAGAAAGGTGAAGACAGGAATAACGCTAAGCAAAGCATCATAGCGGCGTGGCAGTCCCGATGGGATAACTCCGCTAAAGGTCGGTGGACGCACGAGCTAATATTGAACCTGAGAACCTGGATAGCCAGAAAGCACGGTCAACTGTGGCTACCACTTGACCCAGGTCCTCACCAGGCACGGCTGTTTTGGTAGCTAGAAAGAGATCGGTCTGGAGTGCCACCACTGTGGAACAGAGAACGACGATGCTGCACATACGACATTTGTATGCCTAGCATGGAGCACCGAAAAGGACATCCTACGGGAGGAGCAGAGAATCAGCTCGCTTTCCCCTAGCAACATGATACCTATAATGTTAACGGATGCTAGGGCATGGAATGCATGACGTGGCGGAAGGAGGATGCTGAAAGTACAAGACATTGAACAATAGCAGTAGATTGAAATCCGGAAAGAGACAAATGGAGAGCCCGTGAGGGACACATCGCTGCCACTCTTGTGCAATACTTAATTAGTAGCCGGGTGGCAGCCGAAGAGGAGAGAGGTTTAGTGGTACTTTGATTGCACTCAAAATTGGCATTGGTGAATCGAGAGCAAAAATATGCAATTGGGGTAAGCAATCTATCCCAATTCATAACGCAGAAGTTAGCGCGCATGAATGTCGACACAAAAAAATCCTATAATAAATTTAGCGACCCATCGGAAATCCCTGATCCAATTCCATGGAATTAATATTCAATCGCATACAATTTATCGCCGCTTGCGTGGTGGATAACAAGCCTTTCATGCGGCAGGCTTGAAAGCAATTAAAGCTTCAAACAAATCCAATTTGATTGTCAAAACAAAATGTTGATCCTTTTAAACCTTCGATTGTTTGATCAAACTACACCGTTGGAATGAGTCGTGACCGTACGGTAACATTGAGCATTATTCAACGGCGAATCGTCCATCGCATTTCAACGAGGTATTTCAATCGTGTAAGCCCATGAATGATCCAAAATCCCAAACGAAATGAACAGATTTTATATCACCATAAGTTTGTGTGATCATACAGTCACGTTTTTTTGTACGAAATATCATTCAATAAATATTATATATGCTAAATAAAAAAATGGATCGAAGGATTGCCAAAACGATGGGAAGGTGTGTTGAATAACGAAACAAATTATAATGTTGAATATAAAAAAAAAAAATTTTAATAAATTTGAACTTTTTATATTAAATACGAAAATATTTTTCGACATTCCTAATAAATTAATTTGAATTTAGCCAATTATCAAACCAATTTTCCTAAAAAGTAATTATTTCAATCAATTATATTTGAAAAAATACATAATCTTAAATATTTTTCGTTAGGGTCACACTCAAAAGCTTTCAGGATAGCTCATATTGGGCACGTCTGAATACGTAGTATTTTGACTTCGCCTCCGCACATTCTTTCTGTAAAAGCATTTTTCCATTCGCCATATATATTTATTAGGAATGACGACTAAGTTGTATTGAGTTGCGGGTTGTACACTACCATTTAGGGACTTTTGGTCGAAAATTTCAAGCACTTCAGTTGATGAAAGATGAATTCAATTCGATGCAAAAATTATGAAATTATTAAATTTCAATATTTTTCGGGCTAACTTCAAGAATGCCACCGTCTCGGATGCGCATCATTTTGACCCTACAATATTATCATGGCGGTCAATTGAAACGAAAATATATCAACAAAGACAAAATACGCTCCGTGTCTATTTCGATGTAATTATTGTAATGTTTTGTCTTCTCTTGCCAATTGTTTCAACAGTACAAAAGAAAATTTCCGGATTACAAAGACGTCCTCTCGAGGCTATTTACGTCATTGCGTTTCGATACTTTCCAGGGTCGGAGTGAATATTTTGCGCTGACAAACTGCTAAGTTCTTTCTGTCCATCTGGCAAAATATCATTCTCCTGAAAATATGTGCACATCATGTGTGGATGTGGCATATTTCATCAATCTGTGCTAATATGTTATAACACGAAGGAATCACCAAGGAGCGCCTTGCAGGCCGTCATTGAGTTGCTTGAGAGATCTCAATCTCAGTGACGATCAACATCGAAATATCAACAACAAATGAAACTCCTTAGCGCTTTGATTTTCTTCCGTTTTTTAACGGATATTGTTGACATGGCGCTCATTCGAAATGTCAGCGGTCTGAAAGGAGGACCGGTTGGACACACAAACCTTGTGGCCACTCCCTCATCTTTTAGGGTACTTTTTGTGTAAGCTACGTGGAGAAATGCATCCCCGGAGCTTTCTACGCAGACATGGACATTAAATTCAGGTTTTGCACCTTGCTGTGCACTTTTGTTGTGCGGACTGGCATGGACCCGCATAGCGGGATCAACATACAGCTCGGGTCAGTGGAGGTTCCCCATGTCCGTATTTAATGTGCTTCCATACCGTTCATCCGATTGCGATAACTTACTGTTCATACTTGCGGGAATAATATAGGCATAGTATAAATATTATATGGATGCACCATGTTGGCGCATATTGGTCTGGTGAAATGAAGTTTGGGCTGCAGGGACGGGGAGAGATGCGCGCGCAATACGATGGTTAAGTCGGTCTTCGAGACGAGAGCGAGTGTTACACGTGACCTAAGGCAAAAAACCACGTACTACAAAAAACAACACTAATCCAATTGCTAAGTCATGGAACTTCAGCAAGTACTATTTTAATAAGTTAGAAAGGTTCTAAAATACATCTAGAACAATAAGACGTTCCAAATCATCCAAAGAATCGCCATTAGTAGTCTTTGAACCCCATGGTTCTTGAGAAACGACTTCCATCTATCTGCTACAGTTGGAGTCAGGGCTTTGAACCGTTATTTTTATATGGGTGTTGGGTTTAGATAACTTCGGACCGGTAAAACCGTTATCTGTATCGGGAAAAAAACCATAGCCGAACTGATATAAATGTTAGGAACGTAACCAAAGCGAAAAAGCGAAATGAGAAGAATAACGGTTCGAAGCCGGGGTTGGAGTTCTAGACCAAAGTTATCTCAGATAGTTATCCTTGCCGTATCCTGTATACGTAGTTTTTTTATTTTGTCGTGTCGGTAAAAAGAAGACAGAAAGAAGGCAGGAATCGAAACTCCTATTAAATAAAGTATTTCAGTATTGAATGTGTGCTCCCGCATTAGAGGCTACTGATAGATACGCTCCGCTAGTTGGTGCGGGCGATGGCAGATGTTAAGCTTAACACGCTTTAGCAACCGCAAATTTAATAACGCCAACTCTATGTCGTATAGTAAAATAAATACTTTAAATATAATACTAAAATAAACGGTACACATCCAACCAAAATGCTTTGTTTGGATGCCCCAAAAATATATTTTCTCAAACGCACCGGAAATTTATCTTTATACTTAAATGAGCTTGAAAATTGTTTTCTTCCAAATAATTCGCGAATGAAAATCCGCAATGTTCGATTTCAGATGTTGATGTTTCTATAAATCGGCCAACATTTTAACAATAATTATTAGCTTTCCAATTGAAGAAGCCGATGGCGTTTTAATTTTTTAGCTGAAAAACAATAGTTTACGTTATCTCGACACAGAAAATTAATACATAATCATAACGGTACACAAAACTAGAAACTATAAACGTGCAGATGAAAAACAAATATGGCTTTCAGAATAAACAAAGGATTTTCCAAGAAATTGCCTTATTTCGCTGAACGGTGCCTTCCAACGCCCACTCAACTTTTTGATGCTATTTAGAGATCTAGAAAACACCTTGTTTCGCATCTTATCAATTAATCATTTTTTTAATCCTGTAAAAGCGTAGGTTGATGGGATGATTTAGTTTGGATATCACACAATTAGGGGGTGAAAGCATATCAACACTCGCTAAAAGCCTATTACGTGCAGGTCCAAAATTGAGTGCTCCCGTTTGTGATCGAATTGGGCGACAAACATGTCCGAAATTGATAGTATGCAAAAAAAGAATTGGGAAAGTAATCCTCATCGTGCTGGCTAATGACACACTTCAATTTATGTTATCATCTGGAATGGCAGGGGATAAATAGGGGGTGGTGTGTCGGCACCGGATAACGGAGATGTTTTATGATCATATCCAATAATGCCACACCCGTTACTATTTAATCGCGTATTGAGTAGTGTAATCATTCGCCGGGTGTAATAGATGCGGGACAATCTTCGATTTATGTCGGGGATGCAACCCCACTTATTTGTGTAGACAATAACTGGGAATATAGCTGCTCCTTAGAAATCCGATGCATAATGAGCTCCATTCCTCATAAATGGCATGGGATCTATCTCTTATATTAAGACTGAATTCCAAAAATATAAGGGTGATTCAGGAGTCAAAGCTATGAGATCAAATTAGGAGGTCATGGACATGCACGGTATTAATCGTTAGCTTCATTATTCTGTCTCTTCTGAAAATTCTGGTAAGAAGCCTGGATTATTTTCATGAGTTTTCGTTTTTTCTTAATGGATGCCGAATAGAACTGATTTATTTGTTAATGTAGAGAGAGGGAAAAGGAAGAACGTCTTCCCGCAACCAAAGCTATCTAACCACTCCGACGACTCCCACCTCCTGCGCGTCACCACCGGATCGACAACGGATCGAGACATTTCTGTAGTCGGGGCACCAGTTTTTGTATACAAGTGCCATAGACCTCCGCCGCCAGCTCTTTTTGATTGTCTTTTGGATTATGGAGTATAGTGACACACCTACTTATCATCCCCCGTCACGATAGTCCAGAAAAACTTCTCCCTCCTGTACAAAGCGATCCTGTGAAGTATTCTGGACACCCATTTTGCACGCAACTTCTTATAACCAAGTTTTTCCTACACAATATCACCAAGGAGACTTCGAGAAATATCAGGAAATTCTTCGTGAAGCTCGTCGAGCATCACACGGCGGTCATATCGCACTTGATCTTCAATTTTATGCACAAGTTCGTCTGAAATCACTGATGGTCTCCTCCTCCTTGCCTTGTTGTGAGTATCAATGCGACCTTCTCTGAATAGCCTAACTCACTTCGCGACATGTTGTCGACTAATCACATAATTATCATAAACTTCCACGAGTTTCTGGTGTATATTCGCAGCGATATTGTTCTGCAAAGTCAAAACACGGATGATCTCGCACAGGCGGATGAGCGCGCGACAACCTCTCCATCGGAAGAATTTACTATGACTGAAAAAAATGGCCGACAAATACGCGGGACCAAACAAACTGACCATTAAGAATAGACAGAATTGATGGCAGGATTGATGTTAACCTCTGTCACGTTGCTGGAAAAAATAATGACCAACAGACTGAACTTATGAAGGCACTGAGCCATTATCTGATAAACAGTTCTAACAAATGCTATAGAAAAGGTCATCAGCATAGTTGAATATTCCAACTCCAAGTACTTTTTTTCTGTGGGCGAGAAAATCTTCACAAGACACCCAGTAAAACTGGGTAGTGTGGGATTCACGATTGATCGATCGTGCCTTACCCACTAAACCCCCCTTGTCCTTCTCTGTCCTCCTGGTATTGTTTTCCACATTGCTTTAGGAAGACAGGTAGTCTGACCTTAAGTGATTGGCCCTATTCTATTGTTGGAGAGGCTGTTGCGCTCTGCGTCTCTCTCTTTCACTGCCCTCTTTGGCGCTGAGTATCTCTTCTACGTATTCGCGCCAAAGATCCCAGTTCCTCTTGCTTTCCATCAAGCTGTGGACCATGTTATCAACGTTGAGCTCGGCCACCTCGAGTGCTTGTTTCAGCAGTTTTCTCTGGGGTGCCCAAGCCTCACAGCCAATGATGGTGTGCTCTGCGTCGTCGACCTCCGCTTGGCAGTGTTGGCACGTAGCGGATGGTTCTTTGCCAATCCGCTTCAGGTACGCACCAAAGCATCCGTGCCCAGTGAGCGCCTGCGTCAAGCGGTAGGTTGTTTCACCGCGTTCTCGGGCCCTCCACCGACTTATGACCGGGATAAGTCGATGGGTCCATCTTCCCTTGCTGGACTGATCCCATCTCCGTTGCCAAGCTTCCCTCAGTTTCTGGTCATGTTCGTTGCGATTTTTAGGATCTTCGTAGTCCAAGGCCCTCTTCTTTGCCTGGAGGTCCAGCGGGGGTATTCCAGCAATCACCAGCATGCTGACAACCTCAACCTAACGGTTTGCGGGAAAACTCGCAAATACATCTCCGATAGGGCTAATGAGGTTACTAGTTTTCTCTGGGATTGGAGCATAACGAATAAGCTCACTTTTGGAATTAGTACAAGATATTGACAATCGTTTGATCCGTCTTGATGCTCGTCGCATTTGGCCATATCTCCATTTTATATTACATACTGACAATCAATTCGATCAATAACTCGGATTATTCCAATTCAATCTAAATTTCAAAACACTCAACATTGAATTCAAGCATGCACATCAACAACCAACAAATCTTAACCTTTGAAAGCCGTAGGATTTTCCCTGTAATGCTAGAACAAAGCATTCAATTGTATTGCCATTGGAATAATTAAATTAGCTCCCCATGGATTTATCAATATCAAGTTCTATGGAATTATTCCAGGAATAGTCCAACCGTAGGGAAGATGGACACAAATAATATTATGTGGAAAATCGTCTATCAAGTAAATATTAAGAATTGGCATTGCATAGCCCTGAAGGAGTTTTAAATACACAATCAAGATTGGCTTAAGACTTCGCTTTTTATAGTTTGAGGATTTATTTTCTAGGCCCTCGAGTATGAAGGGCAAATGCAGAGTTTCATTGACTCTTTATGGCCGGGTGATATTAACGGCTTTAATTCAGAAGGATCGCTTACCATGCAAGCCTACCGAGAACAATTGACGATTCTTGGAATCGTCGTCGTCAGATGGGGTGGGCCGTGACGCTCGACACCCTCCCTCACACAGTCGATCGACTTCGAAAGCGAAAAAATTCAATGTGACCTATTAAGCCCGAGAACCTTCTAATTATGGAAGATGAATCACTTCTAGGGAACGAGCTCGACACATCAAAGATGTCTTCGTCGAGATCCACTCGAAAAATTATAGGACACTATCGAACGATGATGAATGAAAAGTCGCTGGAAGCACTCGACTCCATTGTTTTCTCACCGACATAATCGGAAATCTGCCCCGATAAAAGTGCTCGTTTTATTTTGTATTTATTTCATAAATCAACCCTAAGCTAGTTATAAAAAAGTGTCTTATGCAACATTATTTTTAGATATAAAACTCAACCTATAATTGGTTTCAATCTGGCGGGGCATAGAAAAATAAAGACCGCAGAGTTTTTGGATTTTTTCTTGCCCCCATATGCTTTTCAGGATATAAGAACACGGCTATCGGGTTGCTCAGCAGAAGCTAAGCAGGGAAGTGGAGATGGTCACAAAAGGTGCTCATCTTAACCAAGATCTTATGGGTTCAGCTATGAGACTACAAGCGATCAGACGGAAATAACACATCATCCTGCGGCCAAGACCATCGGTCGACTCTCCGTTATTTTTTCTTACGCATCTACATTCCAAACTCGCACCTACGCATACACGAAAAAACAGAAATAAGTTGCAGTTAATTTTGCAAATTGCGCCCTGCGACTACAGTACGTCAAATACTTATTCAAATAATCCTATCCTACATTAACATAATTTGCTTCTAACAACGATATGAACAATGACATAAAATTGAGATCATAAAGGAATTACGACCTGGATTGGTTTATTTCATGCATTTGAAATGGGATGCTGTGGAATAATGATTGATATTAAATAGCATTGAATAAATAAATATTCTTCCAGTCAAGCTCATTTTCGACTACTTTAAATCCAGTTTGTAGACACTAATTCTAAATGAGGGTCGTTCAATACGTCGTTAAAACGAAATCTATCAAATTTATTGTGAATTGTTGACACCATGAAAGATTATAGTGACCAAATTCGAGTCAAACGACTCGTTAAATAATCAGCCAATACCCATGCATCACCAAAATGCAAGGTCTGCCAAAAACATCGCTGCTGTGCGTGAAAGTGTACGAGAAGCCGCGAGGCAGTCTAATTCTCGTCGTTCACGAGAACTTGGCCTTTCTGCAAATTCAAATTTTGCGTCAATATTTAGGTCTGCACCCAAATAAAATCCAACTGATCAAAGCCGTGCGTTCGCTGATTGGTCTTGGATGTATGCACAAGCAAAATTGTTGGATTTGAGACGACACCAATCCAACAGGACGGCGCTACATGCTACACAACGCATGCCATGATGGACATCATGCACGAGCGATTTGAGGGCATGGTTATCTCGCGCGGCGGCTACTTGATTTAACGCCTTTAGATTTCTTCTTTTAGGACTATCTTAAATCGCAGGTCTATGCAAATAAACCGCATGTTAAATATCTGGATACAGCGAATGGATACCTCACACACACAACTTGTTTTATTAACATAATAAAAATCAGGCATTCTTATTTAGCCCTTTGAGTAGCGAGTTTAAATCATCATGAACTTAGATGCTATATTTGTATGTCAGCCACTTTCATTCACCGTCGCAGCATGTATGAAGCTTGCATATAAATAAATAAACACTGTCGATAGCACACAATATTCTGTTTTCTTTCTTCAAGTAAACATAAACAATACACTTGAAATCATTCACATATTATTAGTCGATAAATTTGGGTTGACGATCTATACAATCTATGCAAGATACTCTCTCCGTCTTTGTCTGTCTCCGAACTTAACGTGTAAGAATGCTGCAGATATCTCACAGTATAGAAGGCTTTTGTTGTGTCTAAAAGCACAAACTTATTTTTTTGATTTCTCTGAATTCTAAATAGCCACATTTTTAAAATTGAAAGAATTGATGAGTATTTTTCCAGTGAATCACAAAAACAATGCAAGAGTAATAAATTAAAATTTAATAGCTTTCGCGTATTGTTGATCGACGACGTGGGCGTCGCTGCGGTATATCATCGCAGCCACCTTCCTGGCGAAAATGTATGTGACATCGCCCCATGCGTCGTCCTTTTGTGGGACGATGACGCCAGGATCGGAACAATTGCTCCGGTTTTGTGGGACGAAGAATGCGCCCGCTGACAGACCGATGGTTTAAATCTGGAATGATTTACGTGCTCTTTCTCGAAGGCTGCATTGTGCCGTATGTATATGGGGCGTTATCCGCCCACCTGTTCGCCACCCCGGACGGCTTAACCCGTTCGTTCGCGTTTATTTGATCAGGACCCGTGAGCGAGTTGTGGCCATTCACGACGTGTCAATATCGGATGAAAGGCTACGAGAAGCGATGAGCGATGAATGCAACAAGTCAATCCAGGAACCCATGTCGGACTCAATTTATTTTTATAATTGAATCAAGCGAACACTGTGTATGATTACAGTCAACTTATGAATAACACATTCCTCGTGAAAAATTCTGGATCATGAGTATTGGCAATAGGACTTGGGTTCCGCCGTTATTTATTGGCACGCAATTCGAATATACCAAGCCTTTGAAAGATTACACGAGGCGCATTTCGAGAATAAGAATCCCAATATCGAACGTAGAAGACACCCTATTGTTTTCTTCTCATATGCATGTAGAACATAAGACGATATGATAATGAATTACAATTTATACATATTACGGTCATATCCGCGTTTTTGCATGAAAGCAAAACTAGTATTTTAAAGTCATTTTTAAGACTTTTACATTATTTTTGCTATCATGTGACAACGCGTATACAGACCGTTAAGTGTTAATAACATACATAAAATCATTACAATTAAAAAGTTTATAAGTAGTACATGTGCAACAAAAAGTATTTAGTTATGTCATCTATTGATAAAAAATAATATTATTTAGCAAAGAATCGAACCAATATTTTGATAAAACGAATTTTTATACCATTAACGCTTTGGTGGACACGTTTGCTTCGTGCAATCATTTTTCATACCAAAAATGACGCATAATGCAGACGTGTCCGCTAATGCATTAATAATGAAAGTAAAATAATTTGCAACGTTTCTATCGCAGATTATTGATATTTATTTCATGTATACCAATCTTATAAAAATCTTCAGGATATATAAAACAATATTCCTGACTCGGGAGGTAAACAAGTTCACATGAATATCCTATAATAATGGTTGTAACCAGTGTTCCACAAGGATGTTATAAGGCAAATAGCAGTTATGAAAATATCACACTCGGATGATAGAATAAAAAATATGTCAGATGATACTTTTTTTAATATTCACACCTAAGTTGATACAAGTATATGATCAACCCGTAGTAAAAATAGTATTCGTCCAAGCGCATTTGGCTCAGAAACTATGGCAGAAGGCCTTGAACGCCAAGAGGTCCAGAAAAAGGACCTCTGATACGGCACAGAAACGCCTCTCTCAGCTGACATGCCCAAATACGACCACAGAACATGATCTGCATCCATGAAAGAATGTCCGAACTATAGTTTCATTTTTGTCAGGTATGCCGCAAAACGGCCGTGCCCCGTCTGGAACTGGGAAGTCCAGTGATCAGGATCAACCCATTTTAGCTTGAGGCGAGATGAGACTGAGCCAAAGAAATTCCGCATGTAGCCACCGTGAGGCGACTCAGACCAACTGCGTTCCCAATCGGCAATTGCCGCGTTTCAAGAATTCGAGTAGGGGTTACCAACTTTAATTATTCTATGTGCTTTTTTAAGGTGCCCCACTGCCTTTATTTGCACGTTTAGGTCTAGTGGCATGATCCCTCCAAGGACAGGGAGGTTGTCTGTAGCAGTTGTTCTGTACGCTTCAGTGATTCTTAGTAGTGGCTGCCGTTGTGCAATGTTTAGGCTTCGTCTCGCCGTTTTGTCTCATCCACGGTGTCCAAGCCTGTCCATCCATGCTCATGCTCCGTATGTAGCAATACTCTCGTAGATGGCTTCATAGGCAATCCTAGAGGTGTCTGCCCTCAAGACCCCAATCAGCGCCCATCAGTCTTCAAAGGTTTTCTGGCCGTAGCCGTAGCTGTTTACTGGATGGCGTTTATGAACACAAGAAAGAAGAGGGGAAAAGTATTTTGACATCCACTAACACTCGTTAAATATTAGACTTCCCAAATTTAATATAATATTTACATTTACAAAATAACGTACAATTGAAAATGGACATTAATAATAAAAACATAATTGGAGACGCTATATGGAGAGGGTGTATAAATTTTTTTGTAAATTTATAATAATACGGAAGGCAGCGACGTTATTTGCATAATTATTGCTACGGAGCTAATTCTTTCTCATTTTATTGTTTTGATACAAGTGTATTTAATTTTGCAATACCTCAATCAAGTTCGTGCAATTTTAGCCATGTCCATCGAAGCCGCATCGAAGGTGCAAAATTTCAGTCGCTGCCTCTCCGTTAAGACTTATAAAACAAAATGCTCGTTTTAATTCCGTAAAACCTACAATGATTTATTGATCATTGAGCAAAAATATTTAAAAAGAACAAAATACAAATCAAAACGAATTGTTTATAATGGAATTATAATTTATAAACATGAAGACTAATTTTATCCCATTAAGTTTAATTACAAAATCAGTCAAAATTAAGGAACGCAAAAGGATATCTTAGATGATATTACTCTAAGATGTAAGAATCGACGCATTGAAAATTGGAAGGATTGTAATAAGTATTTATAAAATGTTTGGAAAAAGAAAATTTATTACTTTAATACTTTTTAGTTCGAGTTCTTCGAGTGCTAGCTCCAAACAAAAGTGCTTAAATTATATTAATTCCATTAACAACACACATAAAAACTAAATTAAATATATACATTTAAAATAATACATGCCACATCATCCAGCTTTATATATTAATCGTTTAAAATAACTAAAAAAAAAATTGATGCACGTAAAATAAATTTAATCCAGCTAACTTTCAAAATTTAATACGGAGAAGATTTCCGCATATGCACCACAAGATTACTTAATGATTCCAGCATTAATTCAAACATTTTCCGCGGTACACTTGGATAATATGGCCATGCGGTCAACAGCGATACAATTTGTTATATAAATTAGAATGTAAATACAATGAATAAAACTATCGTCATTTTTAATATTGCTCATTGCATATTGAAATAGATTTTCTATATATAAATGAGAATCGTCAATATCCAACAGATTTATCCCCGATCAAACAAATTTAGCGTCACCAGTGCTTACTTATAAAATAATAAGTATTTATGCATGTAATGAAAATTTTAGATTTATTGCGCCTCTTTGGCCGCTTGCACTGTGGTAGGCTGCGCGAGGGCGAGATTGCGACGAGCCGCTGCAGTTGAACAATGTCCTACTTGCGTGGCAAATCGGAGCGTGGATAAAGATTCATGACTGCAATCTTCATAGGGCGCTGCGGCGGCTACTAATAGAGCTTTCGCCGCGCCTCCCAACTGCGGTTCGAGTAATCGCGTGAGTTTCGAATTCCTGAACGGTACATGCTCTTGCTTTTGCTGCAATGCCAA
This sequence comes from Stenopsyche tienmushanensis, assembly GCA_008973525.1. Taxonomy (NCBI): domain Eukaryota; kingdom Metazoa; phylum Arthropoda; class Insecta; order Trichoptera; family Stenopsychidae; genus Stenopsyche; species Stenopsyche tienmushanensis. The sequence goes on from WACJ01000137.1 coordinate 248,209, forward strand.
AATCACCTAAAAGCGTAATTTTCAAACATATAATATAAGCAATCAAGTCTAATTCGGTATTATAAATTATTGAATATTTATTAAGACCTGTCCAAGTTCACTGAGGCTGCGGTTGATATTTTTGGTTTCTTTGAGCCGTTGTGTATTTTTAGCGCTTTCACTTCCGGCTAAATCTACTAAGCACATACGGCTGGTGAGCGTGAGGGCACGGACCGAATGTATTCCCTTTAGACGGATACGGGCAACACTGTGAGAACGTGAAGATCGTTCGTTACCGGCTGTAGCCGCTGTCTGTCGATTCAGTTGTGCACGCGTTGCTAATTTTAACAAATCAGTAGCCGATTTCACTTCCTAAAAACGAATAAAATGTATCACATTCTTGTTATTTTCATGAATTTAAAATATAGGATATAATATATTACCTGCTCTGAAAGATTTGTGACGTATACATCACTCCCCTTTGCATCAGCCATTCGAATATCAAGATCGCGTGGATCTTTACCCGGCTCTAATAAATCGTATAATTGTTCATTGTATATCTCCAAAAATGACGCGTGTACTTCGTATTTCCATCTAAAAATATTAAAGTTGTTGAATCAATAACATCAATAGAATAAAATAGAATAATATCTATATATATATATATATACTAACCCGGATTTGGAAAGTTGTTTAATTGAATCGAAGATCATTGTACAACAGCGAGGGATTACACCAGGCGATTGGGCTGTTCCTTCCATGGTGTACGTTTTGCCTGAAGTAAACAATTATTTAATTATATATGATGCAGTTATCCGAGAATCGTATGAAGGATGAAAAATTACGGATACTAACCTGATCCAGTTTGACCGTAGGCAAATATACAAACATTATAGCCATCCAGGGCACTCTGTATTAAGCAGGACACTTCTTCCCATACATCTTCTTGGCTGCTCATCGGACCAAATACTCTGTCGAACTATTGAATAAATCAAAAATTAATTTAACCGTATGACTACGAAAATCTGGACAGAGACGGGTGTCATGCGTCTCATCATACACTCGTATATCAGTAACATGATCGTGCTGTATAAGCACCCATACACGTTTAAATACTCAGTGGGAATTCGGCGCAGAACGAGATGCCCATTTACTTTTTTAAATTATTTAAAATCATTATGTAAAATCAAAATAAAATTTGTATTATAATAAAAATATTACAATGCTATATTTTTCAAAAAACACTTCTTTCTGCTCATAATTCACTATGTCACTTTGTTAAGAACAAGGTTTAAGAACAGAATGCGTGTCTAGAAATCGAAGCTCGATTGTTCGTGTTGTCTTGAGAACAGGCGTTTGTTTTGATAATTAAGATACGCATGATTCTTATCGTCGACCAATTTTGTTATTTCCCCTCGACTGTTCTGGAGTGACGTCATTAGCCGAGTATCAACACTCTTTTGCAAAATCTACTCCTTCAGAAGTAAATTAACAAGCTTGTATGTAATAGGCAAAAATAGCTGAACAGAAAGCAGATGCCATGCAAATTGAACATTAAGAAATATTCCGAAGAAATAAATTAATATTGTGTGCTATCAACAGTGTTAAGGTTCATTTATTGAGCTTGGTTTATTATCAAGCCGGTTACACACTGCAGTGGAACTGACAGAAAAGTGAATTAATATTAGAGCATAATGTCTGCTCACTGGTCCAAATGGGTTAACTCACGTAATTGATCCTTTTAACGTTGACAAAAAAAATTGTACGGAAGCTTTGGCAGCGCTTGCGTCTATCGACGGGGCTGCTGCTACCTTCGGTATGTCAATCAATTATGACAAAACTAAATTAATGACGGTTTTAAGAATGAATACTGGAGGTTATATCTCCGTGAGGGTCAATAACAATGTAATTGAAAAAGTCCAGGATTTTAAATATCAAAGATCCATCCTCACGGAACTTGATGTATAATGAAATAATTTCCAGGATTCAATACGGTATTCGGTGCTACCATGGCCTGAAAAATATACTAGGAGTATCTCTATTGAGCAGGTCATGTGACATGGATACCGACACACGGCTATAAGCGCCTCCAAAAGTAAGTATTAAACCAATGTTGTTAAATGCAGGAGCTGTTGCAGGTCGTACATTCGACTCAGGTACATGCTCAGAATTGTGGTGAGCTCCCCTGTTCCACCACCCTCATAAATGAACGTAAATTCAAGATATTATTTTAGTAAATGACAAACGTATCTCATCGAGTCACTGACAGATTTATTGCCTTTGGACCTTTCTTTGATACATTTCATTACCTATTCAATTGACAATACTAATAAAGATCATTCTGTCACTCCGTGTATGGCCGGATTTCGGTTCACTATCACAAATATGCATTAAATTACGCCATCAAAATGAAGATATCTATTAAATAACGTTCCATGAAAATATACAGAGTTTTCTCGCAATGCAAATAGTAAGACGCCGATATGTCAGCATTTTTGTAAGAATTGACAACAATGATACATCGACTTCTGGCACAAAGAGGATTAAATAAAAATATATACATAAATTGTACCTTAAAATCATGTTTGTTGAGACGTTTTGAAGCCCCTGGTTCAAGTCTTTCCAATTCCAGTGTACAAGCATCTGGGAAATTCAGCGAAGCCACTTGTCTTCCCACAGTTAAAGCTGGCCTCACTCTAAATACAACCCGAATATTGCCTACAATAATGAAAACAGACGCGTATTGAATATTCAAGTATTTCTAAATAATTATCTACGAAAAATAATTTTCTATGTGTTTGAATATTTTAGAATAATTTTTAAATGCGAAATCATGTGTATGTGTACCTTTTAAGTCTTGGAGCTTATTATGTAAACTTCTACGTTCCCAATGCAGCTTTTCCGTGGACTCTTGCAAGTCTTCGATGTCTTCGGCTTGTTGAGATATAATCTGAAATTAATGACGAATTACCGACGATTGAGCACATTGATTTTATAATTTAAACGCATATTGCATTAGTATTTAAAAAATTAAAAACCTGTTCTTGTCGTCTATTGATTTCTTCGCTTCGGGTCAATTTGTCAGACGTTTCACGGAAGTTTTTTTCCGTCGTGGCCAGCTTGGTTTCGCATTCTTCCCAATTGTTTTTGAAAGACTCTCTCTCTTTGAGCGCACATTCGTATTTTTCTGTTAAGACTTTTTGCTCTTCATTCAGCCGTATTATTTCGGCCTGGCTTGATGCGACATTGTCTCTAAGGTCTTTGAGAATATAGTCGTAATTCTCTTTTTCGGTGCGTAATTCCAAGAGTTCTTCGGATAACTCGTCGTGATTTCGCTTAAGTTCAAGATATTCAGCCTTAATGGGTTTATGTTTTTCTAGTAAGTCGTTGAAGCGAGCCTTGTAGTCGTAAGGGGGGATTTTCTTAGCTGGAGCAGACTTGACAGCGGCAACTGGAGTCTTCGAATTAGTGCCTGGAGTCTTGGCAGCGGCCACGCCGGCGAGATCTGGACGCGCTTTCTTGGCAGCCAGAGATAAGGATCCGGTGACAGGAGCCACTCCGGCAGGCCGCTTCAGACCTAACGTTGGTCTCACTGAAGGTTTGTTTTCTTTTCCATGCCTCAAAGCATCAGGACGAGGAAGGCCTGGATGTATATTGAGTCCATGAACGGCTGCGTTACGTCGAAGTGTCTGAAGTTCGGAGAATGAGCGACTGCGACGAAGTGGAACGGCTCGTCGCATCGTCTGTAAGGATTCTTTGACAGTGGGGCCTCCAAGACCACCTAAGCGCCCGATTGTTCCCCATCGGGCCTCCATTTAGCAGCCAACGGTTGTCAAGTTCAAACTTGTAACGAACGATCGCGCTTGTGTTTGAAATCCTAAGCGTGCGGCTGACGAGTGAATTACTTTCCGCCGCTTATTGTCAACGGACAAATTAAATTCAAATGACAAATTTAACCGACATCAATTATTTTACATCATATTCCATACATAATATTTTTAATTAATCCGCTTCTTATTAATATTAAAAAAAATATTATTATTTTTTATTGAACAAGTTTTAGAATAATTATAAATATTATCAATTTATAATATAGGAAATGATCAAAAAGCGTTTCACACATTAAGACTAGTGGTTTAATGTATCAATATTTTTATATTCTTATTTATAAATTAGAAACAAAAATAAAATCGATCCAAATTATTTATTCTTAAAAAATTATGTACGAATTATTTATATAATTAACTTAAAAACTCCAAAAATTAAGCATAACTTTTGTTCACAAATGCGTATTGGATATGTGCTCAATTTTATAAAAATAATTTCAATAAAGCCTCATAAAAAAAATAAGCGCTTAATAACATTCTAGTCGACCATAACCAAATGACAGTTATTCATAAATGCTTCCCACATGTAATTTGTTTACTTTTTAAAATAGATGAGTTAAACATTATACAATTGTATTTTTTTAAAGTAACTATCTCTTCATTACCAATTGAATAATAAAAGCCTAGGATAAACTTGAATATAATACTTAAATGCGATGGAACTATGTATAAAATATCTTTATTCAAATAGAAATGGTATTAAAATAATCAGTCCACCTTTAACTAATATTTTTTTATTAATTATTAATTAATTTGTCTTAGAACTTCTATCCCATCTGTCAGATATCGCACCCTCTGATTACCATTAATTTAAGTTCTTAATGTGTGTCATTATAAAATAATAATAAATTAAACGACTAAAAACAATACATTACAAGTTTATTCGCTAATATTTACATAAACGGATGAAATTTTACGAATACTGTTCATTCGAAACAAAACAATTTTATTCAATATGAATAAACAATTCTACGTAGTTCACACAAAATATATCTAAGCATCGGACGGGACGGCGGTCTGTATTCTAATCCCGTGCATTTCCTTAATCTCAGCACTCAGAGCTTCAGTTACTAATCGATGCTGTTTGACTATAGAGAGGCCTTTAAAATCATTCGCTTCTACGGAGACCTAAAAATATAAAAATTATGTATATTTTCGCATTATTGATTATCCTCAAAACTATGATGGCGTATATTTACTTCAAACATTGCTCCGCATCCTCCGGATACGTCACAGACTTGAATGAATGATGCTTTGGGAAATCGTCCTCGTAGTATTCCAGCAAGTTTGTCTTCGGCTAAAACTAGTTTTCCAATACCAGGACCGTTAGTCTCCCATCGTTTGACACCGTTCCAAATTTGCCGCAACTGAAATGATTATTAAAACTGCGTTTCATCACTGCTCAACTTTTAAATTAATAATAATAATAAGTCCTCCTACAACTAGTCTTATATATAAAAATGAATCTTGGTTTGTTCGTATGTAATGCGCTGCCATACTGTTCATCAGATTGAGATAAAACTTCGTCCGCTTATTGCTAAGGATTGCGCGAGTAACATAAGCATGGTCTAATATACAAAAATAAAAATTTGTTCATCATCCTTGCATCATCATTGATTAATGGAGGTCATCTTGATTTGGTTTATTTTTCAAATCTCTTTTGCCACTTTTGAATTTTTTGAACCATCTATGGCATTTTCGAATATTCAATATGTTGCCATATGTATTAAAGATGCTCTGGGTAGCTTCTTTCGCTTTTAGTCCTTTATCGAATAAAAACAGTAAACAAGATCTCAAATGGGTCTCATCAATTTCTGGCTTGGGACATTTTCACTATGGCATAAAAATATTTGAAAAAGTAAGACAAACAACAGAGCTTCAAAATGACACCAACCTTGACGTATTAACTCGACAGCAACCCGAGGCAAACTGACAGCAAAGACGCAACCAAAAAAAAGAGATTTCTTTCCGCTTTAACTAATATATTAAATAAAAACTAACTATCTCTCTGTAACATGGAAAAATGAATGAAACTAATATCTCCTATACTGTATGTGTTATTCATTTTTAAAATAAGGTAGTATCCCTGCCGTATACAGTATGTTTTGCTAAAAATATTAACATAGTCGTCTTGTTGTTACATTTATATACATTTAGAGTGTGATGACCAAGCATAATGTCCATAGATAGGTTCAAATTCCCGGTCAATGTCTTATCAATTCAACGTCCATATCAACTGTATGGCAAACGGTTCTATAATTAAACTAAAATAGTCACTACATTGACATGCTGATTTTTTTTAAAATAATTATATCAAATCACACACAGATTTTCATACTATTTAATTTCTTAGTATATATATTAGAAAATAGAGCAAATAAAATATTTGTAATTGTAAATATACATAAAAATAAATGTTTTAGCTTCAATTAATACTAAATCTAATGATCCCAAACTGACAACAAAATGTTACAATTTGATTTAAAAGCGTCATTTAAAGAAAATACGCAGTATTTTTTGTTTTTATCTTCAACTCCTCAAACCATGTTCAAAAAATATATAAGTAATGTTGCTTTTCAAATTGTAAATTCACAACTATTGTGTCTTTAACGGCTATTTATAATAAGCAACGATCTCCGTTACATTTTATAGATAAAAATGAGTTTTCTACGCATTACTTTTAAACATTTGGTGTGTGAATAAGTTCTTGCCGTTTCACCATCAGATGACGGTATTTTACTGCATTCAAAAGAAATCTGCAACTGAAGCACATAGAATCCTTGTGGAGACCTATGGCGATCATGCTCTGGCGGAAAGAACATGCAAAGATTGGTTTAATCACTTCAAAGATAATGATTTTGATGCCTTAAGCCGAGAGATGTGGAAAGGCATCTTTTCGCATGTGAACAACTGTTCCAACAGCAAAAAAGAAAAGGTTTTTTACATTGTATTGAGACTGGCGATGAAAAGTGAATATACTGCATTAATCCCAAGTGCGGGTTAAGCCCGTTCAAGCAGTAGCATCGATGCCTAAGTGGAATATCCATGGTTCCAAACTCGTGGTCTATATTTAGTAGGATCAGTTGGGTGTAGTGTATTATGAGCTATTTCACCCCAACCAAAACATCTCTATCAAAACAATTGATGTGTTTGAGCTGAACATTAAAGGAAAAACGGCCATAATATGCTCAAAGACACAAAAAAGTATGACAATGCTAGGCCACATGTCGCATCAACAATCAAAACGTACCTGGAAACAATGAAATGGAAACTTTTACCGCACCTGCCATACTCTCCTAACATTGCTCTTTCTGATTACTACATTTCTGATCAACAACTCATGGCCTGACTGAGCAGCACTTCACTTCTTATGAAGATACCAAAAATGGATGGAAAGATGAACAAATGTAGTAGCTAGCGATGTGCACTACTTTAATTGACTCGCTTTTTTATTACTTTTTTAAAATAAACTAAGATTTATTTCCACGAAAAATGGCAATAACTTATTCACACAATGTTTTCCGAAAATATGGAATTGGCATTCTAAAAATTGTCAATTCTGACCATCAGTAAACTTATGACAGTCTAACAATTGACTAATTTAAAATAATATCGATAATAAGTATATAATGAAATGAAATAATATGAATAGAAAATAATTGATGCCAGCAAATATCTCTGTACTTATTACGACTAAATTAAATATTAACAAGAATGTTATGAATGCAAATATTTAAATTCTCAACAATCTTTGCTTCAAATAAGAGTGTATTTTATTGACATTCATCACAATCATTATTAAAACGAGAAAAAATCTCAGGTTGTTATTGATTTTTTTGGGTTAAAATTTTTTGATCATTTTTTTAAAATTTCGAATGAAATACTAAATAATATACATGATGAAACATTTAAATATAACAATCTTAATAAAAATGTATTATCACCGACGAAATTTTTATTACAAATATGTATGTAATTGTAGAACGAGCATCATGAAACTAGCCGCAGTATCGTTTGTGCGATGTCCACAAAAGGGTGTGTGTTGATTTGACAATAAGTGAAGTGCAACAGGTCACAGTAATAAAGCCATAACTTACTGCAGCGGGCAGTCGCCCCCTCAGCATCTTCGATTTTACTGCTAGAATTCCCTACGACCGATCGGCAGCTTTGTTGCCTAACCTAAAGCCAAGTTAGTACGTCATATTTTCATCTGTCAAGATAATTATTTTGGTCTTAAAACATGTCGACGCGACCATTAGACGTGTATAGCGAAAATCGCTCGTCATATTCAAGCTAATTTTGCACCATTATAATATTTAAACCAAGCATAATTACACATTAAAATAAATAATTCAAGCATAAATAATAATTTATGTTCTAAAATAATTCGTATTTTATGTAACACATTTGAATGTAAAAATTAATCGACGGCGAAATGCAATCGATGTAATCGTCCGAGTGTAGACACAATATAGGAATTAATTAACATTTCACCCGTTAAAAAATGCGATAAATTTCGCAATCATCTTTTTGGCCTTGATTTTTTTTTCAGATCTATTGTGAGATGATGTCCTTTCTCTTATCTCAAATTATGTATTCTTTGCTATGTGAAATAAAATCGTTTTTTATTGCAAATTATTGTTTTTATCGATTTTTACGCGGCGCGTGCCAGTCAAAATATTTAATGAAATCATGATTATTTATATCAGATGATTAATTGAGCTTCCGTAATTTTTTTATAATTGTGTAATATATATCGTCAATAAAATGTCAATTATATGATAATATTTTTGAAAGGATTAGTGTCATTTCTTAAGTATATTATTTAAGTCTTATGAATATGAAAATATTTAAAACGAAAGCAGGATATTTTGTTAAATGTCGGCATTCTGTAATTGTGTTATCTTCTGTCAAAAGAATCACTGTTTTTATTTAATTGATCTTTGTATCATATAATTATCCGTTGGCGATTTGACTTTTGTACTAATGACTAGAGATGTTTGTATATTTTGATTTCTATATTTATCGATTATGACATTTTTCATGTATCGGCATTGAGATAAGCGCAGTGTTCTTGCGCTCCATATCAGGAACGCAGATTATGGATCTACACGTAAATTCATCGATTAGGGCCGCTTTTAATCTTTCTGATTAAAAATAAATATGTCACTCTTAGGAAAAATAATTTCGTTTCGGCGGAAATATATAATTATGATAAGTTTGTGTATATTTTCTGGTGCACGTAACAAATTCCGTAATTTCGCCAGTCATCTTTATCGCGAACGGTTCTATTGTGCCACATATTCGCGTCATATGTAGGATGAGCCATTCACCTGCTCATTCAAATTTCCGCGATACATTTCATATAATTTGGAATTATATTACCAAAGCGATTGTTTGACAATACCTCATACTTCCTCGAACTGAAATACACGCGTCCATATACCGAATGCAACAATAATAGTAAACACAGACAGCTGTTTGTGCGATCGAGCGTGTATGCTCATATCGATAAATATTTCAATAACGACGCATCTATTTTCAACCTCATTTAAACACACTTTCGTGATGAACATGTTTACATTTCGATCCAAAATATTTACAGTGTTTTTCTTCATATCTAATCCCTTGACTCATGCGCTATTCATTCACAAGGTCTCCGCATTTACGTGTTTGTTTTGAACATCGAACCACGTCGTTATTATCGGGCGATTACATATCAACGTGTAATTTACAATCAACATCTCGCATTATACAGACCTAGTAAAATCTAGATTTTTCCAATGCAACCTTAACCGCGTTGCTAATTCGCCGACAACATGTTTATGACGAGATTCTAAAAATACACCCAAAGAATGCATTTGGTCTTCATCTATTCTTTCCTTTGTATTCACCGTTTATCCCTCGCGCAAAAAATCGAACTCGATAAAAGCGTAATTGTTTGTGTAAAAATATTTTAATTATTCAATTTATAATAATAGCGCTTAGTTTACGAATTTATTTATGCCTTTTTGAGGGTCATCTTAATAAATTGATTATAACGGGCGGCACTTTAATATGATTTTGTTTGATCAATTATTCTAATAGGCAAAATCTAATTTTCGTATTAAAACATTTTCTTAATTAAGGACTTTTAAGCGAAAATATTTTACGAGGGTATCCGACTCCGAATTTTTTTGTGCGTTCCATTTCTCATTTTTTTAATATTTGAAACCATCTGTGACATTTAAGATGCTCGCATGAGGACAGCAGATGTTTCGGTTTCTTCGTTCCTCGGTCGAATGAGCACTTATAACGCTTATTTAGTCGATCAGAACGAATCGCGCTCGAAATATGCTTTTTATTTTCGATGCTGATTAAAATTATGAAAAATCTCACAGCGATCGTCATTGAACGTTGCGCAATTTAGCGTTAATATTTCGGCGCTTTAATTAGCATGAGGAAATCACGAATGATTCATGTTTGATTGAGGTTTTTATTTTCATACATAATTTATGGGCGATTTAAATTGATCGTCGTGCATTTTGTGCTATGGTCGTAATATTGTTTGTTTATTTCCCTTATGTGTCAAATGTGGCCGTTAATCGGTTCGACGCGTGCGATCGCTCCGCATTTGAAATTAATTAGCCTTGTTTCGGCCGACTTTCGCGAATTGCGCCCGTCCGTATTTTTTCGAGTCGACCCCGTTTCTTTCATGGAAACAGCAAAAATACGACATGCAAACGAACGCGACCGACCCGAAACGGTAAAAGTAGAAAGTTTTCGCGATTGTCAAACGGTCGGAACGGGCGTGTTTCTAAACAAATATTTCGGCGGAGTGAATCATATGACCGAGTCGCTTTTTCGTGATTCATGCGCCGCATTACGTAAACACAGATGTGCCCCGTCAGCGTCGAATTGTCGTTCTCGGGCTTCATTTGCCGAGTTGAGTCGATTCACCGTTTCCCCCTACATTGTTTTGGTCACCGTTTCCCCCTCAAATGTCTCAGATTTTAAGCCGGGAGAGTTACATAAAGAACAACAAAAACAATATAGTCGCGGCCTTCGGTATGGAAGATAATGATGGAACACCGTGTGTTTATCTACGAAAGCAGATTTATGACGAAACACTCGCCGGCCACGACACACTATAGCGGCCGCCCTGGAATCCGGGTCCGCGTTCGATTAACGGTCTTTCTGCAAGTACTGGCGAAAAAATTACAAATTCAACAACCGACACACGCGAGATGAACACAATACGGGCATAATAATATACGCAGTGGACGCGCATCCAGTTTCAAATAAAGCTTTGAGCGCATATTTTTTAACACTTTCAGTGCCGAGCGAAAAAAATGACGCGACCGTAACAACCAAAAATATTCGTGGAGAATACGCTAAGGATGCAAATAAAATTTAATCGATTCAAATTTGATTCTTCAGAACGACAAGAGCGATGCTGAGACTTCATAAAAGCATGACACATGAGTCAGGTCAATATTGTCCTGCCTGACTTTGTCCATTGAAGGGTTATGCAAAGAATTAATGAAAGAAGTCTGGCCAAATCCAGATTCTTTTTTCATAGAACTTGTATGAGAAATCACGTTTTTCTTCGTGTACCATAAGGAAACTTTAATCATTTCGCTTCAAATGTTTGGAAAAACTTATATTTAGCATGATATTTTTCTTTTACCTGCGCTGCTGAAAATGTGTTAGGACTATATGTCTGTAAAAAAATAAATAGTTGGTGTATGATTTAGGAAATTGATATCCTTGTAAAGGTATCCTGTGTACTAGAAAAGAAGAAGGAGACCAGAGAGCAGTCAACTTAGATGAATAGATGGCAATGAAATTAACTGGCAAATACAAAGGAAATTGCTTTTGTTGAGACTATCCGCCAGAATAAAAAAAGTATTCCGAAAGAAATGCCGTTCAATATATTCATCTGGATTTACAGACATTTCTTTAGGGTCTGGATTTCTTTGGGTTTCAAAAAATTCAAAAGCTTTTATCCCATTGTCAACCGGCCATTGCGTTACTGAAGTTGTTGGAGAAGTCCAAAAGTCACAGGTAATGTTATTTTACAACAAGCACAAGGGAGGTGTTAACGCTATGAACCAGATGCTTAGGGAGTATATATACAAACGGCTTCCTAATGTCCAGTGCACACGAGGCTACTTTTCAAGCTAGTAGAGCAAGCAAGTGTTGGTAAACTGGGAGGGTGGTATCTCCAGTTCCATTTTAAGCTAAAAATAGCTTAAAAATGAACGAGTGATCATCTATTCATTTGAATTATCTTGATTTTGTGATGCAACCATTGTAACAGCATCATCTAAAATTGTAAATGAAGTTTGTTTGGATCAACATTGAGAATCATTGCAGAAATTTCAATTGTTTAATCCATTTGTTTAATATAAAAAATAACATGAAGGCGAAAGAATTTTATTTATTTTAAAAAAAGATAAAAATACGATTCTAAAATAGATAAATAAAACACTTTTCAAACAAAAACAAAAATTCAAAATATTATTTTGAAAATATACCCGAAGCTTAAAGCATCGAGTGCTTCGGCACTTAGTCTAGATCTGATTTTGGAAGCCAAGCAACTTGCTACTAAAAATGCACGCTTAGCCTCCACACTCGTTTTAGTTATCATTATCAGATATTTAAATGCTAGTTCAAATTGTTGACCGTGTGAGCCCCCATTTTCGTATAACACCATCAATGTGACTGACAAAATTCTTTTCTGCTGAGACACGAACTAAAACTCGCAAAATTCCCGATTTACCGACAAATTATTTATTTTTGTCGCTGTAGATTAATACTTATATAATATAATAGTTTGATGTGATTCATAGTTATATTATGGAGGAATACAAAAATTTTGAACCTCGTATCTATTATATTTCATATCGATATTCCCATTATTAGAGTCGAGGTGTAGTAAATACATCACCGGTAGGGAAAAGTTAATACAACAATTTTAAAAACATATATGTGTGTATATTCCTTCATTGGATTCCCTAATCTCAAGTGGCTCAACCTGGATTTGTGGTTCATCTGAAGGTAAGTATTCCTCTGAAGTTGATATGTAGGTTTTTTGGGTACCTCGAGGGACCCGCCTCGGTACTTAAGCTCCAATATTTTTTTGTGTTAGATATCATAGTTTGTGTTGATGCAACTACAGTTATTTTTTACAGGTTATTAGGTTGATGCATAAATAACGTCGATTATTTTTTAAGAAAACAAACGCTAATAAGTTCAGAAAAACTTTATTAAAAACCAATCAATTAAACAATTCCCATCATTGCCAATGACTGTCTCCAATCGTTTTGTCAACTTTTTAATCCTGTTAGAATAAAAAACATTTTGGTTTCTATGCAAATAACGTATCTTGATTGTCGTGATGGAAGTCGACACCCTTGCGATTGATTAGTTAGATTAATTCGCATTTATTGTTTGGTTCGATTGTAATAACTCATAATAAATAATGTACTTGCTATCCCACCAAACAAAGTATTTTTTTATTCAATGAAGTTTTGCCTTGGGAGTGATTGATGGGTAATTTCCCAGTTTGATTGTTTTAGTCAACCCATTTTTCATCCCCTATCATTAATCGACGCAAAAAAGGTTCATGCTTTTGTCTCACACACAAAGAAACATATGTGGCAACTCTGTCAAGCAGGTTTGCGGGTGACAAGTAGTACAGGACCTAAACGTCGTGCTTGGAAACCATTCCAATGCGCTTCAGATGCCTCACAACCGTAGATTGGTCGATACCCATCTTCATTGCGATGTTCCTGGTATTTTGACCGGGATCAGCTTCAATAATGGATTTTAGTCTATCATCATCGGTGGTCGAAGGGCGGCCCGCTCTTTCTTCATCAGCTATTGATAAATTCCCAGATCTGAATTTAGCAAACCATCGTTGACTGTTTCGAACATCGATAGTACCTCTGCCGTATACATCACATATGTTTTTGGTCGCAACTGTTGCATTATGGCCTTTATTAAATTCATAAAGTAAACAATGTCGAATATGCACTCTTTTCTCGGACATTTTAAAAATTCACAAGGCCTCTGTATAGTTCGACCGCTGACGATAGACTGAAAAAAGATGTTGGAAGGAACCCTCCTTCATAAAATACAAAGGAATTTGGAGACAGGGACAGGTGTTTTGCGTCTCATACACTCGTGCATCGATGGCAAAGTCGCGCCGTAAAGTTACCCCTACACGTCTAAACATTCTCAATGTATTTTAATTTTTTCAAGTAGCTTTTTTTTATCCTTATCAAATTAATGTAAAAATACGACGTTTCTTATGCATCAACTTGATAAATAGTACAAGGTTTCATATTATAGAATTAACGTCATAAATGCAATGGCCATAGCAGTTTTTAAAAATAAAAACCTGTTACCGTCTTTAACCGTATTCCATGACGGTTTTAAAACGTTTTTAAATATCCCTTGCCAGCTATCAAGTTTTCTTTTTTGTTTACAAATAAATCTACTTTGTTTTCATAGCCAATATGGGCTCAGAAATAGGTGTATGTAGGGAATCCAATCCCGAGCCAAAATTTCGATCCCGGGATCAGGATTTTAAATAGTTTAAGAAATTATCAGCAATTCCAATTTCACAAATTTATTGGAATCTTTTCATGTCGTTTTTATATTCGATCTCGGATTGTTCCAGAATTTACAATTTTATATGATAAGTCCAAGCTCAGATCCCGAGGGATAGTCCAGCGTTACATAACTAGTTGAATGGTTTCCGGAAGCGTGTAGACTTCCGGCGGATCGATGAGAGTTCGTATTTATAAAACGAGCCTTCCACATGACTCAGGGGAAATATTTTTTCGTCCGGGGGTTGATGCGGGGTATATTTTTTATTCGAGGGCGCCCATAACACCATCGTGTATGGTACCATTTGAATATTATAAATTATGTAAAGTGACGCATGATGCACACCAGACGATATGCCTGCAAGGCATAAATGTGTCATGAATACATTCAGATGGAAGATAATGGAAAATTTGTGAAAAACGCGGATATAAATGGGTTTGAAAGTAATGACGACAGTGATTATATGCATGAATTAGATGTCGAATTGGAAAGATAAGTGTTTGTCGATGAAAGTAAGTAAAGATGATGTTTTTTGCATAGCGCAAACAAGCAATAAAAACGAAAAAAAGACCATAGCTCTGTTTCTGGACCATCAAATCCCGCCGCCATTTTAGATTCTGATTTCAAAATTTGGCTTCCTGCAAATGTAATATGAATCTTCAGGACTTACAGCCAGCAGTGATGAATCAGGTTTTCGATACAAAACATCTCCTCTAATTGCCAATAGTATTCTACTATGGGAGGATGTTGCCAATAATGATGATTATGGCAATCGTATTCATTTAATTTAAACATTTAGAGCAGTCTGGTGTAAATTCTGAAATAAATAAATAAAATGAAAATCGACTAGACGAGGTGACCACGTCAGAAATGGTGAAGAAAATCCACAAAATTATATTGAATGATCGTCGATCAAAGTCGTAGGCATTTAAAAAGTGCTGTAAATCGCATATTGACTAAAAAATTGGACATGATAAAGCTTTGCGCAAGATGGGTGTCGCGTTTGCCCACAATGAAACAAAAACAACGTCGTGAAGATGTTTTAATCGAGCGTTTGTCAAAGTTTCACAGCAATAAAGCCAAGTTTTTGAGTCGATTCATAACAATGGATGAAACATGGGTCCATTACTTCACTCATGAGACTAAGAAATATGGGGATCCTTCACCGCCCCGAGCTGTTTATTGGTCCCGCTAATCAGGATAATGCCAGCTTACTCTACAAAAGTGCAAAGCAAGGTGTAAAACCCGAATCTAATAACCATGGTAGAGGGAAGTCTAGTCTCACTCACGACCTCATTTGGCGCAAGCCACCTATGTAAATTAGTCTTTGGAGGGACTTCCGTGATCATATTATACGCATTTATTAACGGAAATGTCGCCCTAAAATAGGACGGAGTGGTCATAAGGTTTTTGTATGCTCAATCAGTCCGCTTTTTGGACCGCTGAATGAACGGCTCGCGATTGGATGCCATATCTGAACATAACGACAACGAAGAAAAGAGGGATTAGTCAACTTAGTGTATATTATAAAAACGGACAGGGTCAATCAGTATGGATGCATGTAAAGTAAAATGTTTGAGTAAAATACAAATCATGTGCAATTCTTGATTGGGTCGATATTCTGTGTTTTCTGTGTCTATTCTGTGTTCTGCCCTCGTTACAACCCTGATCATAAAACAAATTAAAGGATCTTGGTTGATAAACGATTCCACATTTGCTTTATTTTATTTAGATCAATGAATGTTTCTATAACCTCCAGATCATTTTACTTTGGATGGGCCTTCGAATATTTTGTATGGAAATGAATTTAAAAAAAATAGGCATTTTTTGAGCTTATTAATAATTTTTATTTTAAATTTTGGATTTTTTTCCATAGACAAAGTCAGGGAGATTTGGTAAGATTTACACATAGCTGCTATTAAAAGAGCTCAACGCAAAAGCAAAAATTTTTTTTTTCCGGAATAACAAAAATAGTTGGGAAAATAACGTATCTACTGAAGGAGAACACATTATGCGATGTAATGCATTAATACATTTTTTGTGGGAATTTAACAATTTATTTTGAAAAACGACATTTACGACTGGACTATCTAATATAGTAGATGTTTTTAAAAACGTCTTTCGTCGAAATGATGGGGACCCAAAGTTCGCAGCTCGGAGTTTCGTAAGAGCGCGTGCGCATTTGGCGTGAAATTTAGTTTATTATTAATATTTTGGGAAATAGGAAAAAGACGGGCGGCCGTGGCGCGACGCGGCCCCGAGGTCGAGAGCCGCAGATAGGTCGGCAATGTTATGGCGCCCCCACTCCGCGCCGTTTGTTTGTTTACTCGCGTGTGTTTGTACACACGAGCGAGGCGACGGCGCATGCGCCGGTCGAGGGCCCCGCCGCGTCGCCGCTCGCGCTCAGTCTTCTCCGGAGCTCCGCGGCGAACCCACGCGGCTCCGCTCTCGCTCCGCACAGCCGTCTCACTCGCGCCCGTTCCCTCGCCATGCCGAGCAAGCGAGACCCCTGCCTGGTGGCGGTGCAGCCCGTCCTCCAGCCGATCCTGCCCGCCCCGGCGACCGACGCGCAGAGGGACTTCCTCGCGCGCGACGTCGAGGAGCTCGTCTCCGAGATCAAGGAGAACCTGCGGCTGAAGGCGCGCCCGCGCCGGACCCCGGCCGCCAGGCCGACCCCCTACGGCCTCGAGCGGCGGCCCCCGGCCGGGGCGACGCGCCCCACCGTCGAGGACCCCTACGAGATGCTCCAGCGGCTGCTCGACTCGAACTCGCTCGTCGCCGAGGCCGTGCGGCGCCTGCGCGAGGGCCTCCGCCCCGACCAGAAGCCCTTCTTCTACGACGACGAGGACGAGGGGGCGCTCCTCTACCCGATCTCGTACTAGTGATAGCTCCCGTCGAGCGAACATTTCAAACTTACGCTTATCATTAAGAATATTGTACGATTTAATGTATTCCGTTTTAGTTGTTAGTAAATTATTTCGAGGCCGACGCCGCCCGCTCGCGGTCCCCGGTCCCGTCGCCCCGCTCGCACGTTTTAGTGCGAGCCCGGCGACCATTCCTAGCTATGATTTATGTTGACGATACATCATGTTGTGATTATAATCAAACTCGAGTGATATAAATATAATTTAAACGAAACAGACGATCGCCTTTTATTTGACGAGCGAACCCAGAAGAGGACCGACCGGAAATCGCCCGAGGACGGCCGTCCCGGGCGGCTTCCGGCGGCTCCGCGCAGTGACAGTTCAGTGCTTACATCTCCTGCGACACAGTGAAATCCCAGCGAGAATATTCTTAGCGAAGATAAATATTCTCCGATGTTTAAATCGCACACGTTCGATTCGATTTTGAATTGCAAATGATCGCAAATAATCCGGTATTGCATAATAATGTGACGGCGTTTTTTCAAAAACAGGGGTCTACTTCAGCGCGATCGTTCAAAAATCTGCAAACCGTTGCGAAAGGGCTGAACGAATAACCGGTCCGAGGTCAAAGCGAACGGTTTCGCGATGCACTCCGTGAGAAATTCGTCTGCGGGATGCAGTCGGGGCGCCCGCGAGTCTGCGAGAGATGCGCCGATTCGAATTTCGCCATGCGAAAAGCGTGCAATTAGAGAGTCGCACCGGAAGTCGTGCGCTTCTCACACACACACACGAACATAACAGCTCAATATTCGTCCATGAGAACGTTTTCAAATTCGATTCAAAAACGTGCATCAACACATCTTGTTCGAATCCAAGGAGCGAGTGCGCATGCGCGGGCGATTGTTTTGAACGCTCGCGCGAGTAAACAACCCGGTATATCGATGCGCCCGGACGCGACGATTTCGTTATTCGCCGGAGGCGCGTCTCCGTTTGTTTATTCGTCGACATTGCAAATCTGACGCGTCGAATAAATATTTTCAGCAACTCGAAACGTTCGCCGTCGATGCAAAAAAATAACATTCAAACGATCAATAATAAATTAGCGGAGTGCCCGGCTGGAGAGTTGCGACACTCGTCGGCCCGTCGAGCGCGCAACTCTTACTTTTAACAAAAGGACATAGAACAATAACATTAAATCTGGGTCATCGATGTTCCGTCTATATTCGATTGCAGTATCTACCTACTGTTGGATTTCGAGCATACTCGATTGCGACATTGACATATCCGCGCCAATCGTATAAATTCAGACCATTAAAAAAGGGGACATAAATCCGTAATTTAACCCGTCGACGAGGAATCCCGTATATGCTGCGAACTCTAGTGATAAAGCATATTTTCGCGCATCGAGTGCGAATCTGAGACAATATCTTGCGTCTCATACATTCGCGCATCGATGACAAGATCGTGCCGTAAATGTACCCCTACACATTTAAATATTGCGATAAGTCATCACATCGATCGACAGTCGACTACGAAATAAACATTAAAATCATAATGGAATTTGTCCGTATCCGATTGAAAAACAACAGGTATTGGGTCTTCTCAGATCGTCGGTGGCCTTCTTAGAATCATAATAAATAGAAAGCCATTTAAATCTATAAATATACTTGAAACTCAACGCCGTACCAAAAGTGATTCTATTTGAAACGCTATTATGAGACTCAACAATATCGACAGTGTAAGGGGGGCAATTCATTAAGACGCCTGAAAATTACTCATTTTAATTTTTTTAAAGTGATGAAATAATCGTATCATTTAAAAAAAATTCAAACAAAAGAATTTTTTTTGATCTAAAAACAAAAAAAAATTTTTTTTTATTTTTTGTGTAAAAGACGAACATATCTATATAATTAAAAATGAAGTAGGCTTTTTAGCTAAATTTTTATAATTTTATAAATCGATCAATAACATGTTAAGCCTTAACTTTTGGACAGTTTTTGAAAATGCAGTTTCGAGATAATCTCGTTTAAAGTTTCAATACGATAAAACTATCGATTTTTGGTTATTACCGATCAATCAGCGATTCTAGGCTAAAGTAGTAGAAAGACTTTGTGTTCTGCGGAAAAGATTTTAGATCAGAATGCAGGTGCTTTGGAGCTAAGCGCCAAACCGTCGCGTTAAAACTTACATTAGAACTTTGGGTATGGCCACTCGAAGCATCTGATGTAATACGTCCCTGGATAAATCAGTAGAAAATGCTGTTTAATGTTGTCGCTAAGAAATAAAATAAAATCTTTTCAAGTTTTGGATTTTTTAAAGCGATAAATACCACTTGTCTGGCTCCAGTGAGACAGATTCCATGATTTTGCTCTTTTTTCGTTAAAAAAAAAGCGAAAATAAGTAGCAATAATTTATTTTTTCATATTTTCAACACTATTTATGCTTCTTCAAATACTCAAACTATAATATATTATGGGTTTTGTACAATTTTAACCGTTAACTTGCCTTTTCCCGAAAGTTTTTTTCTTTTCTTACGTTTCGGTTTTATGATTTAATGCAAAAAATGTGTTTTGAGAGCGATCTGGTGAATAATTTAAATTCAATTTTTTGTACTAGAAGTAACAAAATGGCGCTGATTTCAAAGGAACATCTTTTTTGGGGACGTATTTTTTAATGTAAAAAGTAATATAAGATAAACATTTCAACCTGATTTTGATTCGAAGCATAGCCGTGCATGTTTAAAGCAAACCCAAAAAAAAATCAGATCAATTGGCGCCTTGGTTTTCGAGATTCTATCAATATGCCAAAACGCGTTTAAAGTTTTAAATACTGAAAATTTTCCAAAAAACAAAACATACTACATATCAGCGATTCCAGCTCCAAAAAGCAATCCTTCAGCTACTTTAGCATCGTCTTGTGTCGTCGTTCTGACTTCTTCAGAAGATTTCGTTTATGTTCCGGTACCAGCTACCAAACACACGCGTTGAAACTCATTTGTTATTTTTTGTATTCGAACCAAGACACCTTTCCAGTAAATTTTCAGATATTGATTCTTCATAAATGGGTCTTAAAATTTGCTAAACTTCCTCGTTGAGAGCAGGAGGATGCTTGTACAAATATGACGATCCCGTAATTGTATGTTTATGCCGTTCGCACTAAGAATCTGCGCCTTCCGGACAGTGTGAATATAGAATACTGCCTCCGACCCCTCGTATTCCGAAACTTTGAAAAACGAGTACTTGTAATCCAGAAAATATGAAAATTATGAGATATATACATAGACAATACAAGGTAGCAGGTATAAAAAATAAAAACCTGTTACCGTCATCAAACGTATTCAATGACATTTTTGAAGCGTGTTAAATATCCCTTGCTAGCTACAAAGTCTTTTTTTTTGTTATCTCCTTGTAAAACAATTTTGCTTTCATAGTATGCCTATTTCTTTCTTGAAGAAACCACAACTTTTGAATGTTTTTGCGGTTATTTTTTTAACATAAATTATTGTGCGTACATATGTACTTGTATTGAGATGTCGGATTACAGGGAGTGCCGGATTACCGCGGGTCTACTGTAGTCTGAATTTCTTCACGAAAATTATGGAAGACATTCTTATAGATATGTCCGCACTCAATGTGCGAAAATATTATTTATCACTCGAGTACGTTCGCAGCATATGCGGGATTCCTCATCAACTGGATTGAATAACTAAAATTCCGAATCTTCATGTGGTATTATGTAATTAGACATCGAATATGGGGTTGCACCATATATTTAGTTCGAATACTCGATCCAACGAGATGCTTACGATCTTCTCGTATTATGATTTAACATCATGGGCAACAGCATTGATTGATTTATTTTTGGCATGTGTTGTGTCTGTCCGTTTGGTAATTCGGCAGTTGCTTAGCATCCAATATAGATAGCTGCGGTCGACTCCCACGACCAGTTACGTCGTAAGATTTCAAAATTGCTGTTTGAAATTTGAAATATCTCGAAGAGCAGACCGCTTCGCCGAATCCATAGAATGGGTTTTGCTAATCTCCGACCTTGAATTCCTCGCATTTATTCCGGGAGTCGTTACTGATGACGCGCTGATGACTGCGAGCGGAGCTCTTCGGCGACGTCTCGAGCCGCAGCAGTCGATCTGGCCTGATGACTGTTGTTTGCAAAGCGTCTTCGACCTCAAACGAGTCAGTCTTCGACTTTGCTGGACGAAGCGAATTGTGAAAAAACCTTGAGACTTTCTCTCGCAAAGTCGAGCAAGACTGCTTTCGGCGTCCTATGAAAATGTGACCCAAATCTAGCAACGATTTCGCTAGGAGCGAATGTCAACAATGCCGGCCAGGTACACGAGGAAGGATGCAGTGGCATTCTTCAAGCCGTCGTAACAATTATGGAGCAAGGCGGCGTTGCTAAAAAGTGGTTACCTGCTCTGCATACCTGGAACCGTAACACGCAAGGTGCTGCTCCTCGAAAGGTGCACACCTCTTTGTCTCATCCGTCCATTTATTCCAGAATCGTATTTTAACGCAAGAATGGATAGTTCGTCGATTCTTCAGCTGCGAGAGCCGATATTACTTGTTTACCTATTTGGCTCATTCAAAACCGTTAGATGACGGCAGCCGATGGTAAGTATTAGTGTCTTCCTACGCTATACTTTCAATTTACCTGCAAATATTTATAATGTTATAAAATAACAGGAAAGAATACATAAGAATTCCTAGCGAGCATACATATTGACGTTCGTCGAATAACATCCTGGACGCGGTTGCTTATCTTAGATTGCGTCGAAGTTCCAAGAGTTTTCCATTTTAGAGCCGATCAAAAAAACTGCACCTAAGCGAAGAATGTCGAACCTATTTGACTTGATAAAAACCGCTTTTGCATGTAAGAATAATCCTCGTTTGATATAGAAATTACTTTCTGTCAGTTCCTATCAGCGTAAGACAAAATTCAATTCGGGGCAGTCATTTGTAAATAAACACTGTCGATAGCATACAATATTCGGTCAATTCTTTGCGTAAAAAAATAATAAACTTGAAATCGAAATCTTTATTAGTCGATAATTTTGGACTAACAATCTAAACAATCGTGCGATTTATGCATGGAAGTTTTCCGTCTCTGTCTACCGAACTGCGCTACGTTCTCTCCCTCTCTCTGTCTGTCCCTGTCGGATCCCAGGCCCTGGGATAGTACTCCTTCAGGGGTTAATGGGCGAATTCCACGAGCGTGGTTACAATGCATACAAATAGGAAGCCAAACAAAAATTCTTTAATAAATCCATGATAACACATCGAAAAGTTTCAGTAGCATACATTCATTTGCGCGTGGAAAGTCAAAATGATAATTTACAGGTCATTTACGCCCATACTCTCTAAAGTTATGGTATACTTCGTTTCAAAACTGAAATTTAAAGGCAATGCTGCCTTCAATATCTAGTACACTAGGAGGAGATTGCGTGATATAGAGTAATGGTAGTCATCCTGGTCCCTACCACCCACCAATGGCCTCTTCAAGCTTTCATAGTGGGCGGTAAGGGTTTTGTCATGTTGTTACATCTATGAAATATGATGCATCTCTAGAGAAAATTGTAAGATTCTCTAGCCAATTTAACCAACTTTCCAAAAAACCAATGGTGATGGATATGGCAAACCTATGGTTAAAAAAAATACCTCCAATATATCCGAATAAGTGGAAAATTATCATTCCAGGGATTAGGGATAGCAAAATATAGCCTTCTATGTCGTAAACCGGCGACGAACGCGAGGCACGTGGCCTCCATCTGAGGTGGCGATCTGTCGCGGGATTTTGTCTCCCATTTCTAATAAATTCTGTTTAAATGCAGTCAACCCTCCTATAGTGTCCACTTAGTTTGCGGCGTATTTACGTAAGCAATCGGTAAAATACGTAAGCTCAATGCTCCCCCACGCGTGTTAACAAAATAAGCACGTACCCATTATCTCGATGCTATAGAAGGGTTGACTGTAGAAGGCTGTTTGTGATTGTAACATAAGCTAAAATGATTGCAACGATGATCAAAGACCCGAAATAACACTTGGCGACTGATGAATACATTTGTTCGTTCATATGATAATTTTAATGTAGTTGCAAGATATTTATCGCCGCTCTGCTAGAGATTCTTATAAGTTATCGAGTGCCAAGGGTTAATATTCGATCGTGCAGACGAATTTATTTTCGGTGGACAGAATGGATGCCGTCATAATCTGGAGCTCAGGTAAACAAATGTTCCAAGAAATCCATTCAAGAAAAATACCTTAAAACAGGTATCGAAATTTGAGCAGTCTTCCTGTTGATAAAGACGCCAATGCCACGAAAAAAAATCTGTTTACAAAATGACTCCCAAATGGTCCAGGTAAGAATTCTGCAGCAGAATCAGCTGTTTCTCGCCCAAAGCGCTAATGCTTCGTTCGCCTTTGTTGTGAATGCTGTTCGCATTTCAAAACATTCCATTTCTGAGAACCATTTGCTCATCTATTGTATTGTTTTCGAAAGCGATGCATAACGATTTTTAAAGGCACAGCTTGGTTTTGGGCGGAAAAATACATTTTTTCCTCGTGAATACAGTTACCTGTTATGTGCCTTGCAAATCGAAGAATATACCTGGAAAATACTTGTTGACAAAATTGAGTAAACACGACCGAGTTGGAATGCGTCATGAGCAATGACTTGTTGTCAAAATGACAACAGCAAATGCCATAAACGTGGCACAAGTCAAATCTAATAACATTTTAAGGCGCACTATGCTTCTATATCTGAAATTCAAACAAAAATTAAAAATATATACCTTAATAGATGGAGAGTGATGCACCGACCCGCATTGCGCCTTTTCAAATTGTTAAATTAACCTTTCCCTACCGGTGATGTATTTACTACACCTCGACTCTAATAATGGGAATATCGATATGAAATATAATAGATACGGGGTTCAGAATTTTTGTATTCCTCCGTAATATAATTACGAATCACATCAAAGTATTATAGTATATAAGTAATCATCTGCAGCGGTGGAAATAAATAATTTGTAAATGATTAGTCCGTGTCTCAGCAGAAAAGAATTTTATCAATCACATTGGTGGTGTATTCGTATGTATTTATTTGAGTTTTTTAATTGCAAACGGATCCAACATCCAAATAAGCAGCTAAAAAATGTCTACAAATCTTGGTTCAATCAAATATTCATCCCGTTTTTGCAATTCAACACTGAATGTATTATGTTGTGAACGACTAAAATCTTCAAAATTTTCAACGCAAAGTTTAAGGCATTACTTTTGATTTTATCAACTAGTAGAGCCCCGAAGTTGTCCATGCATATCTAAATTAGTTATAAATTGTCACTTTATATTATATTACAGTCAACCTTTCTATAGCGTCAAGATAAGGACCAAGCTATAGAATTAAAACGCTATAGAAAATTAAGCACACAAAGTGCAAATGAACCTTATTTGACCTCACGAATTTTAATCATTGCTTACATAAAAGAGGCCCCAAACGAAGTGGACGCTATAGGAGAGTTGACTGTATAATGAAATATACCGGCGATGTAGATCATGTTGTTTATACAGTTGTTTGGCGCATGGACCGACGCATTTTTTTAGCGAATTAGAGGGGGATCTTTTGCTACTTTTCACACACAGGCCCTATTACTTAAGTGTCAGGGTTGTTAAACTAAATATCAATCAATCAATAAGTCGTTAAACTTGAAGAGTTTGCTAGGGTCAGTGTTAAATTGGCCACCTATGCTTTGTATGCATACACAATACCTTTTCCTTATTTCAACTGTAGTTGTCTGAAGTGGCATTTCTTCTTTCTTTTTTGCAAATTAGGATTTCTTTTGTGGGCACTTAAATGTAAATGAATTCGTTTGGTGGTCCTATTCCGTGACGCGCACGCTTTCCAGATCTGACACCACTGGATTTACTAGTCTGGGGACGTGAAATTTTGGGTATTTTTCTAAAATTTTGATACGACATTAGGCCCGTGTATGAATCCTTGCAAAAGACCCTCCCTAACCACATAAAAAATGTGTTAGTCCATGCACCAAATACCCTGTACACTTAAATCTTTTTTTGTGCGGTAGATGCATTCTGCAGAAAATCGCACAAAAAAAGCTATGATTTACATTTAAAAAAAAAGGTGAAGATGCGTTCCATGGATTTTAAAAACCGCATAACTTCGAAATCGCACAATTTAAAAAGTCGCATAAAAAAAGGTCTGACTGTATACAAATTTACATTGAATATGTATAATTTTTAGCTTAAGAATTTAAATAAAATCGTGTTGCGTGATATTAATAACCTCCGGTTCAATGCATCCTAACAACCCTGCATGAAAAGTGTTGAGAGGATTCTGTCTACTTCAGAAAGTCATTTAATTTAAAGCAAAATACTTCCAAGGAAAATCTCTCAGTCTTTAAAAACACCTACACTTCCTATTAAAATTATATATTTCGACACGTTCATCCAGGTTGCCTGTTGGATGAGGGTTCCCAAAAAAAAAAATGAGGATTAATAGCATATTTACAAATATTATTGCAAATTATCGTTGTCCAACATTCAAGCAGGTTAATATGAAAATGTCACTGCGACACGAAGTTCTCTCTTTTTTGCCAAATTACTTTCATCAAAATACTGACGATGTGCATTTAGCAAATCGGCTGAAAGTTCATCTCATTCGACATTGGCAATATTAAAATTTTTAGACCCTGGACATCTTCTGCTGTATCTTTTGTTATTGAAAATGAACTTGAGCTCACCTTTTCTTCGTCATGCAAGTTTTCTTGGACAAGGTTTTTCACCGTGTTATCAATTTGCATTACTTCATACGTCATAGCATACATTTACAACAATAATTTTTAACAATGTCACATTCCAGCATCCTGTACCAACATATCGTTTATTTGGTCTCGCTTTAATTTTACGCGATTTATTCGAATACGGCGCAAATATGATTTGCGAGATAATATGAAAACACCATCAATGTAGTCCTTCAAACGATACGCTATCTGACTTTATAGCTAATCATCGGCTTATTTAATATCAGGATTGATCGTAAACTCTATAGACCTTGATGACGAGTACGATATTGTAAATGAGTCGATTGAATAAATGTATTTATTTTTTATTGATGCCATTAAGCAATCGTATTAGCCCTGCCCTCGAGCTACAAATGCTGAAAATCCTCAGGAATTTGCTAGCCAAATATAAATCGTTACGTCAGAATTCCATTGCGAATGTTTGTTTGGATTTTTTAAACCGCATTATTTAAAAACGCTGAAAAACTATGTCAAAACCAAATGTCCTGCTTGCGGCAGTCGAGAATACTTGGAAATGTGTTCTTACAAAGAAAATTAAACGCTTTAGAATGTATTGAATGCCATGGAATTTCTTTGAATCCATTATAGTCGATCATGTTGTTGTAATTTAAATGGATTATATAAATAGTTTATGTTTTTATGGAATTTCCGCTGTATTACGATAATGAATGGCGTTTCTTAGATTGGGTGATCTTGCAGAATGTCTCATGGCTTGGAATGGACGACTTTTTCCATTGTTTTTACATGGATTTTCCTATTCTTCTTACGGTGTCACATCCGTTATCAGATGTGGTCGCTTTCCATCGGAGATTTTTCCAAGGATTTCCCATTGCCTTCAATATAAAGTGAACCACAAAAGTTATGAAACGCATATCATTTAGATTATTGACCTACGCCGCCAGCTCTTTTTGGATTGTCTTTTGGATTCTGGGGTGTAGTGACACAGCCACGTCTCATCCCCTGTCACGATGGAGTCCAAAAAAGCTTCTGTGTTAGGAAATTCTTCGTGAAGTTTGTCAAGCGTCATACGGCAGTCATTTTGCACTTGTTCTTCAATTTTTTGCACAAGATTGTCAGAAATCAATCATGTTCTCTCACTCCTTACCTCGTCGTAAGTATCAGTACGAACTTATAAAAATATGTGTACATATATAAAAATTATGATGACGGCACGGATCTCGCTATGGGTTTAGGATCTGGATTTTAACAGTAGTCTTACTAAAAAATCAATTTAAACTGAGTGTGAAGTTTTTATAACAAGATAGAAATTGGATATCATATCCATTCTGGAAAGTAGTCTCAGTTGCGTTCGTAAAAACTTATACATGGTATGTAAGACATAAACTATTGTATACAAATACCAAATGTCTCATCATCCCCTGTCTTAAACAGGATGTCCTATCCAGGGATGGATCCTTGCAGGGAAAAATATATATTTCAACATTAACTATTAGTTAAAAATGATGAAGAGTTCCGCATATTCTGACTCAGGTGATAAAAAATAAGTATTTTCGCACATTGAATGCGGAGATTAGTGAATCGGAGACAGAGACGGAGATAGTATTTTGCGTCTCATACATTCGCACATCGATAGGTCGTGCTGTAAAGCTACCCGTACACGTACGACAATATAAATATTAAAATGGCTAAAAAATATTAGGTACTGGGGTCTTCTTAGATCGTTGGTCATAATAATAAATAGTGGAAAGCCACGTAAATTAATTATACACTTAAGACTCTATTTGAAACGCATGCGTATTGTTTATGTTAAAGAAATTAACGAATATTGTGGGCTATCAATATTTGTCAATCAATATTTGTAAACAATATTGTAGCGCTTAAAAAAATATACTAAATGAAAAACACCCCGACGCGCTACCAGTGATATGTATTTGATACACCATATGAAATTCTGAAAAATTCTAAGCTCCGCATCTATTATATTTCATATCGATAATTCTATTATTAGGGCCGAGTTGTAGTAAAAAGATCATAGTGACAGAAAGGCCGTACGAGCTGCCAAGACGAACAGCGCCGTGATGACCTAAACGCTACGTCGCTTCCGCGATCGTGCAGATTATAGTGAATGTCGCAAAATGCCCTGAAAGAGGACGGAGTGGCCATAAGGTTTGTATGTTCAATCGGTCCGCTTTTCGGATCGCTGATATAACGAACGAGCGGCTCGCGATCCAAGAAAAAGTTTATTTAATCTATTTTCGAGCAATCGTATTACTTAATTCAAATGTTTAGAGCAGTCTTAGTCTAAATTCAGGAATAAATAAAGAAAATCAGACAAGTGAGGTGACCACGCCAGAAATGGTGAAGAAAATCCACAAATCGGTATTGGATGACGGTCGACTTTAATTGCGCGAACTAGCAAACATGTTAGGCCTCTGAAAAAATGCCGCACATCTACATCATACATATTGGCTGAAAATTTGGTTATGAAAAAGCTGTGCGCAAGATGGGTTCCGCGTTTGCTCATAATGGAACAAAAACAGTGCCCTGATGATGTTTCAATCGAGTGTTTGACGATGTTTTAGCAGCAATGGTAGTGTGTTCAACCGGTCCGTTTTTCGGACCGCTGACATAACAAATGAACGCCATACCCGAACATGTCTACAGAACGATTACGAACTCACATTCACAAAACGAAGTTGTTCGAATAACATTAATTGTTGGTGGGTTGTTTAGATTTTACAATCGATCGAAAATATTGTTGTCTTTATTTTATTGCGGGCTTATGCCGACATTATTGGGCTTGGGGTGCAAAACGCAAAATATCGACCTGGCCGAGAGTTGCACATGGTTTTTATTTCACTAGACCATTCTACTTTACATGAACCAATACTGACTCACCGCTTTTATAATATATACTAAGTTATCTAATCCCCATTTTCTTCGTTATCGCTCAAACATTGGGCCGACCCAGCCGGCATAAGTCCGCAATAAAATAAAGACAAAAATGCTTGTAAAATTTAAACAACGCATCTGATCAGTCTTTTTCGCACAACTTCGTTTCGTAGGCATGTTAGAGTATTTGATCGCGAGATGCTCATTCGTCATGTCAGCGATCCGAAAAGCGGACCGGTTGGACACACAGACCTTGTGGCCACTCCGTCCTCTTTCAGGACTTTTTGCGACATTTTCTATGATCGATACGATAACGGAGTTATGATGCATTGCCAAAGTGGCCCGCAAGATCACTTGGGTTGGCCACCCCTGATTTAAATTGTAACGGTTTTCGTAATTATGCTCATGAAGTTCATATTCCGTCAAATTTACGTGAGCGTTAAACCTGGTTTTACTCGGAACCTTTATAATGAGAGACCAGGATCCGCCATTAATGGCCGGTGTTTACAAATAAAGAAAATGTCGTCTCGTTTTGTTTATTCATATAACGTGTGCTTTTTGTTCGTTTACGACTACGTGGAGCTATAGTGAATCATGCGATTATTCACATCTGTTGAACATCAGACCTGTTTTTTGTAGCGGCCTTGTCATTCATCGGACAGAAGACGTAGAATTCCGTCCTACCATCCGATAGGCCATTCGAATGGTCGTTAATAAAGCGAACGGTGGGTCGTTGGATAACCGGGCCGAATGCCACGTCTGCTTTTGATCCATGGGCGTCACAACACTGTGGACAAGTTGCTAGACTTTGCAGTCCTCGTCCGCGTCTCGTAAAGCAACAAAGAAATTGTCGAGAGCAAAAGAGAAGGTGAAGCAACGCTTAACGGTGAACGCAATTCTTGGCGATGCTCCGTGGAGTTTTCTCTCCGTTTCGCAAACCGCCAGAACAAAGAAATCTTCGACAAAATCGAAAATTTTTTTGGCATCGTCCTCATGCTCAGATCCTTGCGCCATCGCGAATAATCCGAATTCGCTAGAAACTTCATGAATGAATTGGAAATACCGAGGACATGCATTAAAATTATCGCTTTAATGGCGGACGTCATCTCCTCAAGCTCTTCCATTGTTCAGCTCGCTATAATAGCGATCGTAATTTCCTGGCGTCCTATTTCTGGAGACCAGCGTTGCTTGAACCCATACCCGAAATGGTTCTGATTCATTTATCACGGCTCAAACAGCAACAAAATAGTGACTTCGATTATTTACGGCCTGGTCTAAATTGGGATGGCGGCTTAACGACGTCGCTCTTCTTGGTTATTGAACCTCCATTTGTTTATTCATAAAATTCATCGACTTGTCAACATATCTGCGCCATTTTTTATGAATTTCAATACTCGAGCAACTTTTTAAATTCCGTTGACATTCCTCAGTACTTAGATACTTGGACGACGACCTTCGGACGCTGTAAAACTCTTGTTGAACGATCCAACACCTGATTTATCTGGCGAAGCAGATGCAAAAGAGGCAGACGTGAATAAGTGTTTCGACAAAAAACAACAATTCAGCTTGAATCATAAATAATTTATATTGAACGTTTACATGTTGTTTTTCAGCAATCTCCTTGAATAGCTTATCATTTGCGACAATCTTAACAAAGGAAAGAACTAGCAGACTTCGGCAGTGGTCGAAATGCAGACTGCACATTTATTGAACCTAGTCTCCATATATTGATTGGGTTTTAAAATCTGCATATGTTAAATATTAATATCAAAAACTAAAACGAAATAAACAACAACAAATACAGTCAGTTTTTTTTTTGGTCTCGCGTGTTTGTCAGCCATTTTGTTCAGTTAAAGTAAATTCTTCCAATGAAGAGATCCGCACGGACATTTTTTGCTTTTGCAGAACAATAATCCCATGAATATCCATTGGAAGTTCATGGAAGTTTATGATAGTGATGTAATGAGTCGACAACATGTCACGAAGTGGATTATGTTATTCAGAGAAGGCTGCATTGATACTCACAACAAGGCAAGGAGTAGGAGACTACCAGTGATTTCTGAAGAACTTGTGCAAAAAATTGAAGATCAAATGCGTAATGACCGTCAGAAAAACTTGGTTACAAGAAGTTGTGTGTGATTTAAGTACCCAGAATGCTTACTCATGAATCGTTTTGCACAGGAGAGAAAAGCTTCTCTGGACTCTATCTTGACGAGAAGTGGGTCTGTTATTATTAGTTAGTTTAATAATTATATCAATTTTATAAAATAATAATCCAATCGAATTTCAGTACAGACATCACGGACTGCAAAGTGTTAAAACAAAAATGTATATAGTATTGTATAGAGAACGGAAAGATACACATTCGATATGTGCAAGATGCATTGGCGTAATTATTTTTTATTGAATTATGATGATAACAATTGTTTTGGCGGGTTGTTACAAATACTTTATTAGTCATCAAGAACAACATTCGATAATAATATACAGAATTTTAAATGTTTGCGCTTATATATTTTTGTGATTTGTCCATGAACAAGCAGCTCCATTGGACCACAAATTCAATGTAGACAATGAAAGTATAATCGATATTGCAAATGAATTGAGAATTAAAAAAAAAACGAAAGAAATATCGCAAGAAAAACGATTGATTGGATGCCTTGAAACACTTAGATCACAATGTTTTGAATATATCAGGTATTTAAATATGATCTTAACACACTTAAGTCGGGCGTTGACTCGTCGTTGTGTGGGTGAAATTGATAACATATGCAACCATGCACCATGCTGTATTATTTGTTGTTATTCTTAACCCAATAAATACCGCTTAAGATTTAGAGCATATGATAAATCTTAAGCCAGCGTATTTTTGAATTTAGTTTTGTCTATTCTGTTTTATAATTATTACATTGCTTAAAATCAAATTGTGACTCGCATACCAATAAATAAATACAGAAATGTGCTTGGATCCGATCGCGAGCCGCTCATACGTTATATCAGCGGTCCGAAAAGCGGACCGATTGAGCATACAAACCTTATGGCCACTCCGTTCTCTTTTAGGGCTTTTTGCGGCATTTTCTATGATCTGTACGATCACGAAAGCAACGTAGCTTCTAGACACTTATTTATAGTAATTTTTATAACAGCAACCGCATTCTATTCGTTTGGTCGGGTACTTTTGGGACTATCTTTGTATATTATTTTAAAACCTACATTATAATAGTATTTAATATATTGCATTTATAATAGTATTAGTTAGCTTTAAAAACTACATTGGATTTGAGGGGGGGTTGAGGGACGTTCATTTAGATACTTGCCACGAGCGCTTCATACCCTAGTTACGGCTCTGGCAAAAAGCTCCAGGCATTCGAAATGTAGGCGTTCAGAAGGAGGCTTAAAATTCCATGGACTGTTCAGAGGTTCAATGCTGATGTTTCTGATTGCCATGTTTCTCTTGCACTTCCAGGAACGATTCGAGGAAGACACCATTCACAACATTTCCTTACGACAACCAACGTACTGCATTGTAGAGAAGAAAAACCTCGTGATCAGAATCTATGTCTTTGCACAGTTCAAGTACCGCATCATGTATTTCTTGCAGAGGAATTGGAAGAATCTTACTAGCAAAGGCATACCAGTGAATCATGCAGTGAATTCCCCTTGCTTGAGGAGCTACTTCTTTTACATTTTTTTAAAGTGCGATTTTGACCCAAGCACAGACATTTTTCCACTTTAATCCTCCAATCTCAAAAAACGTATTAATCTTCTTCATAATATCTTTTGTAATACATAGTTTCAAGTCCACTATAAAATAGGAACTCTTCTCTGATATCGTCTGACTGTATAAGTTGGCGACTCACAGAAAACTGGAGTTATATCAATTTAACTGAAGACTTTTTCAGAAATTGTTAAAATATGAACGCTAAATATAACGCTACACTAATTTGTGTTAGTATGACATATAGTACTACTTATCTAGCATTACAGTTTTAATCGCGAAGAAACGCAGTACTGTATGTCCCGACTAAAGAGTGTTAAGGGGATATTCTAATCTAGAGGCACACATTTTGGGTGTTTTATCAAATTCGATAAAAAAGATTTTTTTTTTTTTAAATATACACTTTTTTACCAGTTATTTATTATCATTGTGTTGTGTTAAGCTTTTTTTTAAATAGTTAAAAATAAAACTTTGACATAAATCTGGTAGAGACAACAGAGGGTTATATAGAAAGAGTTCGGACCAAATTCAAAGTAAATCGGGGTATTAAAATTTGAGATATCATGTCAACCGTGTTGAAAAAAGTAGTTTCGAGTAAAACGCACTTAAATATTAGGTTGTCCCATAAGTTTCTTTCGCAAATGAACAGAACATCCGTTCATAATCATCTGACAAAATTGGACTACATCAATCGTTCAAATGTGTGGCTTCCTCATGAACTGACTGACTCAAATAAACTTCAGCGTATTTCAACATGCGATCTTCTTCTCCGACGATATAATAGCCAACCTTTTTTGAAGAGACTTGTCACTGGAGATGAAAGTTGGATACTCTATGATAATATCCAACGTAAACGGTCGTGGACCAAGGGTACAGAAGCTTTAACTGTAGCTAAACCTGGCCTACGTCCAAAAAAAGTTTTGCTATGCATTTGGTGGGACTGAAAGGGGGTTTTTTTTATTATGAGCTACTTCAGCAAGGTGAAACGATCAATCCAACAAAATATTGTTTCGAACTAGACAATCTAAAGGATGCAATTGCCAGAAAACGGCCAGAATTAGCGAACAGACGAGGCGTTGTTTTTCTTATATATATTCTTAAAAGTCTAAGTTTTGAAAATATGCAAATAAAAACAAATTCGATTTTTTTCAAATTCTTGATTAGAATATCCCTTTCCTGTTTGTTCTCTTTTTTGTTTGAACAAGATGCATTACGAGTTTAAACACTGATACCCTGACGCACAGACGCTGTTCATATTCGAGCATTTTAAAGTCATCAATGACCCGATAGCGATCGTTGTTTGCAGTCCTCGTTAGTTTCACAATCGGCGATATATCGTCGATCAGCATCCAGAGGACCAAATAACGATTCGCTTGGTTGATGATCTGGTTTTATAGAAAATATAGCATACCGCTTCGTGATTCGTTCAAACATGAGCTGCGGGATAACAAATGGTCGCATTTTTATGCAGAGAGACATTGCGACAAGAGTATGAAAGCCATTGATGAACGCATTAGCGCGATAGGAAGCACGATTCTGAAATTATGTGGGTTACCGCGTTTTCACCAACGGCTCTTTCCAGTCAGAGATTGTGTTTGAATAATTCAATATGGCACAATGAAGCTTTGAATTTTGTTCGAATTATTTACACACAAATAGATGATTTGCGCCCATAGCGAGCAAGAGTCAGATTTCAAAACGTATTCCGATTTCGTTGCGTAGCACGGTTTCTTCTATTTCCCAGAGGTAATGTCTTATAAATGAGGTCATTATGATGGATTCCGTTTCAAAATTTGTCATTTGTTTATTCAAAACCAGAACGTGGGCCCTTAAATTTCATCATCGAGCTTTGGACGCGGTGTGTGTCGAGCGAATTTCGATCGATGCCGAAGATTCATCCCGGGTTTGTAGGCGCAAAAGGAGCGAAATTCTGGTT
Source organism: Stenopsyche tienmushanensis (assembly GCA_008973525.1). Taxonomy (NCBI): domain Eukaryota; kingdom Metazoa; phylum Arthropoda; class Insecta; order Trichoptera; family Stenopsychidae; genus Stenopsyche; species Stenopsyche tienmushanensis. The sequence continues at coordinate 282,878 of WACJ01000137.1, forward strand.
TCGATCTGCTGAACCAGTTCATTGCCGTTTGACACTATGTATTTCTTTATTTGGATAATTTTATCGAGCCGAGAAATGTTTGCCCATTGGTAGCATTGAACTCGTGACAATGCAATACGTGCTTCAATTGTGTACAAAAGAAACACTTCCAATTTCGAGTCTCGTTTAAACCTCCGATATCTACTTTGCGTTGTTTCTACCACTTCCTGGGACTCTATTTTTGTATTATGAAAATAAAAATTCCACTGCGCTTAGTGGTTTTGCGATGATAACATAATTTATGCTTGTAAATGTCGCAAACTGCAATGTGTATGCTTTAAAAACCGCAAACAGACTTAAAATTCTTACAGCTCGATGACGCTTGTATTGAATTGAATTTAACCAAAGAAAATTAGGTTAAAAGGATTACATAAATGGAAAACAATCGATTATAACTTTAATTAAAAACAATACAACTCGATGAAATTCATAGACATAATAAAAGCATTCGATAAAGTATGGCATTACCCCCTTCAACGTTTTTATCCGTCATTATCTATTGAGGTTTGCTTAACTTTCACAATGCGGATATATCCGTCATACCCACTTTGCATGGACTTTGGTCTTGACGGATAAATACGTCATATCCACTTAAGGGGTTAAGGACCATCCTACAAGTCTCCGGGCCGAGCTCGCATGCGGGTCCGTTCTACTCTCGGACCGTTATGCAGTTGAGTGGAGGGATGGAGGTGGACGGGTGCCGAATAGAAAGGCTCTCAACTTAATTATTCACTCTTTATTTAAACGTAGATGCTATATTCGCATATGCACCGTTCATCGTCCATACAAATCCATTTTTCTCTTAGGAGCGCGCAGCGTGAGTCAATTTTGAATATCAATAAATGAACCTCAACACATGCGTGTCTTCACCTCTAGTAACATTTGAATACATAAGTTTGAAATCGATTCATTTGGGTTATCGTTGTACAGATCGATAACCCAAATTCATCGACTAATAATGATGTGCGAATGATATAATTAATCTATTTTAAGTACACTTAAACCTTTTTTGTGCGGTGGATGCTTTCCTCAGAAACTCGCACAAAAAGAAATAGCATATAAAAAGCTATGACTTACATGGAAAAAGTGAAGATGCATTCCATGGATTAAAAAACAGTTAAACAATAAGGCAATTAAAAAATAACATTTTTGGTAACATTTAAAGGACGTCTTGCATCGTTGGTAAAAATTTAAGTATGTCTAACATCTGGCATCTCAAATGCAAGACATCCACTAGAGAAATATTAATTATTTTAATTATAAACTATTTCAAACCCAGTGTCAATGTCATTATTGTTCTTTGTCGATTTCCAACTCTATAATTCATAATTAGTAAAGATGTCACTATGGTCCCTAACTCAAAAAAGAAATAAATCACAAAATGGCGATTAAAAAAAATTCAAGACATATTTTGGCCTTATTTTGTTAGTTTTAATTTTTTTTTAAATAATTAAAAAATAAATATTTTATCCAAAATATCTCGATACGTTCTCCTTATGAAATTTAAAAAAAATACTTAAAAAAACCGCATAACTTTGAAATAAATCGCACAAAAAAAGTCACACAAAAAGATATTTGAATTTATATTGTTTGCATTTATTTGAAGAAATGTTCGAATATTTTGTGCTATCGACAGTTTATTTATTTAGCTCGGCCCCGTGAAAAACAATACCGATCACGTTGGGCGACGAGGGTGTTAAATATAAGCTTAATACGCGCTGCTGCGCTCCTGACAGATAAGTGGATCTGTACGGATGATAAGTGACAGACAAGCAAACCTAGCATCTAAGACTACTCAAAGATTTAAAAAACCAACCCCAATTAGATATAACAAATTTGCTAAATAAGGACCATGCAATTAACGTATAGTGCCACTTCTGACACCAGTGTTGCGTAAGCGAAGCGAGACTAGGATCGAGTTTTCGGGGCTGCGCCCTAGGTCCTTCTTTATAAATCATCTAATCTGGATTGATCAGAAATATACACTTAGGCCATTTCTGCTGCAAAACTTTCTATTAAAAAAAATAAACTTGATCATAAAATTTCGTTACATCCGATGATTGGTAATAAAAATGCAATGGATTGAGCTCGTGTGAAAGTAAAAGTTTATCCCATTTTTTTAAATATGCTCATTGCTCGTAAATCGACAAAACATGAATCCTGTTTTGCCACAGCACCATGTCGTCATCTTGACGGATTATATTTTATGTTGTTCGTCTAAAAATCACAATAGCAATCAATCAAATGCTTCCACGGTCGCAATGTCACTATTCTGAAGGATTTGCTGAAAGACGTTTTTGTCTGAAAAATTGGCATCGCCCATTGGATGCTAAATTTAATGATGCAGATGTCTGGAGGTGGTGTTCATTTCGGACATTTAATTTATCACAAAAACGTGTTAAAGGTGAAATTGAGCTTCAAATCGATAGTTTTGCGCAGGTTGTACCCGGCATGTAAATATTTACGATCATCGACATAATTTTGAAAGTGCCTCATTTTGGCAATTAGTTACATAAGAGCATTGTTGGTCCAACATCATAATCGATCCGCTTTCTTAATTGTGCATTCATTTGAGACTTGTTCGTAAATTGGCAATTGATTGCAGTTTAAATTTCAAACGGAAGTCGACGAAAAGGGTATTTTCGATATGCATTTGCATATTTGATTGATCACTGATCTGGTCTTATCGATCTGATAGTAGTGAGCTATGTTGGATTTGGTCCAAGACAAAGCATTCAGATCGTATCGTACTTTGGTCGGCGCCTGCATTATGTTGAGTCACTTGGAATTTTGGTCTTGAAATTTGCGCAAGATTCTTGAATTTCTATTCTGAGGCTGAATTTTTGCATCCTGCATGAACGAAGTCATCCCCTCGCGCAATTGTCCCGATTCGTACAATGGGACTTCAACATCTGCCATTTTGAGACTTGTGAAAGGAAGTCTTGATCGTACAACAATGATCCTTTGCGATTGAGTTTCAACAATCACCCCTCATACGGTCACAAAGAAAGACAACTTTTAGATCTGACATGAACGTGAACCCTCTGGATGCTAAGCAACGATATATCACCGATTGGTAAACTAACGAGAACTGCAAACAATGATCGTTATTGGTCCATTGATGACTTTAAAATATTCGAGTGAATAAATGAATAAAGAGTTCGAATTGATGACCGCAACGTGAGTCCCCATTTTCGTACAACATCATCAATGTGACTGATAAAATTCCTTTCTGCTGAGACACGGACTAAATTCGTTAAACTCCCGATTTCCCGACAAGTTATTTATTTCCGTCGATGCAGATGAATATTTATATACTATAATACTTTGATGTGATTCGTAATTATATTATGGAGGAATACAAAAAAATCTGAACCTCGTATCTATTATATTTCATATCGATATTCCCATTATTAGAGTCGAGGTGTAGTAAATACATCACCGGTAGGGAAAGTTTAATATAACAATTTGAAAAACATATATGTACTGTATATATGTATACATAGATTAGACAGTTACTACCCCTAGTCGTCGCCTAAACTTGTCAATTAATAGCCACGCCACTATTTCTAAGCGTCCAGATCGGCGGAAAAGTCTCAATTAATCGTGCTGGTTAGGTGTACGATTTCTGTTAGATAAAAATTTCAGAGCAGCCAAAGGATTAACAAGTTTTTAATTTATAACTTTCTTCTGCTAAGCCATAGCGACTATTTCCATTCAAGACAATAGAATGTTTATCTTTATGGCGGATCCAAAGAAGACCAGAACCGTTTGCTGTCAATTTTTCCACTTCTTCATGGTCTTTTGAACAATGAAAGCAGATAGATTTAATAAACATTTCTCACATGTGTTGGATTAGATCTATGCATATATTGCTTCTGGACTACAATACCTTGTTTATTATATCAAGACCATCATACAACAGCCGTATTGTAAGATTAGGGAATTTCTCAATGTCCATTTAAAAATAAAAAGTTTTTTTTTTTTACCGAGATCAATCCAATTGTACGATAATTTGACAGCGGGACTGTCTTTTTCTAAATTTCTTTGTCTGGACCCTTAGCTCTGAACCTCAAATACAGTCAACCCTCATATAGCATTAACTTCGTTTGCGACGACTTGCGATGTGAAAACAACAATTTCTATTAAAATTAGCAAAAAAATTGTCCAGGACTATCACGAATTTCTCCAAGAACACAAAGATACGCTAGATAAGATTCTCCAAAGATAATACAGCAACTAAATTTTGTATGATTTGTAAAAAATATGAGTTCAAAAAATGTATGAAGGAGAAAGCTTTTTTATGATATATTTATATATGAAGTAAACATTGCCGCAATGTTACACGTAAAAACAAAAACATACCATCGATTATTCAAATTTTATATCGTACATTAATTCTTGCAATAAATTAACCCCTTAAGTGGACATGACGTATATATCCGTCAAGACCAAAGTCCTTGCAAAGTGGGTATGACGGATATATCCGCATTGTGAAAGTTAAGCAAATCTCAATAGAAAATTACGGATATGTCCGATTGCAGTGTTGTATGCTTTAGATGTAAGAATGATTCATCTCGGAAACTGATTTGTTCGAACTTGATGATATACTATTTTCGTATACTAGATATGACGTACGTATCTGCTAACGGTGAAAAGGTCGTGTCACTACGGATGACCCTTTTAACAGTGATACGTAACGTTGAAGGGGTTAATAATTCATCCTCAAAAATGCAACAAAATGATGGAAATGCGCACCATGGCACACATGTTGTGTCATCTGTAATAAATTCCCACGCCCCATTCGCTTCTCACATCCACCGTACGCACTATCTCAAAAGTACACGCATGAACGTTCACAAATTCGAATTATATTGAATCTAGATGCATGCAGCTCGTCGCTATTGGCGTAACAATGTTTCTGCATATTTTTTTGTCTGTTGATCATCATCAGTTCTGGTAAACAGTTCGCAAAAAATAAACAAACACCAATTGAATAACAGGAACTTTGCTTTCCTGGATTGCGATCTTGCTTACCAAACAAAGATTGGCGTACGGCTGCAACGAAATAAATACCGAAGAAGCTGAGTCTTACATCCTGAGGAATCTTTTCCGGTGAGAAAGACGAGCGTCTAAGAGAAGAGCGAATACGTGAATCACGATTCACAATTACCAGAACGATGAAATCGGATATGGCGTCTTCGTCTAATCTTGGGTGCGGAGATCTTTTTTCTTAACGATCTTACGAAACGAATTGATGGTGTTGCCATTTTATTTTTGTTTGTGTCTATTAAGACGTTAGTTTTTGATCGCCTGGGTTCTTGTGGGATGATAATTGATAAGCCAAACAAACAAAGCATCTTCAGAAACAGAGGTTATGATGATGCACGCTTGTGATGGCTGATGAAGTCTTCTGATTGTTTCATGAATTCATGAAATTCACAAACTCATCCACGATAACTTTGTCCGCAACCTCTTGGAGCTGATGGATTCCCTATGGTAAATTCCAACGTCTAGGATTTGACTCATTCTGGTCTTATCGCCAAAGATAAAGCAGGATTCATTTGAAGCACAACTTGGCTTGCTTCGAGGTATCATAGCTCTCAAATATTCATAAGTCGTACACTTACAGCTCGAATGACAGCAATTGTTAGGAAGATAAATGTCGACATTTTGGACACGTTTTGGTGTCCTTTCACGTAAGGGAATGATTAATATGTGACATTTGTGCTCGAACCGTTGGCATTTCTCATGTTGACAGTATCTCTCATTGGGTTGCCTATGATAATTTCCGAAAACTGTGGACAACCCAAAACAATGCCCTCATGAATAATCAAGGGTCCTTTGAAATATTTGAAAACGTTAAAGCTCCAGCTTTATTCATATATTTATTTGAACATCAAATATTTTTTTGTTCCTGATTTAACACTAGGTTACCAAGACTTCAAAGCGGAATGAAACCATAAACCGGTAAAACCGTTATTTTTGCCGGAATGAAAACCGTAACTGAACCGAAATAAATGCTAGAAACGTAAGCGAAACCAAAACGAATTACATATGTTAAAACAAGATGAAATTGAGATTTTTGATCCTGAAAGAGAAGAGATTATTGAATCTTCACATCAAAAATAATATATCTGAATTCATAAGTATATATATCGGTTATATCGGTTCGGGACACGTCTCGTCGTAATTCTGGACTTTTTCTGGTAATTGCATCCTTTATATTGTCTAGCTGGAAACAATATTTTGTTGAATTGATCGTATCACCTTGCTAAAGTAGCTCATAATAAACTACCTCCTTCCAGTCCCACCAAATGCATAGCAAAACTTTTTTTGGATGTAGGCCAGGTTTGGCTACAGTTAAAGCTTCTGTACCGTTGGTCCAAGACCGTTTACGATGGATATTCTCATAGAATATTCAACTTTCATCTCCAGTAACAAGTGTCTTCAAAAAAGGTTGGCTATTATGTCGTTGGAGAAGAAGATCACATGTTGAAATACGCTGAAGTTTATTTGAGTCAGTCATTTCATAAGGAAGCCACACATCTGAACGATTGATGTAGCCCAATTTTGTCAAATGATTATGATTATCTGTGTTCATTTGCGAATGAAACTTATGGGACAACCTAATACATATAATGCTTATTATTAAATGTTTTAAATTATGCTAGAAAATAAGTTTTTAATACAGATAATAAACTGAAAAATGAATCACTCGAAGCTAAACCCAAAATCTGAAAGACCGTTTATTTTTCCCGGAACGAAAACCGTAACCGAACCGATATAGATGAACCCCATTAACCATAAAAACCAAATTGATTTTAAATTAAATAGTTTGATTTCTTAAAGAATAGAATTTTTTTCATCCGTCAATTTGATTGGTTTTAGAATTAGATATTTAAAAAAATCGGCAAACCTAGTGTTAATTAACCCTTTGATTCGTATTTGCACCGCTTATCGTCTTCAAAACTCCATTATTTGTTAAGTGAGCGGGACGTATATATACGTCCAATGTAAACTGCATCGAAATTGGTTAGGACGTATATATACGTCCTCGAAATATATGTTGAGTCCTAAAGCAGGCGGGACATTTTTGTTTTGTTTAACGAATGTGTGAGTTGGCGATACATGTTTTGACATGGATTTAAGATAGGTAGCAAATTGGTTGCACTTCTCTATTGTATTGGAGTGGACGAGTACTTAGTAAACGGTGACTAGTAGCATAAGGTAAGATTCAAAGGCAAACTTATAGTTTTAAAATGGAACGACAAAAAAGACGCATCAGACAACATAGTAAAAAGCTAACCTATGCTATCAAAAAACAGAATTACACCTAAACCTTCAGTTAAAAGGCATTTTCAAAGAATAAATGAAAGGGAACTAAAGCCAAGAAATGTCGAGTTTATTACAAAAAAAGGAAAGAATCCACGTACTACATGTCAACAACTGTTTTAAAATATATCACACAGAAGTTGAGTTTTGAATTTATGTATGAATATATTTTTTAAGCTCTGTTTTCATTTTCTTTGTGTGCTTTAGATTATTGTTTTGTATTTGTTAACATCTCTATATGTTTATGTATCTAAATAAATAAAACCATGTGTATCAAAAATAATATGAACTCATGCCAGGTGGGCGGGACGTATATATACGTCCTAACGAAAATGTCCCCATTGTATGTTGCGTTATTAAATAGGAACCTCCCCGCTTAACAGGTTAATAAATGAACCTTAACACTGTTGATAGCACACAATATTCCTCATCAACGGGCTAAATGGCATAAAAGACAAGTCTATCCAATAATTTGAATCAACGAGGGGTCGTGATAGAGCTAAGACTTGCTTAGTTCTGATATTTTGAACCCTAACACTATACATCGTCATCGATATTTTTGATCCAATTGATTCAAAATATCATACTAAATCATCGATAAGAATCTGATATATCTAATGCGGTTATGCTGAAATAGCCAAAAATCAAGAGCATCAAGATGAATGCATTAATTTGGCGGCGATTGTCCTGTTTGTGGATTTTATTTGAGTATTGAGCAACGTTTTAAACCTGATGCATCATCAAAAACACCCATTGCAGTGGTTTTATAACGAAACCGAATGTCTCAATGGGAAATTCGTGTCTTGTGCAGTCAACTCTAAGAAGAGCTCCGTCCACACAGCCACAGTCGCTTGCGTACAAAATGTGATCACAAATCACATAATGGTACGTTCACCGATCCGTGCATGACATAATTCGCTTTTGTATCAAGCAAACAATAAACGTAATTTGTGTGGATTTGAAAGCTTCGTGTGGTGTATGCTCGTTCTCCATGAAGCTGCCGATAACGCTTGGTCACGTAATGCGAGCTGCTTTTTGATCACCGAAAGTTCACCGACTCTACTAATGACCCAGGCTCGATTAACGTCAATGGTGATGGTTTCATTCCATTCCGTTTCATACTTCTTCACGAATCGGAATTGGATATAGTGCTATGGTCGCTCTTTGGTGGCCAGCGAATTGTCTTAGCCAGTGTTTATGTCGATGAACCTTGCTGGCCCGGTATGTAAGCGGTCAAAATAAAAATAAACCATGGCCAACGATAGCCATGTTCTTATTGATAGGACGTGGTGATTAGCACTTGTTGGCGTCCACGAAAAAATGGAACTATCGACCGATTGATAGCGCTGGTCTGCTAAGCCCATAGCCATCTTCATTATCGCCTTTCCTACTAAAACCTTTTTATGCGCTGATAATGGTTTGGCTTTCGGACCATGGCCACAAAAAGATAATGAAGGCAGAATTCGGAGAATTCAACGAGAACTGAGGCTTAAATCTGTATTAACTGTGCTTGGAATTCTTCATTGGAATTGTTTTTATTTATCTTAAATACAATAACAAATTCCGAATATTTTATAAACAGGTTCATTCAATAAGGACGCTCGATTTTTAAACGTGAATAAAACAGATTGTGTGTGAGATAGTCCACTCAATTTTTCTTTTATTTGACAGAATATTTTATGGCAATAAATATGGAATATAACATCGTTCAAATGTCTGCCGCAGCTTTGCTTGGTGGCACGTATTCGGTAAGTCCAATTTTCGATAACTTTCGCATAAATTTGCTGGATTGACAAATTTCAAGCGTCCCTATTGAAAGATCATGTTTATTTTTCTTAGTCACATTTGTTATGTTGATGATATTTCAACGTTCAACATGGCGTTGTGGTTAATATTATTATATTATCTAAATTAATTGTGTATCTACTCTCCTAATCTAATCAATAGTGCCTAATCTACCCTAACGAAATTTTGATATCGATCAGATTTAAATCAGGGCAAGAACACAATTTCAAATGTAACCAAATTTTTAGCCTTTTAAACTTAGTATTGCGTTATTGTATATTCACAAAATTTTAATAAGATGATCTGTAAATTTTAAGATGAAGAATATATACAAGAAACACGTTGATATTAAAGTTGATGTAATGAATGTCTTAACTTTTACATAAATATTTAATTTATCATTATGTTGCGACGTTAAAATGTATGCCTTAAACTTTGATTCCATGCTTAAACAATGGAACATGTGGTATTCTTGTCGGTTTTGTCATTTAAAACATTGCGTCCGACACAGTGTGCTGTAATTATATAGGATTAATCCTTAAATGTATCTTAACACATTTTGCTGACGTTTTTGAGACCTGTAAATAAATATTATAGAAATGTCTTCAATTTTAGCCAAATCTACCGAAGCCCTAACCACCTTGTATTGAAAGTAGACTACGTTTATTTAACAATGATTAGCGTAAACCACTTGCAGACAAAAAATTAGCTTTGTAGATTTTAATTTAATGCCGGTATGTAAAATTATTCAAGGTTCGAAATTTATGTTTTTAAAAATGTGGTTCCCAACCACATCTCCTGGTCTTTCTGGACGCTTAAAAACAGTGGCGTAACTACTAATTAACATTTCCACACCGGTGATGTATTTACTACACCTCGACTCTAATAATGGGAATATCGATATGAAATATAATAGATACGGGATTCAAATTTTTTGTATTCCTCCATAATATAATTAAGAATCACATCAAAGTATTAAAGTATATAAGTATTCATCCGCAGCAACAGAAATAAATAATTTGTCGGGAAATCGGGAATTTTGTAAGTTTTAGTTCGTGTCTCAACAGAAGGGAATTTTATCAATCACATTGGTGGTGTTATATGAAAATAATACAATCCCAAAATCCCGGGATCGAAATTTCGGCTCGGGAATGGATTCCCTAGTAGCCAGTCCATAATGAAACTTGAATCGGTTATAGGCTATACGAGAAATATGTGTATCGTTGACAGAAGTGCTGGATGCAAAATTTCAGTCGTTGCCTTTTGAAATGATGATAAATCAACAGAGCCGTAACTAGGGTATGAAGCGCCCGTGGCAAGTATCTAACTTATCGCCTCCCCTCCCCGCCCGGAAAATCAAATTATTTTTTTAAAGTTAACTAATACTGTTATAATGTATGTTTAAAATAATATACAAAAATAGTCCCAAAAGTACCCGACCTAATGTATAGATGGCGGTTAGTGTTTTATGTAACTATGATAGAAAGTGTCTAGACGCTATGTTGCTTCCGTGATCGTACAGATTATAGGAAATGCCGCAAAAAGTTAGGGCTTTTAAAAGAGGATGGAGTGGCCATAAAGTTTGTATGCTCAATCGGTCCGCTTTTCGGACCGCTGATATGACGAGTGAGCGCCTCGCGATCAGATGCCATACCTGAACATAACGGTAACGAAGACAAGAGGAATTTAGTATATATATTATAAAAACAGCTTAGTATATAAACAACTTAGTATATATTGTAAATCAGGGTTGTATATATAATATCGAAACAATATTGTTTGATGCTATTTTTCCAGACGACAACCATCACACAATATAAATGGCAAAAATACCCTCCCCGCATACAACGTGTTAATATTAACTAAGCCACGCGCCTCTCAAATTTGCATGCATCATGTGACTATGACGATGCTGTACTCCGTATTGTGCAGAACCTGCTTAAATAAAATCCTGAGCTCTCTAATTTATGCCATTATTTAATGCCTAGCATCGTTAATCCAAAAAAATCACATGATCTAACATCATCACATCGTATGAAAAGCTCTTCATTGGGTATGCAAATGACCCAATTTCGGTCCATTTTTCTATTGTTCGAAAATTACCATAAATGGGCCACCCTTAGGGCGTTTTCTGCGAAATTAATCGAGGCCTCGCATTGATTATCCTTCGTGCTGATATTTTTTCGGCGGTCTTTCTGGGTTTTATGGACCTACGCACACACAATGACGACACTAGTCGTGCTTCTCTCATTTCGTCTGACCTCATTACATTATCCCATGGATCAATGCAAGCCTCAAAAGTCAAACAGAATGATTAATAGCGACGTGACCTTCCAATATTTCGCCTCAAATGAAAAACTATCACCGATCTTGATGCGAAGAAAACGTCCCCTAATGTTTGCCAGCCAATCGCCCAAACCATCACAATGCCTTTTGCGAATAAATCGGCGCTAATTCAGCAATAATGACTCCCAATAACAAAATGTAGCGAACATGGATGACGAATATGGATGACGTAACTTCGGCATAAATGAATGGTGCTTGCGAATTTTGCAACTACTCATGAAAATACTATTAGTGTGAATCATAGTGTGTATATTATAAATAAACACAGTCTATTGGTTCAAATGGATCGCATAAAATCGCAATTAATTTATGTGGCTTATTTATTGCGGTCGTCTATTCGATGTAATTGATTCATTTGTATCGCTAATAAAAAAAAATCGGAAAGGATTGTCTTCAATATGAATATTTCACGCTTATAACGAGCGCGTAACATTTCAGCGTCGTGCATCTATCGAGCGTATTGTTGATGGATTTAGGTGTATTCTGAATTTCTGGATTTAAGAAAGTAGATACACAATGTCTGCTATATAATAATGCTGAATTTGCAGCAATAAATAGAAAAAATATGATAATATCGCAACCCAATGGAAAACCAACGCATGATTTTCTCTTGAAGTCTCCTTATCATAGAATTTTGCTTGCGGGGTTGTTTGGCCATGCGCCATAAATATTTAAACTTTAAAATATTACATTTATATATTATTCCATCTTTAACGTTAAGTGAATACCTATCTGCTCCCGCAAGCAATGTGTTAAGAAGTACATAGGTTATATTAACCTGTTAAGCGGGGAAGTTTCTTTTCAATAACGCAACATATAGTGGATGCGCACATTATCGCTAGGACGTATATATACGTCCCGCCCACCTGCCGTAAGTTTATATTATTAATTTTTTTAACGATCCTTAGAATTTATAAAAAAAATCAATGAGACATAATTTTTTTTATACATAAACAAGAAATAAACAAACACAAAACAATAAACAAAGAAAATTGAAACATAGAGTTCACTAAACGTGAGGGTTTAATTATAATGCTGTTTTTTTAATGGCATATGTTGGCTTTTTACTATGTTGTCTGAGCTGAGCATCAACAAGTCTTTTTTGTCCTTCCATTTTAAAACTATAAGTTTGCTTTTGAATCTTATTTTATGCTACTAGTCCACTCCAATACAATAGAGAAGTGCAACCAATTTGCTACCTATCTTAAATTCATGTCAAAACATGTATCAACAACTCACACATTCGTTAAACAACAACAAAAAAGTCCCGCCCGTGTTAGGACTCAACCTAAATTTCGAGGACGTATATATACGTCCTAACCAATTTCGATGCAGTTTACATTGGACGTATATATACGCCCCGCCCACTTAACGGGTTAATTGTGGCTATATGTTTTCAATGTTGTGAATAAATAACGGATATCTATTACAACTAGAATGCTAGTAAGAATTTGCCACCTCTTTGATGCTCGTTATATTCCATACATACATGTATATCTGGATGCCTTCTTGATCATTCCGAATTAATCTGGTTTAGCATGCTTTCTTGTTTCTGAAGAAGTAAATACTTGACAATTCATAAAATCAGGCCAGATCACTTATGTGTAAATGTTTTTGTGTAAAGTTCATCATAATTTAACCCTGCGTGGAACGCAATGGAGAATGACAACATGTAAATCCTCTAGATCTGGGCCCCAACGTAGCTGATGGGGCCTAAATATATTGCATTTCAATTCCATGCGCAGCTAGAATTTGGAATTCATCGAAGTGGCTGAATATTTGATCTTTTATGTGCTGGTATTTCGGTTGCGGTCTTTGACTCAATCCCGTTGCACCATTCTGTCCAATGTTGCCATAGTTTCGATTTGCATAGACCGGCTTAACGACACTATGGCGAAACAGTGCGAATTGATTCCGAATAAATCAGATTGTTGTGCTCATGACACCAGACGAATTGTTGTGTAGACTTTGCACTATGATTTCATTTTATGGTCTCCGGCTTTTTAGACGTGATGTGTAATTTTATCAAAATATGGTGTAATTCTTTCATCTCGGCTGTGTGTATGATTCATAACATTGTTGATTTGGACTATTTTCTCTAGAAGAGTGCTTATCAATATTTGTCAAGTCGTTGTGGTACATGTAATAAAAGCGGCAGTTTACTGAAGAAGGAATGCCATTTTTTGCAAACTACTTATATATACTAGGGTCCTCAAGAAAGTTACAAGGGTTCCTGAGTAGGGAATCCAATCCCGAGCCATAATTTTGATCCCGGGATTTCGGGATTGCATTAGACCATCCTGGGATTTTCAATAGGTTTAGAAATTACATTAATAAATTTGATCAAAACCATTTATTTAATATAAAATATAATTTATTTAAGAAGTCAACTTGCTGCTACACAATGCACGCTCAGCATCCACACTCGTTGGAGGTATCATCATCAGATATTTAAATGACAGTTCGAGTTGATGACCGCGTGAGCCCCCATTTTCGTATAACACCATCAATGAGACTCGTTTGAATGAAATTCCTTTCTGCTGAGACACGGATTAAAACTCTCAAAATTCCCGATTTCCCGACAAATTATTTATTTCCGTCGCTGCAGATGAATACTTATATATTATAATACTTTGATGTGATTCGTAATTATATTATGGAGGAATACAAAAATTCTGAACCCCGCATCTATTATATTTCATATCGATATTCCCATTATTAGAGTCGTGGTGTAGTAAATACATCACCAGTAGGGAAAGGTAAATATATCAGTTTTCAAAAATCAATCTGCTTATGCTTTGATGTTTATTATAGCTGATTGATTTCAGTAATTGTGTTGAAATAGTTGAGTATTTTATGGGATCGAATGGCATTTCAAAGACTGTGAAGCAGATCGTCAAGAAATAATTACGTCGCTTTATCATATGTATAATTGTCATGAGTATTTTTGTATCTCGATTTACGTCATTCAGGCTTAAATCGTTAACTGTATGTAATCATGACGTAATATTGGGATATTACATTGAGTGCGAAAATCGGAGAAAGAGACGGGTGTCTTGCGATTTCATTGTACATCGATGGCAGTCGTGCTGTAAAGGTACCACTACACTTTTGAATATTCTCAAATATTGCGAAAGGCGTTCCATAGCGCTTCATTTCATAAAGGAATACAATATTTGAACAATGTGTTTCATAAAGTACCAAACAGAGAGTCATCCCATCAATCATCAACAGATGACGACAAAATAAACATTAAAATGATGATGTAATTTGTTCGTATCCGGTTGAAAATCATCAGGTATGGGGTCGTCTGAGAATGATAATAAATAGTAGAAAGCCACATAAATCGATTAAAACTCAGCGTGGTATCAAAAATTATTCTATTTGAGACGCTATTATGAGGCCCAAAAATATCAACATTGTTAAGGTTCATTTATTGATTTGCAAGCTTGATTCGCGCCAGGGCCGTAACAAGGGCGTGGAAAAGCAGACGCCCGCCGCGGGCGCAATTGGGCTTGGGGCGCAAAACGCAGAATACCGACTCGGTCGAGAGTTGTACATGGTTTTTATTCTACTTTACATGAACCAACACTGATTGACTCTGTCCGTTTTTATCATCATCATCATCATAGTGCAGCCTCAAATAGTCCACTGCAGCCATTCATAGGAAGGGGTTACATATATTTCGTCTATATCATACATTCACCTCCTCATTCGCTCGATGTTAAACATAACCTTCGAGTTTCATTTAGAACCATCCGAAAAACGGACCGATTGGACATACAAACCTTGTGGCTCTGATTCACGCTGCGCGGTCCTGAGAGGAATTGGATTTGTGCGGACGATAAATCGTGGGCATCCGAATATAACATCTATGTTTAACTCACCACCATACTCGATGTTGTCTGTTTGGAAGCTCTTGTTTTGAAGATATGGGTTCATTGCTTCATGCTATTTAGTGGCCTTGGTAGACATGGGCAATCACATTTGAGGTAGTTGATTTCGAGTCAGTTTTTTCTTCAAATACTTCAAATTTGCCGGCATTGAACCCAACGTAATTATTCCCGAAATTATTCCGATACAATCTCGTTGTCCGGCCATAAGCGGAAGCCATGTCGAGTTTATTGGACCGATTATGTAAAGTCGGGCCGAATCGATTTCTACTCCACGGCTACGAAAATCGGAATGCTTTCTGTATTTGGGTCGTTTTATTTCGACAATCGGAAAGACGATCCATGAAAACGCCAGCCCGTTACGACATGACAACACTGATGGTAATGACTGCTCCCCAAATAGTCAAGTCCACTATTGCAGGTCATCAACATGGCGGACTGCTGACGACACAATAGTTGAAACATTGAAGAGTTGCGCAACCTTCTTTTGGGACCGCGTCATTGCGGCGTTCCACTTTCTTCTTTTAGGGTCACATCCATTAGTCCATATCAAATGTTGTCGGAAGGATCGCTTGCCACCAGGAGGATGGGGAGTCGAACTTTTATGGCAATCATCTGTGAGTCAGGGCTCATGGCGTCGGATGACGCGTGGTCCGGAGTCTCTGCAAACAAAGGCGCGTCGATGGTCGTTCTATTATAGAAAGGTTTGCAAAAAAACTAGTATAGGCGGCCTCAACATCACCTTTCATTGTGGCACTGCCTACCTGTAAATTGTCATGCATTCCATTTAGCCTCATTGTATTATACTTGCCAATATTGTAGGAATTTCGCTTATAATTGTACAAGCCCCCTAATCGCTACCCATTGAATGCTCTTTGCTACGTAACCAAATTTATTTTGGGAAGTATTTGTCAAAATTGTATATATAAAAATTAATATCTGTTTGTTCGTATGTAATGCGTTGCCATACCGTTCATCAGAATGCGATAAAACTTCGTCCACTTATTGCTAAGAATTGCGCGAGTAACATAAGCATAGTCTAATAAATAAAAATCAATGTTTGTTTGTTCGTATTTAATGCGCTTCTATGCCGCACATCCGATTGTGACAAAATTTTGTCCACTTGCGGGAATAACAGGCATAATAAAATATTGCATTAGATGCACCATGTTGGCGCATATTGGTCTGGTGAAATGAAGTTTGGGATACTGATGCTCTTTATTTTTCATATTCTGATTACGTTACAATAATATGTTTATTAACACACTTTCGTCGGGACGCTTAGTACTAGACTTCTACGCAATCAGTGCTGTAATGCGGAACACGTAGTATTGTGTCATATCGATTTAACGTAGTGCAGTAGTAAATATTCACAGGGGTAATTACTATCAAAAGTCTCATATCGAGCGTCATTATTTTATGAGATTTAACTTCATAGACACATCGATCACTATCAATACTTTATGTAGAATAGAACATCTAACTCTGATAATTATGAGTAATCTCGCATATTTGCGCTCGGACTTGAGCTATACAAAAAAGAGCATAACGCACATTGAATGCGAGAATCGGAGACAGAGACGGATGTCTTACGTCGTGCTGTAAAGATACCCCTACACGTCTAAATATTCTTAAATACACTTAAACCTTTTTTGTTTGGTAGATACGTTCCGCGGAAAATCGCACAAAAAAAAATCTATGATTTACATAGAAAAAGTGAAGATGCGTTCCATTGATTTTATTTGTATTTGGAATTTTGGAGAATTTTTATAAGTTGAAACATTGGAAAAATAAAAAAAACGAAATCAATTTTTTCAAAAATCTAAACCAGAAAGAAGGGCGTGGTTGTAATTAGTGATAGCGGATGCAGTATGATTTACACAGTCCCAAATTATAATTTTTTTCCAAATTTCGATTAGTATTGATGATTTATTTCCTATTTTATCCAAAATATTTCGATACGTACTCTTTATAAAATAAAAAAATACGCTTTAAAAAAACCGCATAACTTCGAAATCGCACAAAAAAAAGTCGCATAAAAAGAGGTTTGAATGTATTGCGAAAAACGATCCATAGGACATCATTTACAATTAAATTTAGGAACCCAAAAAATTACTTGTATTTCTATAAGAGAAACTACATTTAAACGATGTTTTTTTTATGAACTATTTCAAATAAATATTATACACATTTTATTGCGTTTCAACCATACAATGCCGTCGTCATTGGCTGACAAAGTTGCATATCACAACAAATATTTGCTTACAACAATTTATTGTTTCTTCAGTGTGATGATCTAACGGCATGATCCAAATGATTTATGTTTATTAGCCCCACCTTTGTGACCTGTTCTTGGACGTAATAGACTATTTATGGACGCTAGAGTTTATCAGCAGTTTTATGCAGCTCGTGTTTTCTGCACACTTATTCTGATAACGCCAGGAAGTATTGAATTCTTGGAAAATACTAGCAAAATAAGATAGGAGATGTGTTTAAACATAATAAGATATTTGTAGGCATGCTTCATAGCGAATGGCACGTGCCCGTATTTTTATCACGAAACTGCCCTTACAGAACGTACCCTAGGCTCTTCATGTGAGCCATATTTAACCACGTTTGTCCGGCATAAAAATAATTCCGACATGAAGGATTTATATTGGGTCGCCTTTGAACTATTTTGAGGAAGACTTGCCAGAAAGCAAAGCCGAGGGGGAGACTGCCCCCATTGTTCGTTGTTAGGGTGCCACAAATCAATATCAGCTGGGAGACTACCGTATGTTCAATGATATTGTTTGCCGATTTCCAAACTTTGAAGGTTCGTATTGCTATTACTTGAATATGGAGGTTTCTCAAACAACCAGCAAACGTTTTCAGAACTACCCTCTTTAAAAAAAAAGATCTATGAATTATAAATATATGATGAACCATTGACTCAACCATTTTTCCCGGGGGTAAATATGTACTTCATGCTTGAACACTTGAATGTATTATCGTTACTCATAATGTGACTCAGCCTGGTTTTTTTGTTTCATTCAGTCATTTGGCTTAAATGTATCCATTGCTCTTGTATTGTCACAAAAATAAATTATGTTCTGCCATATATGCCAATTGGCATTATCGTTCTTGAATCGTTTGTGTGAAGCCTAGATAATAATATTTATTAGCAAACTCAATCCTTGAAATGAATATGTAATTTGAGGCCAAATTTATTATATCTGAATGCACCACGCCTCCATTTAAAAACCTACGATTTGTCCTCGTTAACCTACGCGTTCCCATGCGGGGTGTTTGACACCCTATGAGTAATTGGCTTAACTGTTTTAATCTGCCATCCATGTGATAGTATCTTACAGCCATAAAAGCTTTTGATACTTAAACAATATCTAAAATACAAAAATTTAAGTTTAAGTATACATATAAATTCATTAAATTGAATCGTTATTGTAGAACGTATGCCGTAAAGCGACGTAAGATCAGACTAAATATCAGCATGAATTTCCTTCATATCTTGGATCGTTCTTCCTCGTGAAGAATGTTTATATAACGCAATACAAATATTTGGAATTCTACAACTATTAGGTTGTCCCATAAGTGTCTTTCGCAAATGAACACAGATCTAATTATAGCCACGCGATATACTGTTCGCGAAATTCCACGAACATCCATCCATAATCATCTGACAAAATTGGGCTACATCAATCGTTCAGATGTGTGGCTTCGTCTTCTTCTCCAACGACATAATAGCCAACCTTTTTTGAAGAGACTTGTCACTGGAGATCAAAGTTGGATATTCTATGAGAATATCCAACGTAAACTAAGGGTACAGAAGCTTTAACTGTAGCTAAACCTGGCATACATCCAAAAAAAGTTTTGCTATGCATTTGGTGGGACTGGAAAGGGGTAGTTTATTATGAGATACTTCAGCACTTGACTGGGATGTTTTACCTCATCCTCCATACTCTCTGGACATTGCCCCTTCATATTAAAAGAAATTTTGGCAAGAAGGCATTATAAGGCTTCCGGAGAGATGGAGAAATGTAATAGAATAGAATGGATCATATATTATTCAATAAATTTTGATGTAATACAAGTAATTGTTTATTTTTTTCTTAATATGAAAACGAAAGAAACTTATGGGACACCCTAATAGTAATCATATGCGCATAAAATAGCTAAAAACTACTGCTTTGTTTACATATTTCTATACAGGTGATATTTTCTAAACATTTCTAAATTTTACTAGAAACTACCCACTAGTTAAAAAGTTAGAGCATTTTTTTAATATTGCAAATTTTCGCAGATAATACCCTACGTCAGATCAAAGACAATTCCGTGCATAACCCGATGAGAATGTGTTAAAACCCAAGAATGATAAAGAACGGATAATTGCCTTACATGTTACGAACAAATTATTTTCATTTTAGCGCTCGTAAATACATTTATGCGTTAATTGGAGAGTTCACGTAAAATAATTCTCAATTAAACCGTAGGTACTTAAGAATCCTGGGATTAGTAAACGTAATCCCGAAAAACTCGGGATTGAAATTAATATCTAACAGAAATCGTACACCTCACCAACACGACGAAGGCTACTAAATCGAGACATTCCCGACGAAATCTGGACGCTTGGAAACAGTGGCATAATTACTAATAATAGGCGCAGTGACTGTCTAATCTATGTATACATATATAGCGTACATGTATGTTTTTCAAATTGTTATAGTAACCTTTCCCTACCGGTGATGTATTTACTACACCTCGACTCTAATAATGGGAATATCGATATGAAATATAATAGATGCGGGGTTCAGAATTTTTGTATTCCTCCGTAATATAATTACGAATTACATCAATATATTATAGTATATAAGTATTCATCTGGAACGACGGAAATAAATAATTTGTCGGGAAATCGGGAATTTTGCGAGATTTAGTCCGTGTCTCAGCAGAAAGGAGTTTTCATTGATGGCGTTATACGAAAATGAGGGCTCACGCGGTCCTCGACTCGAACTAGCATTTAAATATCTGATGACGATACCTCCAACAAGTTTGGAGGCTGAGCGTGCATTTTCAGCAGCGAAAGGCGGACGAATAATTGGCATTGCGGCTAGTGCGTCGGCGGTGCCCCCGCGCTGTTAAAATGGTGTCAGAAGAGTGGAATGGAATAAAGAACCCGCCCCCTCCTGTTGTTAGGGGCGCGTCCGCCGTTCATCGGTCTCCGGGATCGGTACCTCTACACGTTTAAATATTTTCAAATATAAAAAGCGATCCATAGCGCTTCATTTTCAATGCCATGCTACTATTTCTAATACAACATTAAGTTCAAGTTGATGCATTATTTTTTACTAAAACTGAAAAAAAATCATGTGTATTGTATATGTTTATGCGAAGAAATTAATGAATTTTGTGTGCTATCAACAGTGTTAAGGTATATTTATTGATGTACAAGCTTGATTCATGCTGCGCGGTCCTGCGGTGCGCATGCGAATATAGCATCTGTGTTTAAGTGAATTTAAAATGAAAAGATCCAGATCTTCCCTTTTTAATAATGAGCACCCTACACAATCCATATCCACCATTCCACCGCCAGATGCCACGTCACCATTTAATTTTGCCCTCCATATCATACAATCTGCCCACTGCCATTTCACCCTGATGAATCTTTTTTGTTGTGAATTTATAAAATGCACTGACGTGGCACAGGATTTGTGTCATCGATTGACCTTTGGGCAAAAGTGTACGTATTGGCATGACGCGTTATGGCGCATACGCTGTGTCATCCGCCATTTTAGTATGAGATGACTTTTGACCCTTTGCTTGCGGGAAATGTTTTTCATTCATTCATTGTGTTGATGTAAACAATCTCAATGTTGTTTTATTTTCTTTGCGTATCCACGTTTCTAGATTGTTCAACGCCACATGACTGTCGCAAATTCGCTTTTGAATTTTCATTGTTATTCATAAACGGCGATACGTCTTCCGGTTGATGTAATTTAACTGTTTTTTGTTGTTCAAAGGACGATAAGTATTTTCTAAGGTTACACGCTTCCAATGCTAGCAGAAGTTAAATAACATCTCTGTGTAAACAACTATTTTATTATTGAATTTTTGCGATAAGATAAGCATGTTTATTGTATTTTAGTCATAGGCGATGCATCATTTTTAACGCGATTTTGTAGCCTAGCCTTGTTGCTTTTATTGCCCGAAGGCAACATTTGCGCTATGGAAAAATGTCGAAACATGACGAAAACTGTATGATTTAAATTGCCCGGATCAGACTTTTCTAAAATGCTTTCTTTCCGTCTCAATGACAATGCTTGAAACTGGTTTCAGGCAAACTTATGCATTGGTCGACACGTAGGATAACTTGTTGCCTTTTTATGAAAGAGCATTTGAAGGTTCGTCAAACTCAAATTGGACAATTCGCTCATGGCATCCGAAAACGTGTTTTTTACATATCGAAATACTCTTGAAAGCTGCGTTATTTATGCCATGGATTGTTGGTGTCTGACTGTTGAAGGTAAGCAGGATTGGACCACGTACCAGACAATGGGGCGATTATTCTCTAACTAGATTTATCAAGCGAAATAAATACATTTTGCCTGAAAAGATATATCAAAACATGATGTTTTTTGTATGTTTATTTTGCCGTTGTAATTACCATAGACCGCCAACCCGTTGACCTCAGATGGAATCTGGTCCATCATGGAAAATTACTAATTAGTTTCAATGATGTGGTGCGATTCTGCGACGGCCACGTTGTAGTCGTTTAACCATATTTAATCGTATATGGGGCGTTGTATTGAAATATTCATTTGATATCCGCCTTTATCCTCAAATGGATGACAAATTTGGAGTCGGATGTGTGATGACCATATTATCGTGGCTGGCTATGGAAGGAAGAATCAATGATTTTGAACAGATTGAAGTGTATATGTTTATCTAGAGTTGAAGCTAGACCAAATTGCCTAAATGTAATCGGTTAATAAACTTTGAAATCACATGAGCTGCTTCAAGAGCAAAAGTTGTTCAATATCGACACATTTATATAACTTGAGCTGTTGTTCCAAGGGTCCCTTAGTAGCATAGGACTTCGCTCTCGATACACACATTCAGTATACGACGGTTTTTCTTGCACCCAAAGAGACACCTTTTGTGCTATAATCGTATATCCATCAATTATCAACCACATAAATCCGCTTTTCTCTCAGGACCGCGCAGTGTGAGTCAATATTGCATATCAATAAATGAACCTTAGCACTACACACAAACAATACACATTTATGACTTCAGTTTTAGTAACAAAATAATACATTTGTTAAACTTTGGTCAATCGATACAATAGCTTTTCAAATAAATCGATCAAATCGATTAAAAAAAAAGCTTCAAATATTGTATTCCTTTATAGAATATTTAGACGTGTAGGGGTACCTTTACAGCACGACCCTGCCATCGATGTACGAGTGTATGATGAGACGCAAGACACCCCTCTCCGTCTCTGATTCTCGCACTCAATGTGCGAGATTGCTCTTTCTGTATCACTCGAGCCCAAACGCACATATGCGCGATTACTCATCAACGGGGTAAAATCCTCCATGATATTGGCGACGATCACGAAGCAGATGTTCATAGCTATCATCGAAGGATCAAATTGATTTACCACCTTAAATAAATAAATATCTCATTAGAAGCCCGATGTCCGATTTGTCCGAAATAAATACAATCAACCCTTCTATAGCGTCGATATAAGGTCCACGCTATAGAAAGTCAGGCACAAACATACAACATTTGGAGTTAGGTTTATTTTAATTGTACACCAAAACGGTAAGGGTCCTTGAAAATATATATTTTTTTGAAGAATGCCTCTCATAGAGGGACCGCTATACGAAAAGCCCGCCACAAATGCTATAGAAAAAACCTATAGAAGTGGGCTGTACTTCGTCGATCAATGTGAATATTTAACCCCTTCAACGTTACGTTTCACTGTTAAAAGTGTCAAGTTATAGTATACGAAAATAGTATATCATCAAGTTCGAACAAGTCAGCTCCCGAGATGAAATCATTCTTACATTTAACGTAAACAACAATGCAATCGGACATATCCGTCATTTCCATTGAGGTTTGCTTAACTTTCACCTTGCGGATATATCCGTCATACCCACTTTGCATGAACTTTAGTCTTGACGGATATATACGTCATATCCACTTAAGGAGTTAAGGATGCTTGCTGCTTGCAGTTCCTCGATTTAATTTATCAGACTCATTGCTCAAACATCTTTGACAAAAAATGGAATCAAATGCTGGATATTTGATATCGTATTGCACTCAAATCAAATTTCAGGGCATTGAGTTAAAAAAATAATCGTACGAGACCAACGAGTTGTCCAAATTGAAAGGTCAACCGGTTGCAAAAATTTCAGCATTAACAGATTGTGGTTTTTGGGAGGTTGAAATTGAATCGGATCGTATGTTATTAAAATGCTAACTGTTCATGTGTATATTTTATCAAAAGCACATGTTCACCAGCCTCGATTGGAAACACCCCAAAACGGTGGACTCTCTGGAATTCTCCCGCGTCATAAATGGGAACATCGCCCTTGATATTTGATATCATCCATGCTAGCAAGAAAAAATATACAAACATCCACCGAATCGTTTCGAATCCAGTTTTTGTGGAATTCTTTCGTAAACAAAGCAAGATCAAAGCCAACTGCTGCGAAAAACCGGCGAAAATCGAGACCTTGATTTGGCCGAAGCCCTGAACCGACAGATAACAAATGCGTATTCTAAGATTGCCAATGTAAACGCACTAATCTGGACCAAAATCAAACATCAGATTAGGACCAAAATGATCACATGCTCGTACCAATTTCAATCGAGCAAGACCAAAATATTCACACGGGCATAGTGTACGAGCTCTGCTTTCTTATTCGTTGCTGAATCTGTTTTTTTTTTCATGAATCCAAAGGTACTAATGTGTAATGCACACAAATTCCAGCCGTGGTTATACGCTTTTTGTTGTGAAATTGTTCATGAGTAACATTTATCAGCACTTTGCAGAGCCAGATATAACCTGATGTTTGCTTGCCTGATTATGTCGTGTACGGCATATTTGCCTGATTTATCAATGTACAACTGTTTATACGAGCGTTAGGTAATATCTATGCTCCTATGATTGAATTAAACGATACTGGTTTCAGAATAAACATCAGGTGACGTCCATGGTTGTCGTCGACAGGACATGTGACGAGGCCCATTGATGAAAACCATTCAAAAGAAATTCGCCAAGGACTCTGATAGAGTGTCTGCGAATAGGGAGACGTTAAAAGATAAAATCATATCTATGTACAATGTATATAAAACCTAACAGGATGGTCGTTATCGTAAATATAAATCGGTAAAATAGATAAATATATAGTTTTTATGGATAGGAGGAAGTGTATACTTGTTCGCGACCTCATTTGGCGTGAGTCACCTAAGTAAGTTATCCTTTGAGGGAGAGAAAAGAGGATGGAGTGGCCACAAGGTCTGTGTGTCCAACCGGTCCACTTTTCAGATCGCTGATATGATCAAACACCATACTTCAACATGTCTACAGAACGATTACGAACTCTCGTTATAAAACGAAGAAGTCTGAAAAAGACGGATCGAAAATATTGTTATCTTTATTTTATTGTGAGCTTATGCCGGCTGGGTCGGCCCAATGTTTAAGCGATAACGAAGAAAAGAGGGATTAGACAACTTAGTATATATTATCAATAAGGATAGAGTCAATCAGTATTGATTCATGTTAAGTAGAATCGCCAAGCATAAAACCATGTGTAACCCTCGATCAGGTCGGTATTCTACACTTAAGAAGCAAGATACTCTCTCCGTCTCTGTCTTCTATTCACTAATATCCGCACGTAACGCGCGAAAATATTAAATGTAGGTCTTTTTTTTTCAATATAAGACCAAACCTGGATTCAACCTTTATACCAAGAGTCCAGGCTCCGATTCACTTTACCAACACTTGTTAATTTACTATACAATACCAGCAAGTAGTGTGTAAATTGGATTCTCTGAACTCCGCGTAACCACTTTTGACTAAATTATTGCGGTTGGTACGTGCACGAAGCGATCCAAAAATTATCCGCATTCCGCATGTGGAATTCATTTTAAATCAACTTTTGAAAAGGACAAAAAACATAATTATTCAGCAAAATATCCATTGCTTTTTAAATACTTTTTGTCCATCTGTCTATAAGATTTCGTATTCTTTTTAAGTCCAATAAAGAGCAATATTAGAATATAGAATGCTTTAAGACCTACGTCATCACGTAGATGCTATATTCAAATCATCGTCCATACAAATCCACTTTTCTTTCGGGATTAGGGTATCCAAACCCGGGATCCCGGACAGTTTTTGGTACTCATGAATCCCGGGATTAGTAAAAATAGTCCCGAAAAATTTGGTGTTGATATAACATAAATCATACACCTCACCAGCACGATGAAGGCTACTAAATCGAGATATTCCCCATGAAATCTGGACGCTTGGAAACAATGGCGTAATTACTAATTGGCGAACTTAGGCGACGCCTAGGGGCAGTGTCTGTCTAATCTATGTATGTATACTTATATAGCGTACATGTATGTTTTTCAAATGGTTATAGTTACCTTTCCCTACCGGTGATGTATTTACTACACCTCGACTCTAATAATTGGAATATCGATATGAAATATAATAGATACGGGGTTCAAATTTTTTGTATTCCTCCATAATATAATTACGAATCACATCAAAGTATTATAGTATATAAGTATTCATCTGCAGCGACGGAAATAAATAATTTGTCGGGAAATCGGGAATTTTGCGAGTTTAGTCCGTGTCTCAGCAGAAAGGAGTTTTATCATGCATATTTTTTTTATAAGTTGGCTAAATTTTTTAACTTGTTTTGGGAATACTTTTACGCTAAGTGTTCAATTATCGCGTAAACATGTTTATAGCTGACAAAGGCAACATAGTATCGTCTTACGATCCTCCTAATTTGTGTTTGGGTTCTCTTCAATTGCAATGATTGTCGTCGATCCGTAAATAACTGGCGTAATTAAATGA
Source organism: Stenopsyche tienmushanensis (assembly GCA_008973525.1). Lineage (NCBI taxonomy): Eukaryota > Metazoa > Arthropoda > Insecta > Trichoptera > Stenopsychidae > Stenopsyche > Stenopsyche tienmushanensis. The sequence goes on from WACJ01000137.1 coordinate 309,374, forward strand.
TTGTTGAATGGAAGTCAACGGAGTCGGTTGTCCGTAAGAACGTCATCGATGTCATCTGAATTTTGATTTACAGCTCTCGACTTTGTTAAAGGTCGAAACGAACGAAACACTAATATGAACTGTGACTGATAACAAACATTGAATATGCTATAAGCAACTAAAATTCTCGGAAGTAAAGCATCTTCATAGATATTATCTTGAACATTTTTGTATTCAGCTGGAACTGAAAATAAATTGATGATAGCATCGTAGTATGAAAAATATTGTCATTCTAATGACGTAGATTTGACGCATATAGTTCTAAAAGTATAAAATCGCTTTCGAATACGACTTTGCCGTAAACATTTAATGTTTTTTTCCCCTTCAGATATGCGATAATTGTTAGTAAATATTTACAGTGTAAATATGCGTATTGTATTTTATTTTTCAACGAAACTTGTAACAAAACGATTGACGTATTGTTGTTGTATTGAAGTTATTTTTGGATTTAAAGCTAATAATGGACAAGGAAAGTCGGCTGGAAATGTGACTTAATTTTCCGCTTAATCGTATAATATTATTAATATTTTTTATTCTAAAATGTCTTCTTTTAAGTCCAAATGCTCAAAATGTAATACAACCCATTTTATAAATAAATTCGAAGTGCGCCCCAATTACGACCCGAGCAAGTCCTTGCATTCCCATGGACGATCACAGCTCCGGGCGGTACAAATGAATACTTTTTGATGAACTAATAAGACTACTCGATTTCGTAGAAAATCAGAAATAACCACATTGAAAAATAAACCCAACCAAATCAATATGTGGGCGTTTCTTGGCAATTTTGGCAAGTCGTACCAAGAAACTTGTCCAGGGAATTTTATTGCTTTTATATTGATCAAAACTTATTAAAGGAATAGATATTTACCAGGCTAATGAAAAAAATAGAGATTTACCAAAAATATCCCCCCCCCCCTCTTATTATCACTCTTCTATTCGTTATCGCTTAAGCATTGGGTCGACCAAATCGGTATAAGTCCACAATAAAATAAAGACAACAATATTTTCAGGTATGGTTTTCGATCGCAAGGCGCTCATTCATCAGGCCAGTGATCTGAAAAATGGACCGGTTGGACACACAGACCTTGTGGCCACTCCATCTTCTTTTAGTGCTTTAGGCAATATTTTCTATGATCTGCACGACCCCAGAAGCTCCATCAAAGGCTAACTTACTTAGGTGACTAACGCCAAATGAGGTTGTGAACATGTCTAGACTTCCCTCCATCCATAAAAACTACATATTTATCTATCTTACTGATTTATGCTGCTGCCAAGCACTCGATGAAAACATCATCACGACGCTGTACACGTTTCGTTGTGAGCAAACGCAGCATCCATCTTGCGCACAGCTTTCTCATATCCAAATGTTCAGTCAAAATGCGATATACAGCATTTTTGAAAGGCCTATCAGGTTTGCTAACTCGTGCACTTACAGTTGACGGTCATACAATACTATTTTGTAGATTTTCTTTATCATTTTTGGGGTTCATATCCCTCCTTTTTTCGTTATCGTTTAAGCATTGGACCGACCCAGTCACTACAAGACAACAATATTTTCGACTGATTGTAAAATTTAAATAACCCACCCGATCAGTCTTCTTCAGGTAGGGCGTCCGATCGCGAAGCGATCAATCATCATGTCAGCGGTCCGAAAAGCGGACCGTTTGAACACACAGACCTAGTGACCACTCTGTCTTCTTTTAGGGCTTTTTGCGACATTTTCGGGGATAAATGCGAACTCGGAGCCTTCTATGATCTGTACGATCACGGAAGCCCCTTCCAGACTTCCCCTCACCCAAAAAAACTATATATTTATCTATCTTACTAATGTATGCTGTTATCTTAGCTAGTTTTAAGTTACAAAATCTAGCTAGTTTCTTCCCCAAGCTTAACCTTTCAGGTTTTGTACCTTTCTGCTTGTTGAGCAGGCTGCCATTCTCCTAAATAACGGGACCAGTGGAGGGTCCCCATTTTCCTTTGTCTCAGATGCGAAGTGACGGATCCATGTTTCATCCTGAATTGATGCAAAAACTTAGTTTCATTGCTGAGAAATATCGCCAAACACTCGATTGAAACTTCATCACGACGCGGTTTTTATTTCATTGTGAGCAAACGCGGCACGCATCTTGCACACAGCTCTCTCACGTCCTAATTTTACATAAGAATGCGATGTACAGCGTTTTTTGAAACGCCTACCGTATCTGCTCTAGCGCGTACATCCAAATTTATGGCTACCAAACAAATACTAACAAAACAACGTAGCATCGTGAAACTTGAAACATAAGATTGAGTTTGGAGAGAAACAGAGACGGAGAGAGTATCTTGCGTACATCATACGATTGTATAGATCGTCAACCCAAATTTATCGACTAACAATGATGTGTGAATAATAAAATGAATCGATTTCAAGTGTTTTGTTTATGTCTACTTAAAGAAATTATCGAATATTGCGTGCTATCGATTGTGTTTATTTAATTATGTACGAGCTTCATACAAGCTGCGACGGTCCTGACAGATAAGTGGATTTGTATGGATAAATAAGTGGTGGACAAAGAAATATAGTTTTCAAAATGTTGAGACATACTAATGAAACAATAAGCAGGTCTTGTGTTGTAATCATGTAATATTGTTCAAATCCTAAAGTTTCCTAAAGTTGTTGTTTTTAATAAACGCAGCTAAATCGCTTTGGTGACACGCCAGGGAACTGTTATTGTGTATTAAAAAACGTTTTTGTGCTTTTATAGGTAATTTATTCAAGTAAGCAATACATGGCAATGATGGGTTATTCTACGATGCTTGTCTCGCTGTGAAATGATGATTGATTTTAGATTAAATTGGCGATGGTCGCCATTTCTAATGGAGCATCTGATTTGGACTATGACGATCGCTTAATAGATTGCAGCTGTTGCATTAGATTGATTCTGAATTCCATTTTCTGATCCATGGTCAGTGTTCTCAATATCGGCATGGTGGACTTGTAGAATGCCATATCCTCGTTGTCCGAATCGGCGATCGGCACTTGATCCTTGCTTCCTCTCTTCGATTCCTCGACTAATTTCATCTTTTTTGGCGGAGGGTAATTCAAATTACCGTTGAGACGCTTTAATTGGAGATAATTCAATTGGTTGCCGGGCATCGTCGTCGACGTAGAGCAAATAGAATGGTTTTGGTTGCTGGCGCTCGTTGATGAAATGCAATTCGAATGGTTTTGACTGTCGAGGATCATCGGCGCTGGGAAACTTGAATGGTTTTGGTTGCCAGAGCTGACTACTTCTTCTTGCGTCTGCTCAACTTCAGCAAGTCTGTCGAATTCAACGTTTGGTCGTTGATATGCTTCCGTTTTTATTTCGCCGACAAGCGGTCGAGGAAGGCGACATCTTTTTAAAAAAGCCAATTGTTTTTCATAAATGTATGGCGTTATTGATCTCGAGAGTGTGGGTGATTTTGCAAGTGCTTTGCGCTTCTTTTGGCTGCGAACATAGTTATCGCGAACAGTCCTCCATTTGCTGATGATTTCTTGGACTGTAAGAAAGAAGAAAATGATTTCATTTAATAAATACGCTAATTGGATGTCGAAAGGCTTAGTGAAGTATAAGAGTAGACGTGATTATGATAAATAAGACTTCTAAGAACTCCTAAGTATTCACTTACGTGTTTTTATATTAATATTAATAGTGGGGATTTCCTTTGCTTCCGAGACATTGCTTCATCTTATTGGCATTGGTTTGAACAAAGTTTTATTACATCACTTAAAATATTGGTCCATGCGTCTGCTGATGCTCTTCCTTTGAAGTTATTGCATGCTTTCGACAGTGTTTTCAAGAATATCCCAAAGGTGTTCGATTTGGGTCAAGATCGGGAGATTTTGATGGCTTTTCAGCAATTATATGAAAGCCAAAGTGATCATTGTCTTTATGACATTTTAAAACGACTGCCCAGATCCAAATTTTTAGCACTGTTTAAATATATATTCTGGTCCACTATGCCCGCCCTCCAACCGTAACATCATCATTCCCAAATATATCGAACGTGCTTTCATCGACAAACATTTTTACGTCTTCCCAATGTTCTAAATCCACATTTTTCCCGATTTACAATAGAATCTTCTGGCAATTCTGCTGTGGTAGCCAGCATTCCTGATATTCCTGTCCCCAAGTCTGACTTCGTGGTAATGTTCGGTGTACTTATTCTAGGATTTCTCTTAAAATAAATTGCATATCATATCGTTCTGGCAATTGTGGATGACCACATCGATTTTTATTCGGTTGATTTTCAACTTCAGATCAACTTATTTGAAGTGTTTCTGCGATCCGACGAATAGCTTTATTCTTCTCGGAATGATCTCTTACTCATTTTCTAATTTCTTTCGATGTCAATCATATTCAATTTAAAATTGCATATATTTACTTTAGAATTCTGATTGGATAAATTTAAATTTGATCAACCGATTATGCAGGCTGCGGCAGGGAAACTTCCTTATTTAAAACGCGCGCCCTGAAGTTACAGTTATTCCGCGAAGGGTGCACAGCATGATCGTTACCAAACCTACATGACAAAAAAATTTAGATCCTGTTCCTTTGAATGAGTGCCATCTCACCCTTATCGAAATGACTGTCACATCAGGGCGCGCGTTTTAAATAAGGAAATTTCCCTGCCGCACGCCGTAGGGGTTGTTACCCTACTTTTTCATTTTGTCCCATTGCCTTCCACATATGATAACACTTGGATATTATTATTTGAATGCGAGTTTTTAGACATCAATAGATAAAATTATAATTATGTTAAAATAATATTGCAGTTTGTTGTTTGTTTTAAACCAGTTAATCATAGATGGCCCTGCCCTACTTTATTAATCGAGTATTTACTTTATCAGAGGCAGAAAATGAGATTAAATCTGGATCATTTTGTTGTTATTTTAGGCTTTAGTGCTGTTGAAGAATTACTAACCTATTTAACTGGAATCTGTATTTGGAAAATGATTATCTGTCCAGTTTGTCTGTCTGTCTGTTAGTCGGATTTATTCGAGCTGTTGATTAATGTTGAGTCATCAATCTTGCAATATGATAGTGATGAAATTATATTTCAAATGAGGCAAGCCTTGAAATGCATTAGAAAAGCGTCTGAAATTAAGGGGAGGCAATTGCCGAAGTACTCACCCTCTTGGCTCTCATGTTACCCTTATTGCGCAATCGATTCTCTGACTTTATTTGTTATTAAGTATTATCATATTCCACTTACCGATAACTTTTTGCTCGATATCGGTCTTTGCTTCCAAGCCTTCCGTTACAGCGTTGGCGACGTTGAACCATCCGATGCATTTCTTGTTTCGGTCTTTATAATCGCTGAGGCATTTGTTCCACAGAACGGGATGATTTTCAACCTCTTTGATTAATTTTTCCATGTACATTTTCCACGTGGAAGAAGCCAAGCAATGCAACGGACGTCGACGTGCCACACCGCCCCCACCGGCCACCCAACTGACGCTATCTACGTTGCGTCCGTAAAGAACGTTGCACGGACGTTGGGATTAACGGACGTCGTGCGCACAACCGGTCTCTTTTATGTGTCCGTGTGCGCAATACGGACGGCGTAACATTAGACACTGCGTCCGTTGTCTGAATTATGTCTTAACCCTTCTGTTGCCTCTCCATTACCTACCGTCGATGAAAGTGGTCTGGCTGGACCCTCATACATTTTGTATGGAAATGGACGAAAAACATTAATTTATTTGCAAATTCATAACGATACAAAATTCCTCACATTTCTTACATACAAATCGGAATTTTCTTTGAAGCTTGTTAAAATTTAAAAGCATTTTTGGCGTACGTGGGATGATTAGTTATCTGTTTCAAATTCTTATGAACTATGAATGATGCCAATGCTGCAATATTCAGCATGTTGTAGAAATAACTGCAATATTTTATGGCCAGTATATAAAATAACAGTTTTCAAGCTGGTAGAGCAAGCTAGTGCCAACAAACCATCAACTATAGCTGTGTATAAACAGAGCTAACTTCGTTTTAAAGCTATTTTTTAGCTCAAAAACGGAACTAAAGATACCACCCTTCCAGCTTACCAGTACTTGCTTGCTCTACTAGCTTGAAAGCCAGCCTCATGTGTACTGGTTAAGGAATCCAATCCGAGACAGTTTTTGGTGTTCATGTATCCCGGGATTAGTAAACGTAGTCCCGTTAACATTTCTCTACCGGTGATGTATTTACTACACCTCGACTCTAATAATGGGAATATCGATATGAAATATAATAAATACGGGTTTCAGAATTTTTGTATTCATCCATAATATAATTACGAATCACATCAGTATATAAGTATTCATCTGCAGCGACGGAAATAAATAATTTGTCGGGAAATGGGGATTCACGCGGTCATCAAATCAAACTAGCATTTAAATATCTGATGATGATACTTCCTACGAGTGAAGAGGCTGAGTGTGCATTTTCAGCAGCAAGTTGCCTAGCTTCCAAAATCAGATCCAGACTAAATGACGAAACACTCGATGCTTTAATCTTACTTCGGGCATATTTTCAAAATAATATTTGAAGCATCTGGTCCATGACGTTAGCACCTTCCTTGTGTTTGTTGAAACTAAAAAAAAACTGTCCAAGAAGGTTTTGTTTCTTCCTCTCCTTCAGGATATTGAGGAAATTAGTTAGGCAAGTTTCGTTGAACAACTCCGATGCACGACCAGTTGCAACTTTTTCGGGGTGATTTTTATCCACGAACTCTACAACTTTCTCCCACATTCTCAAGATCTCCTCTTGTAAAGATAACCTCCTCCATCTCTGGCTCATCAAAACTAATTTTTCGTTGAACCGCTGCTGATCCATGGGCTGCAGAATAGGAGTAATGTTGGGTGGTAGGTAGAGAACCTTTATAAACTTGAACTCTTCGAGTAAATCATCTTCGAGATTTGGTGTGTTAAGTGGAGGCATTGTCGAGGACGAGAAGGACTTGCATGGGTAGGTTGTTTTCCCGTAGATATTTTTTTAGAGAAGGGCCAAACACCAGGTTTATCCACTCCACAAAGAATTTTCTGAGTCGTGTGCAACGGTGTAGTGTGCGATTCCTCGCATCTCAAATTTTGCTCTCATCTCAAAGCAAAATATCGCTCGCTCGGCGGCTCGTATCTCAAAACACTCGTATATTAGGACACTCGTATGTCCAGGCAAATATTATACTTCAGAATTTGATGGCACTTATTTATTGAGGCCATCTTCAGTATTCATCCAACATCCTCTTTTTGATTTTTGTTAAATAGCTATTTAAAATAAATGTATGTTGATATGATGAAGTAATTTTTATTAAAAAGATGTTGATGTTATGCATAGCTAAAATATTGCGCTGTGTGTTGTGTATTATATAATAAAATAGGCTTGATACTGCTCCAGTGGTTGCTTTATACTGCATATAAAACACATATACACAGTAGAGGCGGCGCGGCGCATGCGTGTAGCGTCTCTATGGTGTGTGCGACAGAGATGGACACACTACTAATGATTTTAACGGAAAACTAGGTATATTATGTGAAGTGATTTGTCAGAAGAGAATGTATGAGATTATAAATATACATATTACAGTTTTAGATAATAGTTTTTGGAAATGTTTCGTAAAAATTTGGCAAATTGGCATTTTCATCATTATAGTACGAGGGTCATCCTGAAAGTAAGGTTACAAAGGCTCCTGAGACAGGGGGAATTTTGTTTCGAAGTTAGCGCCCGTGGCGTAACGGTCAGTTTGTTTGATCCTGCGTGTTTGTCGTCCATTTTGTTCAGTCACAATAAATTCTTCCGATGGAGAGGTCGTCGCGCGCTCCTGCCACATCACGTCATCCGTTTTTATTTTTATTTTTGCAAACAATACCGCCCCGAATATTCATCGAACGCTCGTGGAAGTTTATTTTAGCCATACCGGTGAAGAAACATAAATTTCTTCAAAAAATACAAATTTCTTCAGGGTGCGGCAGGGAAACTTGCCTGAAGCGACAGACAGTTATTCTGAAAAGTTTAAGGTGGCAATTATATATTTAGAATTTGCAACAATAATTTAAGATAAATAAACAAGATTGAAGAATTTATTTTTGATAAATAAATCTTCATCTTACAAATTCGAATGGACCCACATCCAATCCGTCAAATGTTTCAAACATATACAAATTCGTAATCAGGCCAAAATGTCATAGATTCTAGCATTCCTCATATGGTATGTTTTATATAAATACATATCTCTTTGGACGACATTGATTATGACTTTAAAAGTGATGCTGATAGAAATGGATGAAAAATCTTGTCTTGTAGTCCAAGGCTTAATCATAATGTTGGCTTTGAATATTGATCTACCAACCATATTTTTCTATCGGTGATTAATAAAAATATTAATATTTATATTGTAAATCAATTTATTTATTGTTACATTTAATAGCTGGATAAGAGTAACCGGTTTTTTGAAGTCGTGGTTTCCATTTTTAGACTTGTCATTCGTCGTAAATACCATTGGATATTTATTTAGATCAGCTTTCGCCGCAAAAAAATTAAATGCCAACAAAATTTGCAGATAAAAATATTAAGTAATTCTGCTTTGATTGTAGTTTTGTAGAAGAAGAATTTTTAAAAAAATAAATTTATTATTTCCATTATCTGCGTTTATTTCATGATAATGACGACATCATACATACCAACTTGCATAATGTAAAAATGGCATAATCTGAGGAATGGTTATATAATATGAATTGGCAATTGATGTTAAAAGATTTTAAAGATATTCGGTGGTGTCCGGAACGAGACCTCAGGCTCTGAAGTCATGAAGTCCAGACGAGAGGTCATGGACATGTACTGCAAGGCGTCAATAACTAGCTTCGTCAGAGTTTCCGTTTGCATTGGGCAGATCATGTAGGTTGCAGAGTTCCTCGTGCCATATTAGATTCGGGACCGAGTGGCAGTAGACTCGTCGGAAGAACTCGTCTACGCTGGGATAGACAGGTAGATATAGACGCCGCACGTCTGGGCAATCGGAGGGAGGAGGCTCTGGATAGATGAAAATGGCTCTCGAGCCAAGGATCTCGAGCAAGGAATCCAATCCCGAAATTCGTGAAAACAGTGGCGTAACTACTAAATGGCGAGCTTAGGCGACGCCTAGGGGCAGTAACTGTCTAATCTATGCATACAGTACATATATATTTTTCAAATTGTTATATTAACCTTTCCCCACCGGTGATGTATTTACTACACTTCGACTCTAATAATGGGAATATCGATATGAAATATAATAGATACGGGGTTCAGAATTTTTGTATTCCTCCGTAATATAATTACGAATCACATCAAAGTCTTATAGTATATAAGTGTTTATCTGCAGCGACGGAAATAAATAATTTGTCAGGAAATCGGGAATTTTCCGAGTTTTAGTCCGTCCAACTTTTCTTAAATAAATACATTTTTTTCGCCTTTCGCCTTGTAATTTCTTTCTTTCTTATATTGTTACAACAATCAAGTGTGTCCGTATCCACATACATCATAGAAACGCTAGGCGCATGTGCCGTGTCGCTTCTATTGTGTGTATCTATACGTATTTTATTATATATTACACAACACATAAGACTTGGAAGTCAATTTTTTTAATTGCCTATTCATATCAGATTTTCGGCAAAAATTCAACGTGCTTTGTTGCACAGTTGTTTGAGATTTTTCGAGAATGTCTGCAGTTTCTCGAATGGATGAAATATATGTCCGCAATAAAAGAAATCTTCCGTTGTTTAATTTTGGCACGATCCAAATGAAAAGTAGTGCATTCAACGACAACTGCACTGTTACATTATATTGCCAATTGCGGTCTATCGTTTGCACAATGTGCGTTTAATTGAATAAAATATTTTGCACGTAGCAATAATGAAAATTTCGACTTAATCGGTGTGTCATTCGCTGTATGGAAATTTCTGGTAGTTATTCCAATAATTAGATATACGAAGAAAGTGTATCGCTTTGTAGAATCGGCTTTCTAAAAAAAAGTGCTTAGAAAACGACATTAGGCAGTAGGAATTGATCTTCGGTCCTAAATTATGAATATTAAGCAATACAAATGATAGTATGCAAAATATCTCAAATTTTTGCAATTCGATATGGGCTTATCGAATTGATTGATATCGATATAAAGTCTTATCCAAATGCGACGCCTGGATGTCAGCATTGTATAATGTTTATACGTGACGCCTTTTCAAATGATATAATCCATTTTGTATTAGTAGAAAGTAGTACAGAGTGTATCCCAAAAGTCATGAAATATATATTTTTTAAAAAGATTTATCTACAATATCTATATGATAATATTCTTCAAAGAGCTCTCCATGAGCATCTATACATTTTTCCCATGCTCGATACACCATTTCGAAGGTTTCAACGGGGCTTCAGAGCTTTTATTTCAGAAATTATTTATTTCCGTCGCTGTAGATAAACACTTACATAATATAATACTTTGATGTGATTCGTAATTATATTATGGAGGGATACAAAAATTCTGAAGCCCGTATCTATTATATTTCATATCGATATTCCCATTATTAGAGTCGAGGTGTAGTAAATACATCACCGGTAGGGAAAGGTTAATATGAAAATTTGAAAATCCAGAATTGGAAGATCGTTTTTTGTGTGCATAACGTTCTGCCATACAGCATAAAGCCTCGAATATCGTTGCTTCTTTCCTTATCTATTTCTACGAAATGCTTTTCTATTGATTTGATATCATATTTTTGCTCGATATCATATGTAACGATAGCGAGACTTAACACTTGATTTCCTGCAAAATGAATCGAGCTAAATTTATAACTATTAATATTTGAGTGAATAAGACCGACGATATCGAATGTGTGCTGGTTAAATTCAATCAAACATGTAAAATGAAAGCAAACTGGATCATATAACTTTTATCAAGTCTATACGGAGTCTTTGATGATGATGCATATTTGTATGTCTGTCTGTTCTTGCGTCCTTTTATTGGTACACATATATAATAAGCAGTAATATGCCAGCGATCTTAAATTGATGGCGCATTCTCATTTATGATATAAAAATAAAGCGCTATAATTAAAGTTTATATGCGTAATTAAGCATCAGGTTTTTCCATTCTTGCCTTTCTAGTTAATGTGCGTGACTTAAGAGATAATATTTGTTTTAATTAAGTCGTGTTTATTCGTTTTGTTGACCTTTAGATCATACTCTGGTTGTTGCTTGAGACTGGGCAAATGGTTTCTGCTGACCAATTCAATGCTTTGTGTTTGATGGCATAATTTTTTTTTTAATTATGAGAAGACCTCGACGCTTCCAGACATCATTGAAAATTACGTGTAACAATATTACAAGGCTGTTGAGGCATTTTTGCCAGCATTTGCCGTTCGGCTTTTTTCTTGCAGAAGTTGCGTCGACGACGTCCTTGTTAACGCAGAAGCAATTGGTCTCCTGTCGTCATTGAATGAAACAGAACTCGTAATCGATTCTAAATTTCATGCCAAAAAAGACCGGGCGAAATGAAATAATACAAGGCCAGAACCAGATCGTATGTATTATCGAGTATGCCGGATGGATTGGTTGGGCAAAGTGGGCGGATGAGGCTGGGAATCGAGCAGAATTCACATCGGACCTTATCAGTGGGCTGACCTCTTCTAGCAGGCTGTGGGTGTTGCTCGAGTGTGTTTAAGTACAGGTGAAAAACCTGGTATGTTCAACGATGCGAAAGAAACGGTTTGGGTTGCCATACAAACATTGCCGATTGTGTTTGGGTTCGTCAGCTGTGAGGAAGCGTAAAGCGGAACGATACGTATGTTTGGCGTTTGGATACGCGCTGTTTGCCGTGGAGAATCTGCGCCTGCGCAGAAGACACCTCTGCTGGCGTTCCTCAAGCTCATGACATGGTTTCCCATCAAAACGAGACCATCCACCGAAGCTGCATTTAGAACGCTGTTCTATTGTTGGCGTAATGCAGAAAAACGTTATTATCTGTTGGTTTACCTCGCGATGACACAAATTATATTTGCGGCCATGTTGCTTTCATTCCACCGAAATACTCAAAATATTTTTGTCCCATGTTGCATGTCTGAAATAGGGTTACGTTTGCTGGCATCGAATTCAAAAACTTCAAAATAAACATCAAGCTAATACATCAACAACATTGGAACAAATTGGTCCAGTGACTGCCTGTTTCTCTAGCTCAAATCAGAGGTAGACTATCGACAACAAGTTTGGAAACGCTTAATAAATAAAGTGGATTAGTCGTAGCATTGAAAATAAGGTAAAATAAATAATTTTCAGCGGTTAATTGTTATGTTTTTTTTATAAAAAACGGCGTTTCCAAACTTGTTGTCGGTAGTGCAAGTCTAAGAAATTACATCATCATCAATTTAAATTGTTTTCTTGCTGTTAAATAATTAGTGCACGTTATGCACTTGTTTTAATTGCAGATAAGTGCATCCATTCATCGTTTTTATCCTGAAAACACTGCATTTACGACAAGTTAGAGCCATTTTATTTGTAATAAAACACACAAGTAGGCTGGTTTTTTGTCAGCCAAATATGGTTAAATCAAGATTATTTGAATAAGGCTTTTTAGATAAGCAGGCGAGGGGTGAAATTATTACTCATAGAAGTTCCAGCCCAACTTTATTAACTTTTACCGTGCTAAAAACACCCGCGCGCTACTATGATATGTATTTGGTACACCATATGAAATTCTGAATCCCATATCTATTATACTTCATATCGAGTTGTAATAAATACATCTTGGTCAAGGAAATATTAACAGCAACAGCAAGAAATTGGATTAGATCGGGTTCAAAGACAATCGATCATAAATATTGATACTTCGCATTGCTCAAATTTGATTTAAACTTCATCTCAATCTGGCCAGTAAATAAGCATTATATCGACATTTGGTCTCTTTTAGATGACTATTCATTTCATTCTGGATTACTACATAACGGATTTTAACAGTGTACAGTGTAACTATACTAATTTTGACATTTGAATCCGTTGAACGTGGGAATTCGACCGGGAAGTGTCCGCATCTGTTAAGTTCAATGGTGATGCCATTGTTTCTGATGGCACCTGATGATGCTTCTGTAACATCCATGGGAACAACGAACGCTAACAGCTGTCGTCTGTAAATATCAATACATTCGCGGAGGGGTGAATCTACACTACGACCCCTATTTATGTACAAATTGTAAGCATCATTGGGGCACGGTCTTCCTAGTGTGCCAGCAGTTTTGTATCAGGTATTTGGTCTCTTTTATTAATGTTTGGCCTTCTGAGATAAGTAGGCCGCGTGATTTGAGACGGTCAAAGAGTGGATTTGTTACGTCAGACTTTAACGGTATATATGTATATTTTTATGCGTCTAAACAACAACTGCGGACCTTGCGCCGAAAGGGTCAAATTGGCCGAAAGCAGATCGTGTGATTTTCGGTCGATTTGGCTTTCATTCATGCTCGAATATGTAATATCAGGAATGGCTAATTACACTGGATAATAATATTTTCTTGTATGGTAGATAAAAATAAATTAGACCGCAAAAATATGAGGAAAACACAGCGGATACGAAGAAACGGTTGGTGTTTGCTGCGTGATTACCGCAGAGCGTTCCAACCGGAAACCGAACATTTTTACCGACGTAGATATGAAAACTGTGACTATGAATCTTTACCTCTTAGAGCACTCACGTGAAAAGATGAAACTTTCACTCTCATGGTTTATTATTAAAGCTACTTTCGATTTCTTCACTTTCATTGTGTATAGACGCGCATTTAAGACGAAGAGCGGATCGACGCAGCTTCAATACTCTTCCAAAATAGACGAATCGTGTTGACTTGGCAACTGTCCTTCTTTGCGAAACCCCCCTCATCCAATCCATATTGTTTGTCGCACAAAGACTTGCAGACAATGTTGATTTATTTTGTTTGCGAAAAAAATAAGAATTAGCCTTTGTTTCTTGGCTTTGAATCGGCGGTAGGATGTGTCAACTTTGAATGTTTGCACGAGCAAATCGATAAAGGCTCTATGATCTTGTAAATATTTACAATATCAAAATAAAAAGACAATTGCCATTATTATTACGAACAATGCTATTAAATTTAATGTAAACAGTTCAAATTTTCAAATATTCATTGTACATAAAACGAAGCTACAGTCTGTATGGATGAATATATGCACCATTTTTATAGAATGTAAATCAAGAAAGTCAATAATAATTTTCGAAACCTGAATAATTGTACATAACGGCTTTAAATTACAACCTACAAAGCTGTTTTTTTGTTTACAAGTAGTTTGCGTTATTTGATGTTAAATAAACGTCGTCTACTTTCGATACAAAGTGGCCATGGCTTCGACGGACGTGGTTAAAGTTCTGTGATTATTCGTCATTGGCTGCATTCATTTATACGCCACATGTGAAACAAATAGATAATGATACGCATGTCCACCTACAGAAGTCCATTTTATCCTCAGGACCGCGCAGCGTGAGCCAAGCTTGTATATCAATAAATGATGGTTTTCAACCGGATACGGACAAATTTCATTATATTTTAATGGTTATTTTATCGAAATACAAGTGATTCTTTGTGTTTTTCATAGGTGAACGAACGCAAATATGCGTGATTACTCATCAACGGTTTAAAATTTATAAATGGAAGACATAATGGACTGAAATGCATCTAATGAAAATTTGTACAGTGATGAATGGGATCGAATCATATAAAAAGGATTGCAATGTTTTATTGCTAAATTTTGGTTGATAATACTTTACCTTGATGTAATTTATCAAAATATCAGAGATCAACAATACAAAAAAGCGTTGTCAACAAGCCACCAATCTGTCCAATCTGTCGATGGAGATCTAGGTACTTGGGCCATTGCCCCTTGTTGCAGCAGTCTACTTCCATCACTAAATAAGGCCATATGAGAACTGATGGAAGCTAAGGAGATGAAGTGGTGGGCTGGTCATCGATGATGCAATCGCCGATTGTTTCAAAAAGATCAATAAACCGATGACAATCGCTCATTGTTTAGAATATTAATTTCCGAAGTACTTATCTCGGCCTTTTCTTCGTCATTGTCAACTCCTCGGATCAATATGACATACAAAAGCGTAGATTTAGCATTGTTCGCGCAGATACCATGATTTATTATTTATTGTGTTATTTTCGCTCTTTTCAATTATACATCGGCTTTCGCGCTTCGGCTTTAGAAAACCCTAGAACTAGAATCCACGAACATCCGATTCGTAATCTATTTGCGGCGATAACGACGTTGTATGGTCTTATTTCAACATCTGAGCAAACACCCACACTTGTCCAAACACGGGTTGAATAATCACGGCTTTACTGCTAGACTTTAATTAAACGACGAGTTTGTAAACCCTAAAGTATCGATGATCGCGAAAATAAATTGGCTCTAATCTCGCGTTCCGCGGACTTAGATACTAGCAATATTTTTTGTTGCAGAGGCGCCTCGTGGACGATTATTTCGAGTGAAGGCCAAGGTCGAGGGAAGAGTATAATTTTATACGATGTTTTGACTAGGGTAATAGCAACATTTTCTAGAGCCATTAGCTGAAATGCCCACGTTCTTAGACACCATAAATTATCGTCTGAAA
This sequence comes from Stenopsyche tienmushanensis, assembly GCA_008973525.1. Taxonomy (NCBI): domain Eukaryota; kingdom Metazoa; phylum Arthropoda; class Insecta; order Trichoptera; family Stenopsychidae; genus Stenopsyche; species Stenopsyche tienmushanensis. The sequence goes on from WACJ01000137.1 coordinate 325,064, forward strand.
ACTTTCATAATGCGGCGTAGGCTCTGATTTGCTTGCTGAAACGCTAAATGCGTCGATAGCCCAAATTCCCAAAACAAAAGGTTGATGAAAATAATATTCATAATATTACGCGTGGATCTGATATGCGCATGCGCAAATTCAGCGTCATTGCTGCTGAGACGCTGAAACAGCGCATGTGTATTGTGAACTATACATTTAATATGCTGAGACACGGAGTAAAACTCGCAAAATTTCCGATTTCCCGACAAATTATTTATTTCCGTCACTGCAGATTAATATTTATATACTCTAATACTTCGATGTGATTCGTAATTATATTACGGAGGAATATACAAATTCTGAAGCCCGTATCTATTATATTTCATATCGATATTCCCATTATTAGAGTCGATGTGTAGTAAATACATCACCGGTAGGGATAGGTTAATATAACAATTTGAAATATATATATATATATATATATGCTGTATATACGAATTTTCGGCACCACGTTTACTAATCCCGGGATTCATGAGCACCTAAAACTGTCCGGGATCCCGGGATTGACTGAATACTGGATTTGCTTCAAAGCGAACGTTTTGAATCTTCACTCACACGTTCATTAGTCACAATTGCACTTAAATGAGGCTGTGTATGCAGCATGCCAAGATGTGTCCCAACATGCACAGTCTTGTATCAACCCACTCGTTACTTTCTTTAGTTCTGGGGCAGATAAATTATCGAACGTGTGCGCTCTAAAAATGTTTCAACCGCAGCTAAGCGACGCAGTGCAATTCCATGGACAGCAGTCGATTTTTCGATATTTTTTTTGACTGTTATCAGAGATTGTCCAAATAAGAACGCGCTGATGTCGCATAATTATCGGGGGGGGGAAACGCATTATGCATTCAATTGCATCTGCGCAGAATGGGTTAATCCACAGTGCATACCAACTCGCTTGTTTACAACTGCAGTCCGCTTGTGGTCGCTATTTTTAGTACGAAACCTTCACCTTCGTTTCTAAATGTTTACGTTCTGTAGCATAAAACTGTTTCCTAGTCACGTTGCGCTATTCATTGTTGACTTTCTTGTCGAGATTTTACATAAATCGGTGATTATAAGCGTGAATTTCACATGGTTTTGGCTTCCTCGTTTTGAGCGAAGAGACTGTCGCATCAATCTAAATTGCTTCAGATCTTGCTTAGACTTCAAGACCATTCTAGCTATGGCGGTTCGGTCTCTTCTAATTGTCCTAATGGGGCTCCATTATATAATTATTTCAAGTATACAGGCGTCGATGTTGCATAAACATGTTTAAGAGCATCGGGTCTTAATCAACTGTTGGTGGGATCATTTTTTCGACACATTCTTTCATCTTGGGTTACCGGTTTCTCACGATACTGCACATCTTGCGAATGGTCGATGATCTAAAGCCAAGCTGTTGAATTCGTTTGAGATGCCACCGAACTCTGTTGGCCGTTGAAAATATCGATAATAACCCTTTTGGTGCCGAACAACGATACATCGTCGTTGGCGACACTTGCAAGTGCAGTCAAACCTTTTATAGCGTCGAGATATGGACCACACTATAAAAACAAAACGCTATAAACATATATAACTATACAAAATTTAAGGTAGATAAAAATAAGACTCCAGAAAGCCCTTGCACTTGTTAACAAACCAAACCAGGGCCGCAACAAGGGCGCATCTGAGCTTGGGGCGCAAAACGCATAATACCGACCCGGTTGAGAGTTGCACATGGTTTTTTTTATTATCCTCGACCATTTTCCTTGACACGATCCAACACTGATTGACTCTGTCCATTTTTATAATACATACTAAGTTGTCTAATCTTTCTTTTCTTCGTTATTGTTTAAACATTGGGCCTTTCCAACTGGCATAAGGCCGCAACAAAATAAAGACAATATTTTCGACCGATGGTAAAATTTAAATAACCCACCCGATCAGTATTCTTCAGATAACTTCATTTCATAACGAGAGTTTGTAATCGTTCAGGTATGACTAGGGAATCCAATCCCGGGAACCCGGATCCCGGGATACCGGACAATTTTAGGTACTTAAGAATCCCGGGATTAGAAAAAGCAATCCCGAAGATTTCGGGATTGAAATTTTTATTTAACAGAAATCGTACACCTCACCAACACGATGAAGGCTACTAAATCGAGACATTCCCGACGAAATCTGGACGCATGGATACAGTGGCGTGACTACTAATTGGAGATCGTAGGCGATGCCTAGGGACAGTAACTATATAATCTATGTATACATATATACAGTACGTGTATGTTTTTCAAATTTTTATATTGACCATTCCCTACCGGTGATGTATTTACTACACTTCGGCTCTAATAATGGGAATATCGATATAAATATAATAGATACGGGGCTCATAATTTTTACATTCTTCCGTAATACAATTACGAATCACATCAATGTATTATAGTATATAGGTATTCATCTGCAGCGACGGAAATAAATAATTTGTCGGGAAATCGGGAATTTTGCGAGTTTTAGTCCGTGTTTCAGCAGAAAAGAATTTTGTCAGTCACATTGATGGTGTTATACGAAAATGAGGGCTCACCCGGTCATCAAATCGAACTAGCATTTAAATATCTGATGACGACACCTCCAACGAGTGTGGAGGCTGAGCGTGCATTTTCAGCAGCATGTTGCCTGGCTTCCAAAATCAGATCCAGACTAAATGACGAAACACTCGATGCTTTAATGTTACTTCGGGCATATTTTCAAAATAATATTTGAAATTTTTAAATTTAGGGACCAATCCCGGGATCCCGGGACTGGTCCCGGGATTATCTAATGAAATCCCGGGATCGAAATTTTGGCTCGGGATTGGATTCCCTAATATGATATCCGATCGCGTGGCGCTCATTCGTTATATCAGCGGTTCGAAAAGCGGACCGATTGGACATACAAACTTTGTGGCTACTCAAAACCACATCAAATTACGTTAAATTTGTTGGATATTCTTAGCTTAGGTACAGTTTTTTCGGTTTTTAAATATTTATGATCTGTTCCTCGAACGCCATTGTCACATTGTCACACGCTCCGATTGATCCAGCGACGTCAATTCGTGCGGCATCTACCTGTTTGTTATATTCAACGCGTCTTATCGCGTCAATCAATATAATTTAGGACACAATTTTACGCTCGAAATGGGAGGATTTTTTAATTCAAAAGATTAACATCTAAGCCCATCGTCCATTATGTTGTTTTTAATTTCAATTGAATATTAAATTACCATTGTTGAAAGAGCGACCCATCACTGTTCAATCAACGATAAGAAATTGTTATCTGCCCTGGACAATAGTTTCTGTTTACCTCATCGTCTCTTCCATTGTTCCAGGAGAAGCTGAAGACGCTTTTAAACGCTGTGCTTGCCACCTGTCCATTGTCATTCGACACCAGACATTCGAGCCGAAGAATTGTCCTGTGCCATCGAAGATGTCTCTCTGCGTGAAGAACTCCGCCACCAAGGGGTAAGTCCAATCATCCGGTCGAATTTCTTCGAATTTTAAGAACCAATCGCATCACATGATTTTATACGTGCCATAAACATCATATGAGCATTTCGACATTTACAACTCTTATCTATCCGCGTACATAAAATCAACGATTCAAATTAAATTCATCGATCAGGCCAAAAATACATTTTTGCATTTATTAAATGCAAGCCAATGCAGATTCTTGACCAGCTGTATACTGGTTTTTGAATTAATTTTCGGTTGATATTTTGCATGCAAAAAAATGACAATTAAATGCGATAAGGATACGTTTACATCATCGACGAATCATATCGCTTTTTCCGAACGGCCGTCTGTAATAATATACGTCTGGGTGTCAGTGATCCGTGTTTAACGATGTGTTTTAAATTTATGGACTCATTTATGTAATAATTTCTCCCAAAACACATGATAAGTATTTTAATTGAGCGAATCGTCTATTAAACGTATATATTTTTAAATCAAGTTAATCGCTTTTTGCCAACATTTTTTGTGTGGGTGAATGAGTTTGGATGGGATAGAAATTCTTAATGAAGTCCTATTATTTCGCATAATATCCACTTTTCATCGCAATTAACAATTTTGCTTTGATTGTTCTTTGATGTCCTAATGCGATTAGCGACAATTCCTATGAATAACCAAATTTCTTGTTATATAATTTTAAATTGAGTTAAACATAGATGCTATATACGTATATACACCACATATCATACACATAAATCCGATTTTCTCTCAGGACCGCGCAGCGTGAATCAAGCTTGTATAGCAATAAAGCACACAGCATTCGTTCATTTCTTTGCATACACATAAAAAAACACATGTGTGATTTTAGTTTTGGTCAGGTTCATAACAAGGGCGTGGCAAAACAGGCACCCGCCACTTCATTCAGCGGTCCAAAAAACGGACTGATTGGGCACACAAAAACCTTATGACGTTTAGGGCGTTTTGCGACATTTTCGTTGATAAATGCGTATAATATGATCACGGAAGTCCCTCCAAAGACTAATTTACATAGGTGGCTTGCGCCAAATGAGGTCGTGAGCCTAGACTAGACTTCCCCCTACCCATAAAACTTACTTACCGGCCATTCTAAGTTGAGAATGAGCGTATCCTTGCGGACATGATTATTAGATTCAGGTTTTGCACATTGCTGTGCACTTATGTTGAGTAGGCTGGTATGATCCTGAATAGCGGGACGCCCATATTCCTTTGTCTCATGTGTGATGGATCCATGTTTCATCCATAGCTATGCATCGACGCAAAACCTCAGCTTTATTGCTGTGAAACACTCGATTGAAACATCCTCATGACGCTGTTTTTGTTTCATTGCGAACAAACGCGGCACTCATCTTGCGCACAGCTTTATCATGTCTACATTTTCATTAAAACACTTTTTAAAATACCTATTATGTCTGCTAGCTTGCATATTTTTAATCGAGGTTAAATAAACTTTTTCTTGGATCGCGAGCAGCTCATTCGTCATATCAACGATCCGAAAAGCGGACCGATTGAGCATACAAACCTTATTTCCATTCCGTCCTCTTTCAGGGCATTTTGCGACATTCACTATAATCTGTACGATCGCGGAAGCGACATAGCGTCTAAATACTTTCTATTATAGTATTAATTTATAACAGTGGCTGCCATATATACGTTAGGTCGGATACTTTTGGGACTATTTTTGTGTATAACTTTAAATCATACATTATAATAGTATTGTCATCGATTTACGATTGTACGATGATACGTAAAACACCCGTCTCTGTCTCCGATTCACTAATATTCGCACACAATGTGCGAGAATACTATTTTTGTATATTTTGATTATTTCCGTCAAATATATTTGGTCCGCCTAATGAGGCAATTTATATTGAATTTTTTCCCCAAGGAATAAAATGTATTTTATACGCACATGTTTGAAATTAATATGTACATACAATGATTGGATAAAAACATTGTTTTTGCTTATCGCGTTGAATGCGATAAAGTTGAATGATTCAAATATTTCGCTATGCCGTAATTCTGTCATGATTATTTATTTTTGTGTGTTTATCCAGGAAATGGTCTATGGGGCCTGGAACTTTGGAAATACCGCTGGAGCTGTACCGCACCAACCGCAGGCGATTGGGACCGCTGATCCCTTCTGACACCATTGCCTTGCTTCAGGGCGGGGATGACATCCACTTCTATGACACCGATGTAACCTATCTGTTCAGACAGGTAAGAGCCACGCATTGCGCTTTAACGAAGCAGCTGTCGCACTAGTGCACACCATTATTCCCTCGATTTGTAAATAATCATATTTTGTTGCCGAATGCAAAAAAATAACACTATTGTTTGTTTTGGCAACAATAGCACAATGCTGTCGTATCATGGTGGATTTTGATCCGATGACGCAACGTCATGAAATGCAACTTCCAACGTTTCGTCACAATCGATATTGTACTATCGATTTTCGCCTCTTTGTGTCGGAGTCGCGGAAAATTATGTTGGAGTATCGCGCCATTCATGGCGTGACTCCTGATTGTTGCTTTACGTCATCCTGCATACTAATTCGAACGATAGCACGTGTAGATTATGCAGCAGAAGGTTGTCGTTTTAGAAATAGACCTATGCCAAGTGTTTCTCGCACTGTGATTCGGCGTTGAAGTTGTTCCAAAAAAATGTCAATGGATGAACTACACACCAGTAACGTATCTGGCTCCGGCCGTCACGTGGTGGGCTGAGAAATGTGCGCCACATGTGGTTCATATAAATAACGCGAACACATAAAACATCCGGCGTTAAACACAACCGGCTCAAATTCGCATAGTTAATTTGCAATTTTATAATGGCAATTCGCTTTTTGCACAATCACCCAGCGTTATCAAGATAGTGTCGGGCGATCGGACGCCTTTAACACTCGCGTGCCGTATGGGATCTATTTCGCTTTAATATCAGACTATTCCAATGACTCCCAATTGAAAATCATTATGCAACTGGAAGCCTCATTATATTAACACATCTTATGCGGAGTCAGTTTTATAAAAGCTTACTTGTCCGCGTGACAGGGCGCTTTCGAATGGGATATTTTACACAGAAACTTGTCACAATTTATACCTAAATAAATTTGGGCTAACGATCTATACAATCGTGCGATGTATGCGGGGAAGCTCCCCGTCTCTGTCTCCCAAACTGCGTTACGTTTTCTCTCTGTCTCTGTCTGTATCCGAGCTCAATGTACAAGAGTGCTCTTTCTGATATGTGGGATCACAGGCCCTGGGATAGTACTTCTTTAGGGGTTAATATTCGAGAGGCACCGCTTATCGTCAACACAAATCCAATTTTCTCTCAGGACCGCGCAGCGTGAGTAAAGCTTGTATATCAATAAAAGAACCTCAACGCTGTTGATAGCACACAATATTCGTTCATTTCTAAGCGTTAACATTAGGGAATCCACACATCAAGGGAACGCAATTCAAAAATAGATAAATAAAACACTAAAAACATTAACATTAAAGATTAGTGTTTCCTCATTTAGTCTGGATCTGATTTTGGAAGTCAGGCAACTTGCTGCTGAAAATGCAGGCTCAGCTTCCACACTCGTTAGAATACCTCTAACGAGTGTCATCAGATATTTAAATGCTAGTTCGAGTTGATGACCGCGTTAGCCCTCATTTTCGTATAACACTATCAATGTCTATCTCATAAGACACGGCAAAAACTCACAAAATTCCCGATTTCATTATTACAATATATTACAATACTTTTATGTGATTCGTAATTATATTACGGAGGAACACAAAAATTCTGAACCCCATATCTATTATATTTCATATCGATATTCCCATTATTAGAGCCGAAGTGTAGTAAATACATCACCGTTAGGGAATGGTTACTATAACAATTTGAAAAACATACATGTACGCTATATATGTATGCATACATAGATTAGACAGTCACTGCCCCTAGGAATCGCCCAAGCTCGCCAATTAGTAGTTACGCCACTGTTTCCAAGCGTCCAGATTTCGTGGGGAATGTCTCGATTTTCATCGTGTTGGTGAGGTGTAAGATTTCTGTTAGATAAAAATTTCAATTCCGAAATTTTCGGGATTACGTTTTCTAATCCCGGGATCCTTAAGTACCTAAAACTGTCCGGGATCCCGGGATTAGATTCCCTAGTTGACATAATAAACAATACACACTTATGTTTTCATTTTGAGAGATCTGGCTGCAGGAGGGACAACCTCCCGCAGTCAAGGCTAACCGAAACTATATAAGTGCCCCATTAATTTGTTGATGAGCCTATACACATACGTTATTTCAGTTTTGAATGGATCGTTTTTCAATTTGATATCCCGTCCCGGATTCGCATTTTCCTCAATATATTCGTTGACATTAATTTGGACTCCTTGCCGCCATTATGTCTTCGGACAGAGTCGTACCATTGCCTCTGAATGTCAATAAGACATTTGAGAAATTTCACTTATTTTTCCAAGGTTGTGTCGAATGTTATACAATCGAATACGGCCAATCAATTTCTTGAGGCGGAAAAGGAACATTGCGAATAAAAGCGCGTTCGAGCAATTCTAAAGGTTCGGTCAACGGCTTCTCGGGACCTTGGAAGTTATTATCCGAATTAATTTATTCCTCGCTTGGGAGTCACGTTCGACGGAGATCCTTTTGAATTCGGCGGAAAATATGCTCAAATTTAAATAAGGATGTGAATGTAATGAGCGTTGAGGGATGCTGCTGGAACGGGGGCGAATTGTTTAATAATTTTCCAACAGCTTTGATCTTTGAAAATCTCTGTACGAAGATGATAAATTTGCAACATTGCTACAAAATTTGAATTGTTATTGGGGCAGTCATTTGGCGAGACGAAGGAACGAAAAGCGCTTATAGACTGCCATGGGATGATACAAAAGAGACATGAAACGACCGACGAAATGACTGGTAGTTAGATAAAATTAGAAAAATTCTTGGCAGTGTCTTCTTCCGCTTTTTGTATAGTTTGTAACGTGGATTCTCGATCTATCGTTTTTGAAGGGATTGAATGAATGCTGATCAATCATATAAAGCAAATAATATTATTTCCATATGGCCAATCAAACTCCACCAGATCAATCGATACCAATCTCATCCAATTGTAGCTGTCAAAATGTTGATAACAGCGTGCTTATTTTTAATCAAACCACAGCTGTGCAGAAGCAGTACAGAGCACTTTTATATTTAAATTATATAGCGAACAAACGTTTTTTAATGAATCCATTGATTCGGAGCGGCGAGTGGCCACAGGAAAATGGGGACATGTTCAGATCATGACTCATCCTATAAGACAAAGTCGCATTTATCAATCAATGCGCTTGAATTCGTATATTCTAATAATTAAAAATGTTTTTTGCGTTGTCTATTTTATCAGCATTCAGTTCTTTCTTTGCATTGAATCCTTATTGCCTTCCATATCTGATAAACTTAGGATAGGATCATTCGGATAGGGATGATTTGGAGCCAATTCTTTGAAATCGAAGAGGTCTTTCACATTATCAACATTTAGATTGCAATATGGCAAGATTGAATGATTAGTAAAAGGGACAGAACTTATCCGACATTCAATCCATTTTAGTTGTTTTTTACTTTCTTCTCTTCTTTTTTAGTTCGTTCTCATATAATTTTGCATTTCTTGTTGGTTTTCATTTAAAAAAAAATCCAGGCGAAATCCACTGTAAGTTCCAATTTAAGTTCGTCGTTGGGGTGGATTCGAAAGAGCAGGACCTAACGTTTTCTGTCATGTAGGTTTTAGACTCCACGATGCCCACCCTATGCCCGTGGGCAACGTTTGAGCCCCTGGGGTAATGATGTAGAGTAGAGGTGCGCGAAAGTAGCCTCGTCGGTTTGCTCATCAAAGGCAGCTGGGGTAGCCCAGCTACAAGAATTGGGTATGTAGGTCACCCTGTGCTATGTACCCATAAAGGGGTGTGTGAAACAGCTGATTACAGTAGTTGGTGGAGATTGTGTCAACCGATACGAGTACCATGGGGAAGGGGTAGCCCCTGCAGTCTGTCATCTGCTGCAGCCCCCTTCAAACTGAGGTTGGACTCGTACTCCTCCTCCATCGTACCTTGGGGTGCACGTAGTCCGAAGTTCCTGCGGAAATATCGTCTCTGGAGGATGCGGAGCAAAAGGGGTGGGCGCCAGGACGCTCTGCGTGCAGCGTTTCTCGTGGGCCAAAAGATCAGTGGAAGACATTCTCTATATGGCTAGTCCGGGTTAACTCGGATTAGATCATGCACCAGCGCAAGAAATGGGATCGAATATTATAATGATCCCCCAATCCAGTTAGTCGCTGTCTTTTCTGTCATGTCATGTAGGTTTAGTAACGATCTTGCAGAGGACTTCCATGTTACAGAGAGACAGAGAAATGTCCCTCTGTAACATGGAAAAAAGAACTAAACTGATATCTACTATCCGTGAACAGATTCTCCTAAATATTTGTTATTTTAAATTATATATAAAATCAGGAACATAAATTTGACTGTCGGATAAGTTCTGTCCCTTCCGTAAATCAATCAACGGTGATTCAATTCCAGCTCAAATTTTGCTATAGTGGATCATGATCCTTATTGGTAAAGGAGCTAAATGTTTTTGGGTAAATTTTTAAATTAGTATGAAACCGTCGATCCCAAAAGCAATGGTTTCATAACCATTGCGTAGATTGCCTTATATAATTCACAACCGGCCACGTGATCTACGGAGCAATTCGAAACCACGTGTCATCACCTAGCTACAACGTTTCATGGTCTTTTTCCATATTTGGTTAATGATAAGTGTCAGGGCGTGTTTACATACAAAGGCTCGACATAACTTGGAGATCTCGCAACGACCAACCTTATCATATATCTGCAATGACACCGTTTTATAAGCTGACGTGTGTATGCACGTAACGCGTTTGTTGATATCGCTTCGACCGCTCAAGCAATGTCCGGAAAGCGTTGGCCAGCAGCGACCACCGGAGCTATTTCTAAGTTTCTATTTCTGCTAGAGCATTGCTGATGAAATGATTCGTATGAATTCGGCGCTGCCGAATGCTACATATTCCGCAAGATCCGTGACCTGGCAGACAATGCTGGACGTGGTTCGGGAGCGCTGATTCGCGTGTGGTTTGGGCGCTTTCGCTACATTTCACTACCAAAACAAATGGCTTGCTAATCGTACGCTTCGATCGCATAATCGATGCATTTTGCATGTTTACGTCCATTGAATGTGGTGCAGGTTTCGCAATGGAACGTCTAGAGTACGCCTCGTAGCACAATTTCACAACACTTTGTATCGATAGTTTTTATCAGAGGCCTGATTTTGATGAGCTACGTTGTTTGTCAACACAAATATGAGTAATGGTGCACGTAGGCACTTTGTAGAAGTGAAACATGTATTCAGATTCAGGCGATTTGAACAAAATATTCGTCGATTAACGTCGCTTTCCACAGCGACTCACGAAAATCGTGGGACACGCGTGTGACTTTGATAAGATCGATAAAAAAGTCCAATTAGCTGGGTTTTGAAAGTAAACACACATCGCTCAAAAAGTTCGTAGGATGACATTCAGTTGGTGCCACTATTGACAAATCCATATGATTTTCAGGAAGTACCAACCTTCAAATAATACGTGCCAAAATTTCATCAAAACAATTTGATGTTCAGTTCACAAGTCACACCAGTTTTAGTGGTGCTACTTTTGTATTGTAATTTTCAAAACAATGGAAAAATCTGATTTTCGTGTTTTGATTGCGTATTGCTTTTTAATGGGAAAAAATACCATTTAAGAAAAACAATGACAAGAAAGCCCACAAAATAGTTGCGGTCGAGGGTAAGTTAAAGTTTCTTGGGATCAAATCTAGTAGATGGTAAATGCAACTCAGCATGGAAGAAGCAAACACTAGTACTTAATCGAAAACCCAATAAGGAGACAGATGAACCAATATCTTTTCGACTTCTTTGCATGCTTGATGGCCTAGGAAAAGTACTAGAGGCCTTGTTAAGATGCAGAATTTAACAAAACTTGTTCAGTCTGTCGTAGAATTTATCAAAAACGCAAGGAATGGATTAGTAAAGCGAACCAAAAAGGCAATCTTCATCACCTATGATGCGAAGAATGTCTTCAACATCGCCCGCTGAACCAAAATACTAAAAACCATGGAGGAAAGAAACGCTCCAAGATATATTCTTCAATTGATGAGCGACTCCTTTAAGAACCGAATATTAGTGCTCCCTATAAATTATGATCTTCCCGGCAGTGTATTCATCAACATTTGTCCATGATAAAGCTCTGTCCGAAGTGAGTACCGTGTTTGCTCAGTCAATAAAAACAACAACGCTTCGACAGTTCAAAGCGCTGTTTGGAGCTGTTTCTGCGCAATAAAAATATTGTTACCCCTAAAGAAGTACTATCGGAAGGCCTGCGATCCTCCTCCATTTATTCAGAAAGAGCACTCTTGTACATTGTACAGTAAAAAAGAGCCGCACAAAGCGTCCAAAAACGCAAATGTCAGCTAATATTGGTATCGGTATGGTATTTTATTAATCGATTACCTTGAGAAAGGAAGAAACATCAATGGCAAATATTATATGGCGTTCTTGGTGTGCTTGAAGGAAGACATTGATAAGAACGATCCCAAATGAATCGTAACAATGGGAAAATTGCACGAATTTCACTTTGAATTGCATTCCCATCGATCGTATTCTAAAACGAATGCTTCAAGGGAAAAGATCTGACTCCAATGAAGAAGTCGTTCTACAAAAAAGGCATCGAAGTGTTAGAAAAGCGTCGGAATAAATGTATCACTCCTGATCCTACGATTTTCATCCTACGAACTTATTGAGTGATGTGTTTTCAAGAACTTTCCAAAGATCGTGGGATTGGTGGCGTTTCAATTACTTTTCAGCAATTATATAACAGCCACAGGGATATTTGTGCTTTGGATCCATTGTCTATATAACATTTAAAACGGTTGTCCAGATGCAAATTTGTACACTTTATCGCAAATGATTTTCTTGGACGTTTGACGATGTATCCTGATCTATTATTTCATCAATGAAAACTAAAAGAATTAGCGACTCATAATAGCGTGATTTATTTTGAAATAATTCGCCGGAATCATTATCGAGGATAATGGTACAGAGCGCTCCGAGTGACCTCCTGGTGCGGTTTCCGCGGCGGAACAACGCGATCGTCGTAGCGACGAAGGCAACGAAACCTGTTATGTTACAATACAATCATATTTAATCATCATCATTATTTTAAAACTTCGTGCAAGCCGTGGTTTCGTTTTCAAAATTTCCATTTGACATGGGAAGCGAGGAATATTCAGCTGCATCTGACAGTGATAGATCAGTCCGCATATGAATTGGGCATCATTCCAAGAATCTAATCTAACTCAAAGGTTCTTTCATGTTTTATTTGCGTCTGGTGAAAGACTGTTAATCCCTGCTGACCCATCGGCATTCATTGGTCTCATGTGCGTACATCGGTGAATTTTTTAAATCAAAATCGAACCTGAATAGGCTTTCTACCGCTTTGGTCTTCGAGCGGATAATTTCACTCGCGCCCAATGAGGCTTTTGCATTCCGAGTGCTTACAATCTTGTGTTTATTCAAAGCCTACAGTCTATTAGCGATTCTGTCCACATCGGCGGACGTACATAAATTCCATATTTTTTCTGCGCATCCTCGAAGACTCGCCAAATTCTTCTCATGGATGCGTCTTCTTAAAACGTTAATAAGCTGTTTAATTATTAACAGTATTTTAATGAGAGCGCAAGTAACTGTAAGGAGTAGCAGTTGTTGCAGCTATGCGTATACCGCGGAGCGGAAATACAGTTTCTTAATTTTTTTTCAGCATCTATTAACAATGTTAACAAACTGCAAAATTATTCAATCGTTCCGGCGTATATTGCAGATTTGAAATATATTTTTTGTTAGATCAGACGTGTTTTCAAATGCGAGAAAAAAATGGGAATATCGTAGGTCACATTGACGCAGATCGTATCATCTGCGCGTCTATTTTAGAATAGTCATAATGCGCTCCTATTCCTATGAATGCTTTCAAATATATTTTTCAAATCTTCTAATATTGCACTGTGCTATTCATTTGAAGTCATATTTGCTGACTGTATTTTTCTTGACAGTGTTTTTGTTCAACCTTCTTCTTGACCGTGTGAGTATTGATTCAATTTTACTGCAGCATTTGATGACGCTGCTCAGTTCTGTAGGTATAATCGAATCGATTATGAATATATTATATAAATAGGTCCATGTATTAGCATTGTCTTTGTGGTGTTATACTCTTTCAACAATTGAAAATCTGAGTAGTGAGAATGGTGATGGGATCCATCTTCTTTGAACTTAGGTAAACATTAATTCTGTTCTTCTGGGGCATCATGCAATTCACAATGGATCAAAGATACAATCAAAACTCTAAAAAAGAAACCCATATTATATACAAATGAGGTGGAACAATCAGACGATAGAAGCATTTCAGTATCTTACTAGCTAGCAACGAAGAGTCGTCTATCAAACAGGAAGAGCATATTTAATTTTAAATTATCCCACGGGACAATAACTGATGATTTATCAAGCGAATAATACCCTCGTCAGGGTACTTTATCTTCAGGAATTATAACGACTTGGTGAATCCGCATTTGCGTGACGAAAGTCTGGCATTGTCGCACCATTTGCCAGATGCGTGGGCTTCTAGGAAATATCAGAAGAATCAACACACTTTTTTCTCTCACTATGATATCAGCAGTTCGATGCGTGTGATCTATAAAAAAACTGCATTGATTTATGTTCATCGTTTAAAAATCTGAAATTCAAGGACAGAACGAAGAGCGTTCCATAAACACGAAGAAAGCTTCGAACCAACGGAAGATACGGAGACAATCGAATCATGAATTGATTTCACAGACATTAATAGATATCAATTTAGTCGAATGGTCATTCAACCCGCTGCTAAAATGGTAGACTGAAAATTTCCACCCGACAGTCGTGATAAGGTCAGTAAACGGACTCTAGATCAACAAACCTGGTCTTTTTTTAGCAATTGACGAAGACGGAAATTCAGATATTTTGGCGGAGGCGTACTAATGCCTGTCAACTCTCATAATCTTTCCGCATGACTCATTTGATTGCCAGGATCCACAATTGTATCGCTCGGCTTGTCTTTGTATGCTCTACGATATACTTCAAGATCGTCAAGGGACAATAAAAAAAGGAGATTGATACAAAATAACCATTATCAATGACCGATATACAAGCGAAGATGACGATAAAAGTCAAATAAACTGCAAGAACAGGCGTTAAAAGACAGGATCATTGGATATAAAGAGCATTTTTGTCGGGATCAATTTGTAAAATCTTGCAAGGGTTCTTATTAGAAACTCGTTCTAACGAATTCAACCATCCATGATGTTGTGCTCTGTTGTATGTTGTAATTGATCTTCCTCGTGTTCCTTGCTGCTTTTGATATTCATGTATTTTGTTCGGCTGACAGTAGAAAACGTCCATTCAAAAATGCATCGAATGCTATTTTTTTCGATATGCTCTTTCCCCAAGCAGCAAAACGAATTTTTAAAAAAATTGAGTGACGATGAGAATACATACCGAGAAGTTCCAGATTGTGAATGCAAAGCACAATCACCTGCGTATAATCAGCTGATTGTACTCAGATACCAAGCTTTTAGCTAATCAATATGTGCACTCTCTAGCATTCTTTCCGCTGTTGAGCATGAAGTCAATGAGATTGTATCATCATAGGGCTGAAAGTGGATAACAATGATATTGATGAACTTGTTGAAGAGCACAGCCATCGAAGAATTTGTATTTTACAGTGAGAAGCTGCGGAAGAGAGATAAATTTAGTTTCGCCTTACGAGTATGCACCAATAAAGATAAAAACGGAAATAATTTTACAGCTATTCTGTATGTACATTGCTTGTATTTCTTGATGTGGATGCACTTGGCGCTGTATCCAGATAAAGTGTCGTTCGTCGCTACCCCTTTTGAATAATTTATGAAGGAATCAGTCCTGGCGTATCTCTTCTTTTTTGTTGTTGCCATGAATGCTATTTAATTCATGATGGAATGTCGAATTCTTCTGAACAATGGGCTCCGTTCGGGATTCTAAATAGCCAATTGAATGGGCTTGATTGAATTTAATCGATGGCGTCAATATTATTGCTAGGCTTCATTCAGCACAGTCTGCTCGATGTTGCTTCAGATGCAAAAAGAGAAACCTGAAAGGTTGTGGACAAACTTTTTTTGAATTTCTAGTTTACTTGAATTCTGTCCATGCGTAAGTCTTTAGACGAGTTCACGCAGCATTGTAGCAATTAGAGCGATTTTCAAAGACTGGTATCTCACATAGCGTGTTCTTTCAGTTACATAGCCATATTTTGTACACACATTACGTTGAGCGTACGTCAGCTGCCGTTGGCGTTGTTGACGTCTGCAATTGGAAAGTGCTTTGTGATCACCGACTGCAATGTTTACGTTCCCAAGCGACGATAGAGCGAGTGCATCCAACGGAAATGACTTGCCATGCGGCTTGCACACGAGGTGCTTCTTCGCGTTCAAATAAACCCACCGAGACTAAATTAATTCACCGCGTCTTAACAAAAGCATTCCCAGTGGTCGGTTGCTGAGGTCAAGCACGGTCTTCTTCAGGCGGTCTTCTGTCCACACCCTCCGGAGTGCGCGCCGTCTACCATCCTCGGCATCTAGCATCTCTTTCCGGCGGGCAACCAGCATGACCACTCGTCTTCTTGCTCGACGATTCAATTACCTTGTCCTCTTTCGTCACGCGTCTGTTTGCATTTTTAACATATCGTCTGACTGAGCACCTGCTCTGTTGCCGTCCATCTTCGCTCGGATCTCCAACGGTCCAAAATAGTCGTTTGGCTCACCCACTTCTTCTCCCAAATTTGCCTCCTTTGTTTTCGGCGCTATCGCTATGTTCCAAAATGAAAACAAACACCACGAAAACAAAAACAATGCCCCAACGCGCGATAGTTTCGAAGAAACGTACACAATAGAACGCCATGATTCATATAATATAGTCCATGAAATTCACGAGAATACTCACAATAATAAACACATAGTATATGAGCAATATAAAGATACAAAAAATACAAGCTTCCAATGATTGAATATCATTTCAAAATAATATAATCTTACTCTAATAATATAATGACCGTCATTTATATATATTTGATAATGGAATGTACTCCTGGATTCCAATTGTAAAGCGGAGTAAATCTAAAATTACTGTATAAAATGTATCATTTTACACCAGGGCTTCAAACCGGAATTGGGCCGGTTCGAAAATATCGGTTTATTTCGGTTCAGTAAACGCATTACGCTGGGACGCTAAATATCTGACATCTTGTTCAATTTTCATAAGGAACAAACGAAAGTCCCTTCTTTCGGTAACATTCAGACGGTTTCTCTGTTTAGTTATAATATGAATAACGGCATTAAAGCCTGATACTATAATATATTAATTATGGCGTACTAGTGGGCGGTAGGGACCAGGTTGAAAGATATTTCGATAATCAGAGGCAATTTAAATGTTTGTTGCCTACATGATTACTCTAAAATTGTAGAAATTTGACAATATTCATGTAATACGCTTATTATAAAAGAAGGAATGAAATGTTAATTAAAAAATCGAACCGAAAATTGTTATTTTTACCGGAACGAAAACCGAAACAAGAAAATATGGTTCGAAGCCCTATTTTTATTGACTGTATAAGTTAATCTTCGTTGAAATTCCATATTAGTATATCCGTAAAATTTACATTTTGATGATAGTAGTGTAACGTGGGGGAAAATCAAGAGAAAATTTCGGGAAAAGGGAGTAATGATTTTCGACCAACGGCACACTCTAGAACGTTCAGATCAAGGTTAAAGCGTAATTCGTCAGAAATAAGGGCGATGCGCATTTAATTTTATTTACACCAACTTGATTTCGTCACATCTGTGATTTCCATCCATCTGTGTGTCCAGCTTTGATTTTAAACCGCCTCGATTTATTATGATTAAATCGATTCAAATATTGCCGACGCCGGTCTTTGATTCAAGTCAAATCATATTTTTCTAATAACATCAACATATATGATTTGGCTTACGCCATCCTTTCGAATCAAATGACGACCAGTTAGGTTGAATCCCACTTCTGACACCAGTGTAACGTGGTAGCAACCCCTCAGCCGAATATCGGGGCCCAGTTATCTTCGTCGCGCCGGTTCTGCACTCCTCTTCTTTCAAGCAGCAGCAGCAACCCCTCTGTTAAGCGACGGTATTCTCAAGAAACGTGAGTTTCCGATGACCCACGACTGCCCCGAATGAGATTCGCAACGTCGGCGAGAAGGACTCAATAATAGCGGTGGTGGAGAAGGAAGAAAGAGATGGGTGGATGAGTGGGGAACGGAAGCGATTGATGTATTTCAAAGACGATGTCTTCTTATAACTAATTTATTTGCTACACTTATATTGTATTTAAATGAAACTTAAAACAAAGGACCTAAACTCGTAGACTTAACTCTAGAAAAACTTAAGCTAACTAACACTACTGCTTAGGACTAAAGCTTAAACCTAACTGATCGTCATTTGATTCGGAAGGATGGCATGAGCCAAATCATATATGTTGATGTTATTAGACAAATATGATTCGACTTGAATCAAAGACCGGCATCGGCAATATTTGAATCGATTTAATCAAAATAAATCGAGCGGTTTAAAATCAAAGCTGGACACACAGATGGATGGAAATCACAGATGTGACGAAATCAAGTTGGTGTAAATAAAATCAAATGCGCATCGCCCTTATTTCTGACGAATTACGCTTTAACCTTGATCTGAACGTTCTAGAGTGTGCCGTTGGTCGAAAATCATTACTCCTTTTTCCCGAAATTTTCTCATGATTTTCCCCCACGTTACAGTAGTAAAAAAATAATATGGCCCTTTGATACATTCGTCCAGGTGGCCCTTTAGGTGAGTGTTCACAAATTAAACTCGAATGTATATAACAGATGAAATGAATATGACCTTTTCCCGTGAATATTTATCAATCAAGTTGTTGTGCGCACCTTCGTGAATTTGCTTTGCGAGACGTTTAACGGATACACCATGTTGGCGCATATTGGTCTGATGAAGTGAAGCATGGCCACGGGGCGAGGCGGGGCGAGGGAGAAGGATGCGCGCAAATGTCGGGTAGTCGCTAGTTACTAGGGAATCCAATCCCGAGCCAAAATTTCGATCCCGGAATTTCGGGATTGCATTAGACCATCCCGGGACTGGGGATTTCTTCCAGTATAATATATATCCAATAAGTCCATTTCTTCATTCGCTCAGCCTCCACACTCGTTGGAGGTATCATCATCAAATATTTAAATGCTAGTTCAAGTTGATGAGACACGGACTAAAACTCACAATATTACCGATTTCCCTACAAATTATTTATTTCCGTCGCTACGGATAAATAATTATATACTATAATACTTTGATGAGATTCGTAATTATATTACGGAGGAATACAAAAATTCTGAATCCGGTATCTATTATATTTCATATCGATATTCCTATTATTAGAGTCGAGGTGTAGTAAATACATCACCGGTAGGGAAAGGTTAATATAACAATTTGAAAAACATACATGTACTGTATATATGTATACATAGATTAGATAGTTACTGTCCCTAGGCATCGTATACGCTCTCCAATTAGTAGTTACGCCACTGTTTCCAAACGTCCAGATTTCGGCGGTAATGTCTCGATTTAGTAGCCTTCATCGTGCTGGTGAGGTGTGCGATATCTGTCAGATAAAAATTTCAATCCCGAATTTTTCGGGATTACGTTTACTAATCCCGGGATTCTTAAGCACGTAAAACTGTCCGGGATCCCGGGATTGGATTCTCTACTAGTTACATATAAAATCGACAACACTAACCATTTGAGGAGTACAGTCGCGTATTTGCGATCGATTCCAGTTTTTCAAGAAGAAAAATCTTGCACGTCGAATTTGTAGATTGCGAATGAGAGACAGAGGCGGATAGAGTGTTTTGTATTGTGATTTCAAGTGTATTGTTTATGTTTTCGCGAAGAAATTAGCGAAAATTGTGTGATATCAACGGTGTTTATTTATTTATACACAAGCTTCATGCACGCTGCGCGGTCATACAAATATAGCATCTACGTTTGAGTTATTTTAAAATTAATTCACCAGTCAACGGGTGTCGGATAAGTTCTGTCCCTTCCGTAAACCAATCAATCAAAATCCTCTGTAGATCTTATTGAAAACCATTAAATTTTGAATTATTGCATACGTTTGGAGTGAATCCATTCATGAATTTGTGGTTTTACCCATTTATCGATAAAAGTGATTGTCATTTCGGATAAGAACGTGCGTAGCAATGATCTGTATTTCCATTTTTTATCGCGAAAAACCGGTAGAATCTGGTATACAGACATGTGTCTATTTATAAATTTATCTTTTTAGAGTATTTTGCAGCTCTAAAATATAGTCTCGTATTCATTCGATGTCCATTTTTAGAGAGTGATTCATCTCCTTGTGCGCTCAATATCGAATGTAGCATGATTTTGATACGTTCTGGATGGATGAACTTATCGAAAAGTCGTTTCGACGATCACACAGGACCGCGCAGCGTGATTAAAGCTTGTATATCAATAAATGAACCTTGACACTGTTGTGCATGTGTAATATTTGAGCATGTTTAGACGTGTAGGGGTGCATTTATAGAGTCCGAACGCACATATGCGCGATTCCTAATCGACGGCTTAAGATCAATTTTACGTACAATGAATTTTTAAAAAATCGTACACGAACGCTGCCGATTTTTTGAATACTTGAAATGGAAACTTGGATCCATGTGATGAATGATAATTGAATAATAACTATGATGACGTGCTAATCATACATACAAACGCACGTAGAGCTAATTTGTGACTGCTCCGTTCATGAACTAGTTGATTGAAACTTCAATTGAAGGAGAATATGGTGTCAAGGCATCTATCGAATTATTCTAAGCAACTTTTTTGCATCCACATATATCTCAAACCAGCGGAATGACTCCGATATAAATTATATTATAAACGGCGTGCAAAGTATCAGAGGTCAATACACGAATTTCTGCACTTTAATTATCTCATAATTGTATGCAAAAATACAGTTATAAACAGTAAACATGCTCACCGTTCTTCTTAACGACTGTGACTTTTTAAAATGAGGAAAACCAAATGATATTTGCTTTGGGCTTATGGAAAATTAACGACCGTTTCTATATAATTATACGATGTTCGAGTGGAATCTTAATCGAAAAAATAAATAACTCATTACGATTGTTGTGGGATGTGTAACGACCCCGGCGTTCCCCGGAGATTCCCCGGAAAATGTTGATTGTGTGCTATTAAATTCTTTAATGAAAAATTCTTAAAGGGAAGCATATTGGATGCATTATTTTTTTCATAAATTTGCAACCATTGCGCAGCATACTTTTATAAAATAGAACATAAAACGTAATCATTCCTAATGAAGCGAGTAGAGTTTTAGTGTCGCGCAATAAACTGAGGCAATTCAAAGCGGGAACTATCCAACTTCGAGCCCCATGGGGATAATATCACCAGATTGTATGCCCGAAGGTCGCGTGTTAAATGAATTTATTATTTTAGACAATGGAGGTCGAACCGCCTGATGAAATTAAGAAAGTAAAAGCAATTCTATCGCCGGAATGACTCCATATGGCACGACACAATGTTGCGTTTCATGCTACAATAGATCATGCTAAAATGTGTTTTTTTCGCTGGATTGTCGCAAATAAAGGCGCGGGACACGACTCATACGGACATGACATATTTTATTATGTTTTAACACAGCGACATGTTATAAAACGATTCAAATTCGATGAATTTACTGTGAAGATTCGCATTTTCATATAAATTTAGATGCGCGCGCATCTTCATATGGTCAAGAGTAGGGAATACAATCCCGAGTCAAAATTTCGATCCCGGGATTTTGAGATGCATTAGACAATCCCAGGATCAGTCCCGGGATCCTGGGTTCGGGATTTTCAATAGTTTAAAAAATTACATTGATAAATTTGATCAAAAATTACTAATAAGTTTATTTGTTTAATATAAAAAATAGCTTTAAGACGATAGAATTTTATTTATTTAGGAAAAGATGAAAATACAATTTAAAAATAAATAAATAAAACACTAAAAAATTCAAATATTATTGATGAGACACGGACTAAAACTCGCAAAATTCCCGATTTCCCGAAAGATTATTTATTTCCGTCGCTGCAGATGAATACTCATATACTATAATACTTTGATGCGATTCGTAATTATATTACGGAGGAATACAAAAATTCTGAACCCCGTATCTATTATATTTCATATCGATATTCTCATTTTTAGAGTCGAGGTGTAGTAAATACATCACCGGTAGGGAAAGGTAAATGTAAAAATTTGAAAAACATATATGTACTGTATATACATATATTAGACAGTTACTGCCTCTAGACGTCGTTTAAGCTCGCTAATTAGTAGTTACGCCACTACTTCCAAACGTCCAGATTTCGGCGGTGTCTCGATTTAGTAGCCTTCGTCGTGCTGGTGAGGTGTATGATTTATGTTATATCAATACCAAATTTTTCGGGACTACTTTTACTAATCCCGGGATTCATGAGTATCTAAAACTGTCCGGGATCCCGGGATTGGATCCCTAGTCAAGAGTGATTACCATTCCGTGCCACGAATTGGATTCTCAGTTGCCTTTTTCAGCTAAAAATATAATAGTTGCTATGAACAGAAGATTGAATCAAGTGCTCATATCTTCAGCATTTAATTTGATGATCAATCAGCATTGTTCGCTTCAAGGCGAACTCATCCGTTGCTTATTAAATCTTGATTAATCCAGTGTGCTTATTGATATCTTGCCTCCTCAATCAAATAGTCAAATTCCTCGTGTGTAGGAATCTTATTTTCAAAGTGTCATCGGATGTAAACGTTTTCCATAGGAGACTTTTCTAGGGAAATGATACTTCATATAGTGGTAAGCCATTGTCTTCTACTTATGGTTAAGTTGAATATGATATTTTTGGTAAGAGAATATAAGTGAGTGGCGAAATGAGCATGATTTAAATTACGAGCGAGTACCCGGCATGCATTGCAATGCCAGACGCGCTTAGCAATTATTTGAAAATAATATAAATATATTTATATTAATTTAAAAACCTTCTTAGATACACGCCCAATAACACACCAAAGTTTAATTGCAATCGGATGAATGGTATAGGAATGTATAGTACGCAAACAAACAAACAAACGACAACAGATTTGAAGAAGATTGATAATTTGTAGAGTAGAATTGTTTTGATATTATTTCCAAGCTTTCAATGCTCTGCCTATGATCTTTAGCTATTCCAATACATCTTCTTCTAGTATATATGGATTATAGCGTATGATTTTAGCTTGGTCTATTTTCTTTTCACTGCGGTCTTAATGTCTTAGCCAAAGCCCTTTTTCTACCCTTGGATCTATTCAAGAAGCGCCAAATGTTTTTTCTTGCATTGTACAACCAGCTTATAGACCGTTTTAAAATATATTCAAAGTCTATTCAAATCTATCGTACGTGTGGGACAATAACAAGAAGTTGTTCAAGTTTCAGGGACGCTCTTTGTTGTTGTGTCTACAGATGCTTCATTTGTGAGGCAAAATTTAACGCTTTTTCTTCCTACCAAAGCAAAGATAGACTTCCTGGTACGTAAATATTTACATGGAGTATTGCGTATCTTCTCCGATTCGTAGCATCGGCAGCTGCGCGTTCTGCAGATCAAAATAGCCTCGTTAATCTTGCAAACGTATCAAAATCCATGGGCAGATTTAAAACAAAACGACGAAAAACTTGCTTGCAAAACGTCGACAATCTTCTTATATAAACAAAGCTATCTGGATGCTAAAAAAATACTGAATTCATCACGCTTCTGTGCATTTTTAGCTCGGGAATATGCTAAAAGCATCGCGTTTGGTCAACAGTTTTAGCATATCGATCCGTTTGCTAGAGGCGTTGCGCAACAATTGTTATGTGCGACTCGCTGTAGAAATTTGTCCAGGCTTTATACATATTTGGACATTGACGAATGTATTTCAACTCGAATCCACGGTCAAGGATACTCAAACTTTCTGTCAATGGAAGACGATATTCATGTCCGTAAGTCCAAATTATTAATAATGCATCGATGGATGTGCCATCGCCGCGGATTGTACAATATTGGAACAAATCGCTTTATTATAACCCGGCCGTGCTTATAAATTATTGAGGATCTGAAATCCAGGGGCTACATCCTGTTCGCCTTGACCCAGTTCTAAATTATTCGTCGAAGCGCAATTCAGACGAAGATTGATGTGCCGGCTTGGTTCTATCCTTTTATTTCTGGCGTTTTTAAATTTTCATGATTTCTTCGCAGTTCAAGCAATAAATCTGTCTTTTATAAACGATTCTCACTGTTGTACACAATTGATTGTGGTCATAAGTTTGAATATCAATGTGGGATTCATCGGAATATAATCAACGGTACATGAGACTCTTATATGACGGCCCGCATATCTATTGACAGTCGAATATATTTTTATTGACCATTGAGTTAATTTTCGTAGCGCACACGTTCCAGGAGTGAGTTTAATGCACACATGTTGTGTTCGTAAGTAAGTCCATTTTTCTCTCAGGACCGCGCAACATAAATAAAGATTGTATATCAATATAAATCTAAGAAGATTTGATGGTTTTCAAGTGGATACGGACAAATTCATTTAAAAATCATATGTATTTAATAGAATTTAATCAGAATTTTGTATTTTTCAGGAATCTTATTTTACATGGACCTGCGGAGTGAAAGAGCCGGCATGCTTCATTGCCGTGGAGGGCGGATCCGGAAACGGAATTCTTTTTGTACCACGTCTGCCCCCAGACTATGCCGTTTGGATGGGACCTCTCCATACCCTCGAGGAATTCCAAGAAATGTACGGAGTGGAAGAAGTACATTTCGTCGATGAGGTTTGTTCGCCTTTCTCTCGTGTGCCAAATGAATCGACTTTGTCTTGTATTTTCGTCCTGGACCAACGTGGCCGATTAGCACATGTTGCTCACACATTTCATTCACAGTTTGTCATCGTTCTGCAAATCGGTGAGCCAATCTGTGACTAATTCTCTGAATGCATTCATCTCGCAATTCCGAGAATATGAGGCTACTCTCTAGTAATTTAGCAGATGTGGTGGGCAATGTTGCGCCTCCCACTTTGAGTGCCCCTGTGGGGCGTGATGTAAGCCCCACAGCCGGTATTGATTGTTAAAATGGTGCTGTTTACCAACAGACAACAGTTACTTTTCCTGGCAAACGTTTACCAACATCCATCCATGCCCATTTTACAAATGAATCACTCATTAGCGTCCATATTTAGAAGACCACCGCGACGGATTTGCCTGCTTCTTAACTTGGACAGCTGTGCCCCCTCGGGGAGAGCAGGAGCAAAAAACCCATAGACAAAAAAATCGCTACAGGCTTGTTTTCATTAACGAACTGTAATTATTATCTGTTAATCGGAATTGAAACGAGTCTAAACGAAGGCAAAATTTTGGACTAATGGCCCTGGGCTCATAAGGCATTCAGGTGCATGTTGATCACGTTCTTTTAAACATGCTGTCTTTTAAACATGTCTTCTACTGAAATACACATAGAAAGGAGAAATGATTCAGGTCAAATCTCGAATCTTATCAAACTGGAGCTTTATTTGTTTTTGCTTAAGAGATCTTAATAAATTGTATTGTATCAATTAAATGATGCAAGACTGGGCATTCAGAGCTGGTATACATACAGAACAAACAGACATACAGAAAAAACAGACATACAGGACAGATAGACGTACAGAATAGACAGCCATACAAAACATACAAACATACATAAATTTTATATTAAAAATGTCAGATAAATTATTTATTTCTGTCGCTGCAGATGAATACTTATATACTATAATACTTTGATGTGATTCGTAATTATATTACGGAGGAATACAAAAATTTTGAGCCCCGTATCTATTATATTTCATATCGATATTCCCATTATTAGAGTCAAGGTGTAGTAAATACATCACCGGTAGGGAAAGGTAAATATAACAATTTGAAAAATATACATGTACTGTATATATGTATACATAGATTCGATAGTTACTCTCCCTAGGCGTCGCCTACGCTCTCCAATTAGTAATTACGCCACTGTATCCAAGCGTCGAAATTTCGGCGGAAATGTCTCGATTTAGTAGCCTTCATCGTGCTGGTGAGGTGTATAATTTCTGTTAAATAAAAGTTTCAATCCCGAATTCTTCAGGATTACATTTACTAATTCCGGTCCTCTTACCTCGTCCTTTATATGATGATTACTAAACTTACATGACGAAAAAATTTAGATCCTGCTCTTTCGAATGAGCACCACCCTATCCTACTCGGATTAATTGTCGCATCAGGGCGCTCGTTTTAAATAAGGTAGTTTTCCTGCCGCACCCTGTGATCTTGCCAGCTCGTATTTATATTAGATAATACCCAATCTGAAAAAATAGTTATTCTCACATTGGTCGTTATTCAATAGCGATCTCATAACTTGGATATCTCGGATGTTCAATAATGATTTCTTGTGCGTACATTATATCATTTATGACGTCAAAACGATACGTAACAGGCGATTCGAATTGCGACCAAATACACTCAGGCAAATATATGGATGGGTATAATATGATATTTGATTCAAAGCGAGACTAAAAGATCCTTTTTGCTATTTATGACATTTGCTTTCAATTTCAATGCCTCAAAAGCTCGAAAAAATCATTTTCTTTGGTCCCATACATTAAGCTCTCAGCTTATGATACTTTGATATAATATTTGAATGCTTTCAATCTTTTAAGCGTCTAATTATATCAATTCAGAAGTTTGGATATTGAATTCGGGCTCTGATAAATGCGAATAAGTCGTTGAAAATTGGACCTCCCGAATACGTGCAATAAGCAAATTCGCGGCGTACATTTGAATGATGTTGTTATTCCATATTTAATGCCATAAAATAGTATTTCAAATGAAATAAAAATTGTTTGGATATCTCACATGCGACCAGTTTAATTTGCATTTAAACATCGAGCGTCCTTATTGTAATGATCGTCTTTTGCAATACAAATATTTGTATTTCGTAGCGGATCGTTATTTGGGTTCGTTCTTTCCCGTTGTGGGCTTCAATAAAAATTATTAATGGCGCTTCTAGACACAGAACGACACCCCAACCCTCTACCCCTACGTGTGTATCCTCCTCTCGTATCGATTCGAATTAAGCGCAGGGTCTTCGTAGTAACGCCGGAATAGAGCGTTATTTTTACATTCGTAGCACCTGAAATTTGTTTTCGCCTCCCATTCAAAGCCCGCATCCCGGATTCGAATACGATCGATGCAAATTCCGCGAGGAGGCAGCGAAACGCTCCAGAAATAGACGTTCGGGATCGATTCGAACGCCGTTGATTTATGATAAGCGATGCCATTTCGATTGGCGACATCCCCGAAACCGTGCAAATTTGCAAGTCTTTGGCTCTTATGCAATGGATCGTTACGAGGCTTAATGCGATTTATGTAAGCAGTCGGAAGCTTCATAATGCCAAGGATGGTGAGCAAGCAGACCGAGGCGTTTTATTTCGTTCTTCCGATCACGTGGATCGATTTTGCAGACCAAACTCGAAAATATTCGCAATGATTCACTTTCGGGCCGAATCGGTCTCGTATAACTGTAGGCCGGCTTGCCAAGACCATTTACAATCGAAAAGACAATGCGGGCCTCTGAAGATGGTGGACACCAAAAATCTATAGTTGAATCATCATTTGCGCCTTGAATAATTTAAATTGCACAACGAACAACCTGCCCGTCGCCGTGTGGGGTGTCATCCAAAGGGCGCCTTTATTCATTGATCCAGCGACACTTGGCATTGCATAAAACATGAGCTGCTTCAGTTGAGTTGAGCAAATTTGTATTTTTCCACATTCACATGGATTGATGTAAATCTTCCACTGGAATAGTTCTAGAGGCATCCGGTAATCCTCGCATTCATTATATGCTATGACATGTGCTGAATATAATCAGGCAGGAAATGTGCGTTCGTCAGCTTTACTCGACACATTGTTCTACGGTGATATCTCATGTCCTTCAAAAATGAGCGGAAGGGCTTTAAAATTTTGTATATTTAATCGAAAGTGACGCTTGTGTAGGTGGGGTGGGGCAAATTGAAACCCGAACGAGACGAAAAGTGAAACTCCAAGCGGCGGGAGCGGCCAACATGCTATGCGCATGCGCCGCACCGCCTATACTATGCCTTTGTATGTCTATATTGGGACTGTTTTTATGCGATAGATACGTTCCACGGGGAGTCGCATAAAAAAAATCGCATAAAAAAGAATTATTTTTAAAAACCGCATAACTTCAAATCAATGCGATAGAATGTACCAAAAATCGCAGAAAAACTTACTAGCTTCTTGTATAATCTTTACAGTAAAGGGGGGCAAGATTTTTTCCACTTAAATATCGTCTTATTATGCGCATTCGCATAAAAAAACTTTGTCCTCAATAGAAAAATGAAGGATAGGTCGCTAAAATCGCATAACATAATCGTAGAAATCGCATAACTTCAAAATTGCATATAAAACAGACCCAAGTGTATAGCACAAATCAACCACTTGACCAGTAGCTTGCCTATTTTATAATATATTACATAACGCATAGCTTAATCTTAAAATTTTAAAAGGCAATGCATAAAAAAAAATGCATAAAATCAACTTTTATTTTACTCAACCATTCTACTTTATATAAACCAACACTGATTGACTCTGTCCATTTTTATAATACATACAAAGTTCTCTAATCCCTCTTTTCTTCGTTATCGTTATGTTAAAGAATGGTATCCGATCGCGAGCCGCTCATTTGTTATATCAGCGGTCCGAAAAGCGGACCGATTGAGCATACACACCTAATGGCCACTCGGTCTTCTTTTATGGCTTTTTACGGCATTTTATATGATCTGTATGATCACGGAAGCAACGTAGCGCCTAGACACATTATATCATTAGTATATAGTATTAGCTGTCTTTAAAAATTAAATTGGAATTCCGGGGGGTGGGGGCGTTAAGTTAGATACTTGCCACGGGCGCTTCATACTTAGTTTCAGAACTGTTGGCTAAAATTCTCAAATGGCACTCAAATTCGTTGACCAGGGACAGCACCACAGGCTTTGTGATGTCTCGCAAAACAAATCCCGCACACAAACAATGGCTGTGCCATTTCAAACACCTTTTTGGATACCCACCCAATAACTCACCAAAGTTCCATCGCAATCGGATAAATCGGATATAGGACACAAACTAAAGACATTCATTTTTATATACACTGATGAAAACAGTAGACAATTTTGATGATTTCTTCCTGCTCATACTCATTAGCATCTGATAATACCCATATAATAGTTATATTGGATATACGGTATGCCATGGTGTTGTATTCGGGCGGTTATTATATAGTTAAACATATCCTCCTTAACATAATCAAATGAAATTTAAACGATAACGCTATGGGTATTCGTAGTAGATTTTGGGCGGTCCGGTCTTTTTCTATCCGCTTAAAATCCTAGTCTCTCGTTGTATTCTGATTGTATAATGCATCCCATTGATGGAATTCTTCATTTTTTTTAGCAATTCCTTGATCGTAAAGCCTTAAGTAATGTAATGATAGAAGCACGTATCGTAATCATTATGAGACAAGATTTTTTTTTAAAAATGGCGAGAATGACTTTGAACTATTTATTTTTTTCATGCGTTTGTATTAACATTCGATTATGATTTATTGTTGAGTAGAAGGGTTCTAACATTGAAAATAAGATAAAATAAATTGCTTTTAACGTTTGATTGTAATGTTTTAACATAGAATTCGGCGTTTCCAAACTTATTGTCGATAGTGTATTTGTATTTTCTTTCCATTTGAAAGGAAGCCGTGTCGATTTGCACACTTTTTTTTCCCCTAATGACTCTCTATTTGTCTGTCCTACTATTTTAATAGCAATGTGTGCGCGCTATCTTTGCGCACTATTGACATTAACATCAACAATCATTATGCAACCATGTCCTACTTTTGCTATGAGCTCGTTGGTTGTCTTTATTGTTAATAGATTTTTTTTATAATTCGACCTCCACAAAAGTCGCGTGTTGAAACGACGTGTAATTCTTCCATTGGCCGAGAGCACAAAAGAAGGGTTGCAAAAGTGGGCGATTGTGTAAATATAGGATAGCGACGGAGGGCTTATTTGAGGAAGTCGGCGGGTCTGGAAGGGCGGCTGATCAATACTGGGTCATCCCCACCCTCTGCCCGGGCTCTGCCCCTCCACCGCATCCACCACATCCACCGTCTTGCCCGGGGTTCAAGGGCAAAGCCGTGCTCGGCGGTTCGATATGGGCCACCCGGGGCCCACCCGGGAGAAACCCCACAGCCACCCCTCACCCGACCCTGCTTTTATTTTGATCCAACTTGTTTATTATTCACTGTGCTCCGGCGAATATCCATGAAATTCGTGGAATTGGATCTAAACCGACGACCTTCTTCAACCTAGACTACAATTAGTTCCTTCGTCGTGCGATCTTTGAAAATTCGCATGAGCTTTAGAAATACATTTCGATGTTTTTCCTGATGGTGTTTTTCTGATAAAAGCAGTATTATGTGGATATTTTATTCGCATTTTTTAAAAAAAATCTGATAGACAGGCCTCAGTTAAGTCCTTTTAATGATGTAGTCAAAGACTTGAACCGTTTTCTTTTCGTTACGGTTTTCATTTCGAACCGTTTTACCTGTTATCGATTCAGCTCCGGTTCTAAGAACTGAACACAAAATTTGATCTTATGCCTTCTTGGTCCTTTTATTCTAGTCACACAAGACTTTGATGGCTCATCATCTGCTAATTTAATATCAAATGATGATTCAAACATATTTTAGACAAAAAATTATTCATTAAAAATTTGCACAAAATTAAATAAATATTAGAGTTTCAGCGCATAATGTGTAAATTAATATGAAATATCAGATTGAAGATATAATTGACAAACTGACAAAGATCTGACACATTAAGTGCTGTTAATTGCATCGTTAGAGCCGCCTTTGATCTGGATAATGGCGTTGAGTTTAGTGATAAACGAGCTACATGCTAAACAACGTCGCTTTTTGCCAATTCACCATTTTAAAATAGATTATATTTAAAATACAGTAAAGCCTTCTATAGAAGCAAAACGCTGAAGTGGATGCTATAGGAGGGTTGACTGTATTCAAAATCAAATATATCATATAATAGACGTCATGTGATGTTATGAATGTTCTTTCAGAATCGCGCAGTGTGATTCAAGCTTGTATATCAATTAATAAACTATAGTGCTATCTCTGTCGTTGCGACTTAAATATTGCGTTGTTCGTACGCGAACCCGCGATTGAGAACATCTCGGCGCGATGCGTGATCAATTGAAATCGATCGCGGCCCAATCCGTATCAATAGTCCCGACCCACGAGTTGGCTGCGATGAACGACGGAACACGTTTATGATTTCATTCGCTCGATGACAGATCTGATCTCTTTCGTACTGGGTGCCTTTTCTTTCCGGCGCAATGTATTTTTCGATTACAGAACCTTAACACCATTGATATTGTTGGACCCCATAATAGTGTTTCAAATAGAAACACTTTGAGTTTTGAGTATATAATTGATTTATGTTACTTGTGGATTATGTCGAGTCTCTCCTTGTGAGTAGGGAATCCAATCTCGAGTCAAAATTTCGGTCCCGGGATTTCGGGATTGCATTTGACGATCCCGGGATCAGTTCCGGGATCCCAGGACTGTGATTTTCAATAGTTTAAGAAACCATTGAGACACGGACTAAAACTCGCAAAATTCCCGATTTCCCGACAAATGATTTATTTCCGTCGCTGCAGATGAATACTTATATACTACAATACTTTGATGTGATTCGTAATTGTATTACGGAGGAATATAAAAATTCTGAGGCCCGCATCTATTATATTTCATATCGATATTCCCATTATCAGAGTCGAGGTGTAGTAAATACATCACCGGTGGAGAAAGGTTAAAGAGTAGAAATCAGCCCTGCCTTCGAGCAGATAAGAAAGCTCATACGATTGCGCCGAGGTCATGATGATGATGATTCGCACACATTTGGAGTATTTATAAGCACACCTGAACTAATATTATATTTGGAGTCGCTCAATATTGATGATTAATTGTACCTCCAGACGAAAACATTTATGTCTGCGATTATTTGTTAATGGGAGTTATTTTCGTCAGTTGTGCCACTTAATGTAATCATTCAAATCGATCTGAAATAATAGAACCTTCCAGTCGCTGATGGCATGCAAGGACGTCCAACGTCCAAAGACGAGGTATTAAATTGGCCGTTTGTTTAGAATAAATAGACCTGGATGATTAATAAATCCGATTTAAAAAACAGCCAAGCAGGATGCTATTTGTTAAATTTATATACATTTGTATGTGCTATTTGAAGATTATTGATTTTCAGCATTCGACTATAGGACGTTCAATTAAATATGGAATCGCGTGACCAAAATAAATAAAGAAACATATAGAAAAACAAGCGCTCAAACGAGCAGGGGATGGGAAATGAGGTCTCGATATAAAACGGTTGGGATAAGGGTGGAAATCCGGGCGACCTTCGTATTTCAATACATCATTTGATAATATTCAATTTGAAAAATCGGATGTTGAGGATATCAAAATCGCGCGATTAGCCACATGTCCATGATCGACAATCGAGGCGACTTTGTTCTCATTTTTTTAATGTACCCCATAAAATGCTTGATTAAATTGAGCACAGCCTTGAAAATGAACGATGCCAGCTGGTTTCTGACTCAGATTACACATTATTGCAATTCGCGTTATCGTCCGAATCGTCTGCCGAAGATATGGAAGCGTTATCACGCACCCACCACGCATGTTGCTCGATTTTTGGACCGGCTCGACTAAGAATCCTTGCTGGAATCGTCGCAGAGGGATATGATTTGTTGCCTATCTAAAAATCAGTAAAACAGGATGTCCATCAATTTCAATCCGAGTCTTTATTGACCGTTTCCGGACGTTTCATACGATCAAGTCCCTCCTCAAATCGTTCCATATTGACGTCCTCGTACTCCATTGGATGTCTTCGCTGCTCAATAAGCGGAATCTTCGCCTATGTATAGACGGATGATACAGATCCAAAGGAAGAACTGATCATGACGCTGCTCAATGTTCATTTGAAGACGGAAACACACTTGAAGACAGCCTCGAAGAAAATAAATCATCAACTTGTACAATTATTTTCTTATATGCACTACGCGATCGCGTTCATTCAACGGTCCAAAAAACGGACCGATTGAGCATACAAAAACCTTATGACGTTTAGCGCGTTTTGCGACATTATCGTTGATAAATGCGAATAGTATGACCACGGAAGTCTCTCCAAATACTAATTTACATAAGTGGCTTGCGCCAAATGAGGTCGGGAGTTAGACTAGACTTCCCTCTACTCATAAAACTTACTTACTTGCCATTCGAAGTTGAGAATGAGCGTATCCTCGCGGACATGGTTATTAAATTCAGCTTTTGCAACTTGCTGTGCGCTTTTGTTGAGTAGGCTGGTATGATCATGAATAGCGGGACCTCCATATTCCCTTTTCTCGTGTGTGAATTTTCTTTTTCTTTATTGATTCTTGAATTTACACTAAGACTGTTCTAAATATTTGAATTAAGTGAATACGATTGCACAAAAATAGATTAAATAAACTTTTTCTTGGATCGCGAACCGCTCATCCGTCATATCAGCGGTCCGAAAAGCGGACCGATTGAGCATACAAACTTCATGGCCACTGCGTTCTCTTTCAGGGCATTTTGTGATATTCACTATAATCTGCACGATCGCAGAAGCGACGTAGCGTCTAAACACTTTCTATTATAGTATTATTTTATAACAGTAGCTGCCATCTATACGTTAGGTCGGGTACTTTTGGGACTATCTTTGTGCATTCATATTTCTCAAAATACCGGTACGTTTTTTCTGTTTTTTATCAATCGGCAATTGTACAATTTTTTTTGCCTAGAATGATAAATTCTGTTTAAATTTGTTGTGGATTTTGGGCGGTCCGGTCTTTTACTGTTCTTCAAAAGTCCAGTCTCGTATTATCTATATTTTATAACTTAAAGCTTTTAAAAAAACTAGCTACGATAGCAGCACAAATTAGTAGGATAGATAAATATATAGTTTTTATGGGTTGAGGGATCAGCCATCTATGTAAATTAGCCTCTGAAGAAGCTTCCGTGATCGTACAAATCATAGAAAATGCCGTAAAACGCCCTAAAAGAGGACAGAGTGGCCATAAGGTCTGTGTGTTCAATTGGTCCGCTTTTCGGATCGCTGATATGACGAGAGAGTGACTCGCGATCGTATGCCATAACTGGACATGTCTACATATGGGTATATCTAGTTTTAGTAACCGATTGAGCTAACCCTAACATGCTCTATTTATAGGACTATGATAATAGGACAGTCATTGTATTCAATAACAACTTCAACGAGAAAAGTGATGATAAGAGGAAAATCCACGACGGATTGAGCGCATTTAAAAATAAAGTTCTGAATGAGCTTCTCAGAATTTTCGCACCATCATTGTTTTTTCCGCGAAATGATAATTTTACCGCATTTACTCTCACAACTCGAAGACGAATACGTAGTAACACGTGATGCTGTCCACGTCGCCATAATGGTGTGACGATGACGCACACCGGAGTCAGATCGCATAATGCGGTGTTAAGTATCAGAAGACGTTAATTATAAACCCAAACCGCCCCCACGAGGTTGCCCCGGGCACATCTTCCTTGTTTTCTACGACGTCGAATCGACATGCTCACATTATTACATTGCTAATAAGCACTCTGTTGGTAAACATGGACAATAAGTCGATGTTTACAAGTGGCTGCAAACGACATTGTTTACTGCTCCTCCTCAGAATAGCTGCTGTTTGCAGACGGATCTAGGAACAGAGGGCAAACATTCCCCTGGCAAATAGAATTGAGATAAACCCATGACGTGGAAAATTACCGTATGGTCGAGGCAATGAGATAAAGATATAGAATAAAGCGCTGCGATACTAACATTTTACCAATGTGGCATATTGATTCAACCTTTCTTATTTTGCAATGTCATCCTTGTGATCATATTTTGCTTTACAATGATTGAGTGAATCATTCTCTTGCACTATTAAGCGATAATACATTCACTTTTCTCATGTGGCGAACCGACGTTAATGCATAAACACTGTAATAGTTTCGCGTGCTTTCCTGCTTAATCATCCTCAAGTATGTATTTTAAGCAGAGTGATGATATGACCGACTCAAAACAGTTCCCTGGTGTGTCAACAAAGCGATATAACTTTAGGGAATCAATCAAATTATTCGATTATTTGAACAATATTACATAATTGTCAATTAGATCTGCTTATTATTTTGCCAATATATGTTTATGAATCTAAATTAACGCCTTAGAATTTTGTGAACAGTCCCTTTGGCTACACGTACATATTCCCTGTGTATAGCAAAATAACATAACATTATGCTACATTCCAATGAAATCCAATTTAACAGTCCTCTGCACCATAACAGGTCAAATATGGAATATAGGTATGTTAGCGTAATTAATAAAATCTATGAAGAAAATGGTGAAATTCGTGTCATATTTATAAAGCTCTACGATAATAAAATCCAAACATTTAGATTAGATCAAGAAAATGTATCAGATGGTGGTACAATAGACCATGTGATAAAGAAACTCCCTAATCCAAATATTCCTTTAAACATAGACGACAGTCTCGTAAAGCGATGGTAATATTTTTGATCCATCTTTTGATTCATCATGGTTTTTCCCCCGCATAACAAATTTGATTCAGTTTATAAAGCACGTTATTAATTTTTAATAGTATGTATTTATATAAGCGACCATTTAATATAACAATGCAATAATTTAAATCTGTTATTTGTCATAAACATTCTCAAAAATCATATAATCAACATCATATAATACTGCAAAATGTAAGGGTTAATCGTGGAATATAAAGTGTTTGCATCGTGATTGCGATTTGGAGCGAGTTCAAATATCAATCACTAGAGTAAAAAGCACATGTATACTCGATGATTTTTATATACGACCTGATCATGTCATCGATAAGAGATTCCCGATATAAATATATCACTCGTGTGTATTCTCTCGTGTCGCTTTTCAAGTCAATCACGGAGATAACAAAAAAAATATATAGGTCACTGAATAACCAACCGATTCCTGAGTCTGCAGCCAAGTTATCTCAAATAGAGATCTAGTTTATTTTTCTGCTCTACTATGCTTGAAAATTCAGGCCGGAAATATTGGCTTAAAAATATCGTCTTAAATTAAATCTACAAGAAATATAATTCAACGCAATATGTATATTGTGGAGTAATATTTTATATATTTGTTTTAGATGGTTGATATCCTCAAGGGAAAAAATCCATCGAAGCTCTTGACGTTGGTACGTTATTCCCGATATTAACTACAAATAGTTTATATATGTTTAAGTGATTATATCGTAAATTTTTATTTTTAGGCTGGCGTCAACTCTGACAGCGGTCTGTCAGTTCCTGAAGTTAAATTCGACGGCATCGAAGAGTAAGTATAAATTATTATAAATAGATAAAACGTTATCGGAAGCTTATAACGCTCCCATTCCGAGAACACGTTCTATGTCACGCGCCAATCATAATATGCAATATAAGCCGGTAATGTTAGTAAACATGGAATTTCAGCGACATGTTATTGATATTAGATATTCAGCAAATGTAATACATTTTTATCATATTTCAGTTTTGAGGTCGACAATGTGATTCTGTATCCCATCATCACCGAGTTGTAAGTTAATTTAAGCGTTATATATTGTATGCATTCAGATTGATTGAGTGTAATGTATTGTTTGAATATTTTTCAGGCGCGTTGTTAAGACCGATTTGGAGATGCAAGTGATGCGCTACGTCAACGACGTGTCTTCCGAAGCTCATAAACAGGTTTCAATACAATTACATATAGTTGCTACGTATAGATCTTATCGAATCTCCCTGACTTTGTCCAATGAAAGGTTTTACAGAATTTAAAATACATAAACAAAACATCAGGATCCTTGTATTTTGAGAAAAAGGGATATTTCTATTTATATATCTAAACTCAATGAAATAGATCTGGTCATGTCTACATTTTGTGGAGACGCTTTGCAGCACAATGTACCACAACCAATTTAAAAAAAATTAATCATTTTTCATACAATGTGTATTAAAACGGGGAATTAAAATGAGAAATTCAACGTAACTTTCATTGATAGAAATCTAAAAACATTTACAAACGAATATGATCATTTAACAGGTGATGCTGTATTGCCGTCCAGGTCGCAACTGAATATCAATGCGAATCCGTTTTCCTTGGGTGGTGCTACGAAAACGGCGGATGCCGACACGTTTCGTACACTTGCATCTGCGGTTCCGGTGAAAATTCCGCTATTCTGCATTACGGACACGCAGGAGCACCCAATTCTCGCCTCATCGAAGACGGTGACATCGGGTAAAACAATTTAAATAGCAATAAGTACATTTTTCAACATCACAAATGCCATTTATAAAGGAAGTGGAATATTTATCAGTGGCATTGTTTGTGGTATGAATGATGCGTCTTGATAAATTCACTTTAAAATGATCGTTTGTATAATAAATGTAGTAAATTTAAACGAAATTAATGTTGTTATGATTAATTTGCAGTCTTTTTGATATGGGAGCCAATTATGGCGGATATGCCGCTGATATAACTTGCACTTTCCCATGCAACGGGAAATTCACCGACGATCAAAAAATGGTATACAATGCCGTTTTGGCTGCTAAAGTTGCAGTAATCGCGTAAGATTCTATCGACATAAAAATCAGACGTATATAATATTTATATGCATATGCTTTAATGTTTAATATTATTTATTAGGGAAGCTAAACCGGGTGTTCCATGGCCGGAGATGCATTTATTGGCCAACCGTGTAATGCTGACGCATTTGAGGGACGGCGGATTGCTGACCGGCGACGTGGAAGACATGATGACGGTATTTATTTCAGCGCCATAATGACGAAAACAATTTATATTACTGGATATTTAATTATTTCGTTACTATTCAAGGCGAGATTGAATGGCGTCTTCCAACCTCACGGACTCGGGCATCTGTTGGGATTGGACGTGCACGACGTCGGTGGATATTTGCGAGATCATCCACCTCGTCCGGAACCACCACTCCACTTTTTGCGTACGTCTAGGATTTTGATTCCCGGAATGGTGATCACGGTTGAGCCCGGATGCTATTTCATCGATCCGGTAATTTTTATTTATACAATGATTATAAAACGCATTTGGAACGATGGTTTACAACGGTGTTGATATTTAACAGTTGCTGGACGCTGCTCTTGCAAATCCGAATCAAGCTCGTCACATTGTACCTGAAGTTTTGGCTCGCTTCCGTGGATTTGGCGGCGTTCGAATTGAAGACAACATCTACATAACTGAAACTGGCAACGAAAATCTTACTAAAGTACCAAGGACGTAAGTTTAAAACAAACATTTAGTTAGTGATATTTGAACATGATTAAAATATGTATATCAATAATCGATTTTAATTTTATTTTCAGTGTCGAAGAAATTGAAGACTTTATGGCTAACGGAGCCAACTTTAACAAAAAATAATCCAATTATTCCATATTATATAATCAAATATACATTATTATATAACCTCATTTAATACATTTAAATAAAATTATACCATTATGAAATTATACAAATATACTTTATGCTTTTATGTAACCATCGATTAAGGCAATAAATTTTTGGCATTGAAATTAAACGTATTTTTAATTTGTTATTTGTACAGTTTGATAATGCGGAATGTTCAGGTGTCTGATGATAAAAGTGATTTCAAAGCAAATAAAAATACAGACATAAACGAACATAAATTTATATGAATTTATTCATTGAAAACAATTCAAATGTATTAGTATTGTCACGTATAATCATACCATTGAGCAACGCTGAATCAGGCGTTTACTAGTTTTATAATAAAATTGAGTATTTCAAGAACAGTTAGACATTAAACAGTTATGTCTTTCGAATCAGATCTATGATTTATTGGTAATGGGTGTGTGAATAAGTTCCTGCCGTTCCTTCATCAGATGGCGGTATAACAATAGTGTGCATAAAGCTTAATCTATATTGAAGTATTATAACCTAGAGTTAAAGTGTAAACAATACTTATTTTGTAGTGTGAAACATATCGAATTTAAGCCAAATAAACCATATTTGCGGGGAATTTTGCACTACTTTATTCAAAAGATGCGATAGAATCCTTGTGAAGACCTATGGTGGTCATGCTTTGGCGGTAACATTATCAGCGAAGGCAACCATTTTGGCTCCGTCCATTAGCGGTGTCCTCAGCAGTCTGTCGTAAATTATGTTCTATAGGGCGGGTCTGAGCATCGACCCCTGTGGAACACCTGTCGTCATTGGTTTTCTCTTCTCTCCCAGTTGGTGTCTGCGTAGATAAGAGTTCTCCCGTGCAGGTAGCTCTCAACTATTCTAATAAGGTATGGTGGGGTGTCAATTTCCTTCAAGGCCCCGAGGATCAGGTGCCATCTCATATACTACGATAATCCCAAAGCTATAGTTTAAGCCTGGTCGAACAATAGCATTGATGACAAAGCGGAATATCCACAGTTCCAAGCTCATGCTTTGGCAAGAACTTCTTCACACACCCAATATTTAAAATCAAATAAAATATAAACCGATAAATTGAGTGCAACCCGTAACAGTTTTCTGAATCGGAAATATATAATATATTGGAAAGGCTTAAATATAGAGTTTAAAAAAATAACAGCTCAGTATAAAATATAAAAAATATCAATAAAAACTTATACAACTACATAAATGCACGATAAATCGACGTATTAAAATTCAACGTGTGTCTCTATTTTTGTCACGGTGAAAAAATCATGGATCTTCGTTTGGCGTATTTTAGATTCTTTTCCAGTCCATGATGAAATATAGCCCTGAAAGAATAAATAAATCTGGTTTATTTTTGTAATCAAAATTATGCTTAAATATATCATTTACAATTTTATAGATAAATTTGACGCTGACTAATATTTCATGGAATAGTGTCTATTAACTTATTTTTTGATATGATAAAAAATACTATAGAAAATTTACAATTGGTCATAAGACTATTGTTTGAATTAAATTGGTCTTTCTAATTATATTATTCATATTGCGTGGAAGCTTTAATACAAATGATTTATGTGAATTAAAACAGATTGCATCCGATATAGTGTATCTTTTGGTTTTTTCCAGTCATTTAAATGGAGAACTTATGTGTTTTAAATATCATATTCAAAACACATCTATTTATATGAATCGTGACAAATTTTCCGGCTTATATATCATAAATAAAGTTTCAAACACTTTCTGGTTTGCTATACAACACTTCTGCTAACATGATTTTATCATTTTTTTAGAGCTCTTGTTATACTTTTTGAAAAAACGGAAAGAAAATAAAAAATGATTCTTCCTCGTATTAAAATAATCTCGTCTTAAAATGTATAATTGTCAATAAGATTTAGAGATAACGTATTTCAAACGTGTTTATTATTCCTATACAATTTATATGTTTTCTTCTTTCTCATGCTTTTACACTACTTATATGATTCATTTTATAAGCCCGTTTAATTCGTTGTTGACACAGTGAGACTTCTTATTAATATAAGTGTGTCACAAAATACATCGTAGCATGGAAAGTAATATTTATAATAAACTAGCTGATACCCGGCGCATTGCTGCCACAGAAGTAATAATTCTAAAAATACCGTTTGTTGGTTTTATTATAAATATGAACAAATATACAAGCTTTTTAAAAATTGATTTTTATGTATAAGATCTACTGTAAGTTAATTGTACTATATCCTATATTATTTGAGAAAGTGCAAACAATAAGTTGGAAAAGTTTTATCGCAATCGAATGAACAGTATGACAGTGCATTAAATACGGACAAACAAACATTGATTTTTATATATTAGACTATGCCTATGTTACTCGCGCAATCCTTAGCAATAAATAGACGAAGTTTTATCGCAATCTGATGAACAGTATGGCAGTGCATTACATACGAACAAACAGAGATTAATTTTTATATATAAGAAGAAGATAATTGTAGCGTCGTCACTATCTGAACTCAGTAAGTTGCTTCGACTGACTTTGCATCTATTACATTTGGATGGATTTCATATCTTATTTAGCTTTAATTATGTTGTTTTCTTTTGTTCCGTTTATTCTTTCAAATTGTCACTGGATTGTTCTGGATCACTGGACGTCCAAGTTCCTCATGGAGGTTGTGCCCGTATGTATACAGACCGTGTGCTATGGACATGTTTGCTTCTGATCACAAGGTACTCTTTCAATGTGTCAGCGATCTGAAATTCGGACCAGTTGGACACAGAAACCTTGTGACCATTTCATCCAACTTTAGGGCATAAGAAAAATATACCCCTGGGATTTTTATGACCTCAATCAGGCCCAATTTCCCAGCGTTAGGTAAATTCAGTGGCCTTGCACTTTATCGGGGTCACAAACGGGGCTCGGAACTTTTTTCATAACCAAACACTCTCATTTTCTATGAATAAATGCATTGAGTTAACATCTTGCTTGTATTTAATTGTTTCTCTGTGGTTGTTCCGGTATATCGCCAACAATAACAATCATGACGGCTGTTGCTTATTGGTACCAACATGAATTCTTGGACCGCATGATACAGATGATGAAGATCTTCGAAAATCAACGAATTCTACAGCAATTGATTGATGCTCAGCAGATTTTATTGAAATCAATACCATCACAGATCAACACCTGGGCGCAACTGGGCTTGGGGCGCAAAACGCAGAATACCAACCCATTTTTTATTTTACTCTACCATTCTACTTTACACAAACCGACACAGATTGACACTATCCGTTTTTATAATATATGCTAAGTTGTCTAATCCCTTTTTTCTTCATTATCGTTATGTTCAAGAATGGTATCCGATCGTGAGCCGCTCATTTGTTATATCAGCGGTCCGAAAAGCGGACCAATTGAGCATACAAACCTAATGGCCACTCGGTCTTCTTTTAGGGATTTTTACGGCATTTTCTATGATCTGTACGATTACGGAAGCAACGTAGCATCTAGACACTTTCTATCATAGTATTTTAAATCATACATTATAATAGTATTTAATATATTGCATTTATAATACTAAACAATTAACTAAATGAAACATTGTTGCTTCATATTGCTATGTTTATGTTTGGGTCACTATCCGTACCATTGAGTATAGTAATTAAAATCAGATTATATTAGGTTTTCTTAAAACAATTTTGTCTTCACAACGTGCAAGTTAAAATATAAATAGACATTTTCAGCTTGGAACAACTTGACTTTCATAAAACATATTCTTTTTATCAATTGAATGTAAAATATGAGCCCGCCGCAATACATACATGTATGAAAAAATAATTTTTATGATGATTTCCAGTGGTTGGTTGAATCATTTAAATAAATATGATAAAATCATACAATTTATTTTATCTTCATTAGTATAAATATAATTTTAATGACGCTTGATGCATTGAACGCTTAATGACTCGAAGTAAAATGGATCCATTGTGGTCTATAAATAACGTGTGGTTAATTGTTTTTGTGATAGATACAAGTATCTAGACAGAATATTTACATATTCAATGAAAATTATCTTAATTGGTTGTTTTTACATTTAATTTTATGTGCAAAACCTCTACAAAATAGCTTACTAATGATAATTCATCATTTTTTCAATTTAAATTTTAAAAGTTAAATAATGCCATTAACAACAATGATCATAAATATGAATGTTTGTGTTATTACAATACATTAATTAATACAATGAAATGATTATTACAATTAATATGTTCTTACTTGCACCGCTTTGTTTTTTGCGTGTCCAGGAATCGTTGAAATAATTGAATTGGGCTTACAAAATATACTAAAGTGTTTCATTTCAGTAAAACTAGAATGTTCGCTGTACGGAATACCTGAAACAAAGACGAATATATTTTTAGGTTCACGAATAAATAGCGAAATATCATATTGAAATTTAATATTACCAAATATTGTAACGTTTCCTGTTTGTGAAAAACTCTCTTTGGAATTTTCCCAACCGCTAGGTTTGAAGCCAATGCATTCGCTGAATCTCCCATTGAATGAATTTAAATACGTTTCTAAATACTGAAATAGCACGAAATTAAATAAATAAGCCGTCTACAATTAATGTACATATAATATAGGGTCTTTAAGTAACAGACGCTCGATCTTTAATAGTAAATAATACAAGTTGCGTGCAGGATAGTCTTTTTATGGCATTAAGTTGAGTTAAGTATGGAATATAACGGCGTTCAAATGTCCGCTGCGGCTTTGCTTGGTGGGGCGTATTCGGATATATTGTCGTTATACATATAATCCACTTTAGACCACAAGAAGTTGCTTATCATCGATCTGCAGCACTCGCCAATAATGTCTATGGCAATGCCGGTTTCGTTTTAGAAGAAGTACGGACCGATGATTCCATCAGATCAAAATCTGCATCAAACAGTGACTTCTCGGGATGCATTTGGTGCTGCTGTATCTTGTGTGGATTGGTATAAAAATGGGCCTCGTTGCTGAAGATAATTCTGAAAATAAAATTTGATGATTTGCACACGTAGTTCAATGCCATAACTTTCCATGTGGATTTACTGAACAATTCACAATAAATTTGACCAATGTTGCTTTAACAAAATAGCCGCTAAAATATAACAAATTTCGAGCGTCCCTATAGAAAGACCCTATATAAAACATTTCATACGTACGCTACTATTTATATCTTTCATAGAAAGAACGTGTAATTGACATTTCATCGGCGGTTCATTAAAGACTCGATTAATAGCTGTCTTAAGAATTAGCTTTTTATTTGAATCACACCATATTTGCAAGCCAAGTTTCTCGGCTATACCCAAAAAGAAATTTTCTTTGCCTGTAAAAATGTTTTAAAATTCACCTATAATCAATTCGAAGCATTAAAATGTAATAATTTTAATATTATAATCTAAATTCAGATTACCTATAACATATGTTCCGCATACTATTAGTAATTTAGAAAAATCGTCCTTATTTTTTAACATGGCTTGTTTTTTCTTTGCCAAAATCGCGAGAGCCATCTTAATACTTTTACTTTGTGGCGGAAAATCATATTTTGGATCACAGTAGCTAGAAAGCCAATATATATTCATATTAGCAGTGAGCGATCAAAGCGATAATATAATATATATTTGTCTTACGTCGTATCTAAATAAAGTATATCGATATTTATATTTTTCAGAAGAGGATTCATCTCCATTCGAAGATTCGCACGAAAATCACCACTATGTAAAATATTCTGCCCATTTTTTAATGTGAAAATAAGCATTACAGACCCTGGACAGCTGAAACATTATCAGATCATAAATATAAATAAGATTAGTTCCGTTCCATGAATTTGATTAATAATAACGCTCACTGATTGGCGTCGATAGCAGCTACTTTTATGCCGTGTATTTCAATACGTTTGTCAACTTCGATAACATTGATTAGGGAAGATTTCACCCGAAGTCTTTTAACGCAGAATTCGCCTTAAATTCATATTTATCAAATTCAATTATCGTGTTTTCATTGTCACTGTAGAATGTATTAAAAATGGATTTACCTGTTATTTTCGTACAGTATATGGGCTTATCGAACTTTGACGTTAGTCCAGTATAGTGATCGGAATGGAAGTGGGACAAAAAATATACCTCAACTCCGGGAATGTGGCCGTAATTAAAAGCGTCAACTGCAAATTTTGTTCCTGTAATATTGATAAAAATATATAATTATATTGTTTTCATAGAACGAAACTACTGCATTATCTTATTGAGA
The DNA here is from genome assembly GCA_008973525.1 of Stenopsyche tienmushanensis. NCBI lineage: Eukaryota > Metazoa > Arthropoda > Insecta > Trichoptera > Stenopsychidae > Stenopsyche > Stenopsyche tienmushanensis. The sequence goes on from WACJ01000137.1 coordinate 369,847, forward strand.
AGATGTCGATTTGGAGAAATTGTTCGTGTTCGGCACTGTTGAAGGGAAAAGAGGAAGATCCACTATGCGTTGGACTGATCAAATTAAGAGCGCTACAAGCTGTTCAGTTTTTGCAGTCCTTCGAAAAGCCGAAGCAATGGGAGACCGATTTGAGAGAGATTAATTGATTTATATAAAATAATAAAATGTCAAATAGTTTTTCTTTCAGGTCATGATGTAGCCGAACAGATGAATGAGGGCGGACGGGCGTCGAACAGAAAGGACTTTGTTCTCTAGATAACTCTTTATTCAACATAAGGAAGAGCGAGATTTGACTGCAGGAAGGACGTCCTCCCACAGTCAAGGCTAACCAATGACTCTTCCCGATTCCCGCCTCCTGCGTGTCACTACTCAACCGACAACGATGCACGCGCATGAAGCAATTGGTCGGTATTGCAGGTGCAATGTCTCCGCAGCACAACAGAAGATGGCGCTGTTAAAATAACACATTGCACCTAAAGAGAGACGGAAGATGTCGTTGTTAATCTGGTGAAATTAATTCGTCTGCGCTACACTGTCTTTTTCTTGGGCTGATATTTGGGTTTTTTATTGCTTTGGGCGGCCTTCGCTGGTTCTTATCCCTTCAGATGATTACTGATTTGATTATGAAGTGTAGTGATGGATCCATGTTTCATTTATATGCATGAAAAATTATTTTTATTGTGCTGAAACAGTCCCAAACAGTCTTCCAGTCTTTCACTTTGAACCGAGTTTTCTAATGGACATATGTTGATGCAAAATGGTGAATATTATCTTTAAGGTGTCATCTATCTCACGCAACCACAATTTATGATCGGCCAAACACAAGTACGGTGATAACAAAATTTATATTACCGCCAAAGTACAAACATTATAAATACTCAAATTTATCAGGTTGAAATGTGAAAATTTATATATCTTTGATTGTCAATAAGGGATAAGCTGTCATAACATGGAATTGATAAGTAACTACTATACTGTCAAAAATATTGATTTTAATATGTCCAATGCACAGGATAAGATTTCGTAAATTTATTCATGAAGAGAATAAAAATCTTATATTAATAGATTACAATTAGGTTTTAGCATAATGCAAATCAATTGGATAGACACTAGGTTATGTTGACAAGTGTCAATTTATTTTTTAATAATATCAAACAACCTTTAACTATTTTATACGGAGGAAGTTGTCGAGGTTGATCTTGTCTAGGAGATTTGGCGTAGTTATTTGATGGAAAACCCTTTCTCTTCATTTTGACAGATTTGTTTATTTACATCTGGCACGTGTTCTGACAGATGACTAATTCAAAAAAATACGTTTGCGAACACGTGACCCTTTGATGACGTGCTCGCGAATCTGAACGATAAAACATTTCTAATTTTTAAAAATTCAATTGACGACTAATTATCCATGTTCTCATAGTCGATAAAAATATATACAGATATTAATAAAATTATAAAAAAAATAATGAACTTGATAATTAAATTTATAATAATATAACTGACGTTGATATTATAACATTTACTGATAAAATTAATGAACCATTCGTTTGTTAATATTTTTATCTATTTCTATTTCAATTAATTAATATATTTTTTGAAATTTGAATTCGTATTTGTAATTATTTCTAAATAAATATCGATTTAATGATTATATCTATTGTGGTCTTGTATGCTTTTTAACGGCTTTCTTCAACCGATAGACTACAAGTGTCCCGGTTCGCGCCCCATAATGAATTCTCACGTCGAAACAGGTTCAATTCGAGTGGTTGTTGAGTGTTCGTATCTACCTGGCGGTGGGAATTTGGCAGAAATGTAGGTTTAGTGCCGCATAAGCATTTGAGCAAGCCCTTCATTGTGTGGGAAAGCAAAAAATATCTGACCAAAGAATTTCTGTACGAAAATTCATGGATAGGTATTATCAACCCTTATTATTAAATTGCAGTTTCAATACAAATTTTAATAATAATTATGATGTATCTCAAATTTTCTTCTTATTTTTAAGCACACAAAATTTATTGTGATTTCTAAAGGTCTTTATGATCTTCTATACAATTCGCCATATTAAGCGTTATCAAATTTAATCCAATGTAACTTTCACACTGCCGATAATAGTGCGTTTATTGCTTGTTATTTGTGAGAAGCATTCTATTTTAAATTAATAATAGGAACACTTACAATTAAATAATAAAACAATCGTAATTGATTGAAATATTCCACCCAACAATTTGAAGCAGTGAGTGACAATTTAAAATCGAAGACTCGCTCCGGCTAGCTAAAACTAGCTAAGATAGAAGATAGAGGGTTTCCGTGATCGTACAGATGGCCCCGGGTACGCATTTATCCCCGAATATGCCGCATAAAAGCCCGTAAAGAGGACGGACACAAGGTTTATGTCCAACCGGTCCGTTTTTCGGACCGCTGATACGACGAATGTACGCCTCGAGATCGGACGCCATACTTTAATATGTATTGCTACGCTCTTGTTATGGCCCTGTTCATTCATCACTATATTTTTTTATAATGATTTGCCACACATTATTAAATAATTCACAATCAATTTAATGGATGTTGCTTTAAAGATATGGCCACTATAACCTAACAAATTTCGAGCGTTACCATGGAAATATCATATACAAACACTATAGCTTTGATTTTAATCCAAGTCCTATATGTCTTAATAATTTTGTCTGCAGGAATTGTTTACTTGTGGATTTGCATCCCGATTTTTACAAATGCAATACAAACCTTGGCAACATCTGCCCATAGAAGAAAGTCCTTCAACATCCGAAAACAATGACCGTTCCTGAGTGGGCTTATTATGTTTGAGTGAAGATATCGTTCTCGGAAGGCGGGTCTTCAAGGGCGGCTCTTTTTGACCCTCCAAAGAATTTATGACCCATAATGGACAAATTCAATCAGGTAGTCTTTGCACTGTATACGAAATGACCGTGCATAATTGAATAAGTGCCATGCAATCGCTTTTTTTTAAATTAAAAAGTAATTTATTTAGAAATATTGTATCAAAATTTATAGCTCCACAGGAGTAGTGCTAGTGAAATTTCTTGACGTCTCTTTTCCAGATTCAATTACAAAGATTTACGACCGTCGACGTCGAATGTCCTCGGAGTGCAATATTTTTACATCGTTAAAAGTTTGGAGAATAAATGACGTGCTCGCAAGTTTGAGGAATAGCTCTCGAGCTCGGAGAATAGTCAATGTCTGATGGTATTTCTTACTTTTTCATATCGCGAAAGATTGCATCCAGGACCAATTTGAGTGTCCATAAATTGTAAAATGAGTTGTCGGTGCCATATCAACTGCAATGGAGACTCTCGATCCAATTGAGCTCGTTTAAAGAGATATATCTCATCCCTCTTGATGAAATTTGCTATAAATTTCATTTCAGCGAAATTGCCATCAACGACAGCTGTCGCAAAAGTGCGACAATTACTGCTGATGTCAAAACGCTGAGCACTACTCGTGCTTTCACAGCGCTATTGTAGTGCATCTGCTGCAAAAATGTATATATCATTCTTGTTTAAATTAAAATATCAAGCAATTAGTAGAATTTACAATATTAAATTAGTTAATAATGGGCCATTAATACCATATATCAATGTAATAAATGATTCAAGGGGCTACATTATAGACAGAAAGTTTGGAAACGCCTAGCATATTATCGAGTTTGATGTAAAAATACAACAATTGATCGTTACAAACAATTTATTTTTGATTTAAAAATATTAAAGATCATTATACTAATAGAAGAATCAATTAGGTGCATTATACTAATAGAAGACACTAGGGTAGTGGGATTTCGATGGACAGGAGAAGACCGGGGCGCCCAAAATCTATTACGGGGGTCGAAGATAACTTTATTATATTATCGTCCAAAGTAATTGCCGTCTACAGCTCCTCAGTTGGCGGCAAAATTGAATAAACCCGTTAATTTAAAGTGTCGGTACCTCAGTTAAAAGTCGCTAGGGTTCATATAGACTTAACAAAAAGAAAAGCGATTGTTTGATTAAACTGTTATAAAGAATGCCAATAATATGCGTTGCAGTAATACATTCATTTTGATGAAAGTGCCAAATAAAAAAACGTATTTGTGTTTAAATGCGTGATTATATTGACTCTTCTGTCAATAAGATCGCATAATCATTGACAGAAGGATTAAGGAGGATACGTTAAATAATATACTTATTATGTAATATGTAATAGTACTAAGCATTTCCAAACTTATTGCCGGTAGTGTATGCGGTCAGTTAAAGGACTCTCTATACTTAATATGTATATAGGTATTATCATCTTTGGTTGCATTGAAGTACATCCTCATTTATTTCCATGTCTAAATCCAATATAACATCTACTCTTACGTTGTCTCATCGAAACATTTCATCACTTGTAAAATTTCAACGAATGCGAGTTACGCATCGAAATTGCATAATATTTTAAAAGTCTCGTTTATGTTAATAAATATATAGATGGATATCAAAATATTGAATCGTTTTGTGAAATTCTTCATCTGGATTTAGAAATGTTGGGAATGGTGATTTGCTTTCAAAGCAGCTTATCCAATTATTCAAGCTCATTTATTTTGATTTATTTTAATTGATATTGAATAATTTTGTATGCGCAATGAAGCGTCGCGCATTGAAAGGATTAATAAAGGAATCCCTTTTATCATATTCTATGTTAATTAATACTTCTCTATATAAATACGAATATGTTATCAAGTTTTTCTAATATCATATAGAATTAAAAAAAAAAATCACAAAGAGAATGCAGAATGCAGTCTGCATTGCACAGGTAATGCAATGAGTGCGAGTGAGATGGCAATGTGTTTTTATGAATGGATGAATTGACGGCGGTGTATAGTACGTTCAACCTAAATGTACAAAGCAATTTCATATGTGACAGAAAGTTTGAATGAATTGATTTAATTTAAATTTACAATCCACATTAAAATATAATACTAAATGCATTATGACGGTTGTTATATAAAATATAATTAATAATAGCATAGGAATAAAATGTCTAATTTAATATATAAATATATGTGTTTTGTATAAAGTTGAACTGTCTATACAGCTGAGAGAAATTTCAAATTTGCCGTGCGCCAGTTATTCCACACCATTGGTCGACGTTAATTATAAAGCAATAAAAATAATGTTTAAATCACATTTTATATGGATTCTAATTTACAAAAAGATAATTTAATGTAAAATACAAGATCAAAGCCACCACCACAGCCGATGTTACGGCTCTACTATTACATGTCGACACCACTATAGCTGATTAATTACTCCAGAAGGGTTTTAAGAACTAACAAAAGTAACCCAAATGTATAGTAAAGTAAATTAGTACGACATTGCCATAAATATGTTACAAAAGATATCCATACATCTATTTTACTCAACGATTGGATACTGTTCTGAAACAATGAACTCAAATGTTTTGGAATAATAGTCGCTTAATAGAAAAAATGCAATGTTTATGCCAATTTGGGCATGCGGTATCAACTCCCAATGTTAAGTACCAAAGTTTTACGTATGTGATGATGCATCTTGGTTTAGGTTATGCATTAAAAAACACATTCTAAATGCAATAGGTAGTGTATAATACTTCAAGATGCGAGGAATGGCTGCACTAGGCGCTCTTAACACAATATTCCGTCGAAAGAGTGCACTTTCATGCACCAATAAACTTTTGTTCTATAAAAGCCTGATTCGTCCGATGTTGGCTTACGCCACAACAGTCTGAAGCAATGCGGTGAAGATCAATCTCACACAGCTTCAAGTAGTTCAAAACAAGGCAATTAAAATTGCTTACAACACACTTCCATACACTAATCTAAAAAGACTTCACCGAAATATCAAGCTTCTCCTTATTGTCGACTATGTTACAACCTAACTAAAAAAATAAAAATACATAAACCTTCTAAACCACTCAAATTCATTAATTGCTAGTTTCGGTAACTATACAAAAATAAGTACCCACAAAATACCCAAACGCTTACTCCTCGATACACTTCTTCTTCTTCAAGTGCCGTCTCCCCTTCGAAGGTTAGCTATCATCAGGGAGACAGCAGCTCTGAAAAGAGATCTTGCGCTCCTCCCGAACCACTGTCTTAGGTGTTTTAGCCACGAGGTGCGTCGTCTTCCGGGTCCTCTTCTTCCTATAATTTTTTCCTGGATAATTCACAGTTTCTAATACTTCAAGGGTTTTATTCATACGCTGCAATATCTCGTCGTTCCGAACTCTGTCCATCCACGAAACCTTGAGCATTCTTCTGTAAATCCAGAACTCAAAAGGATTCTATTCATTTGGATGTAGCTTCTGTAAGATGTCCATGCTTCTGCACCATAGTAGAGAACGAGAAATATATAGCAGCATACCAACCGCATTCGAAGCTCAAGGGATAAATCTTTTGTAGTCAGGATTTTTTTCATTTTTACAAAAACATTATGTGCCTGTTCAATCTTTGAGACTTCGAACGTTTCAGATGGCAATCTTCAAAGCTGGACCGGAGATTCTTCGCACCCTCTGACCACTTAAGGTCTGCCGGGGACTGAGGGCCATTGTTTTTTGTTTTCCAGCCATGATGATTTTACTAGGAAAGGTTGTAATGTGGTGGTTTTCCGTTGCCTTCCACATCGCACTAATTGAACTAATTGTGTTGGTGTTAACCATCTTGCTTCAATATTTTCTTACCAGAACCCAACCGACATCATTTGTCTTCGGATTCTGGAAGATACCGGTGTTGCTGCTGCCCAACACCAGGCATATTTGGTCCGCGGGAGATATTTGATTTCTCTTCTATCTACTATATCTGGTAGACCTTCCCCTATCCGCCACCCGGGGATGCGCTCTCTAGCAATGTAGACTCTGCCTCGGAAACCCTGTAAATTCTTTAGATTAAGTTTTAGTTATTTATTTTAAATGTAGTTTAGTTTATATCAAAATTTCTCTTGAAAGGGTTTTTCTCTCTTCATTTTTTCCCATGTCACTAAATTAATACACTCATGAAATATACTCGCAGACTAGTTGATATTTTTTGGTAATTAAGATAAAGATATGATATCTATAATTTAAAATTAAGATTGTTTAATGTAATAATTGCTAGATTTAAGTATTAATGTATTCTGTAATATTTACAATTAAGATTATTATTATACTAAGAGAGATTAAAATCGAACCTTTATAATAAAAGTCTAGGATTTACGAGGATAGTGCCAAAAGTACCAGACCTGATGTAGAAAGTTACATACCTTATAAAGCTTAAATTTAAGTTTGAAAACGCTACGTTAAGTATTTGTTTGGCATCTATAGTGAATGTTTTTAGTGAATTTGTAAATATGGAAAAAATTGATAATCGTTATGTGATACAACACATTTATTTGGAAGGTCTTCAATAAGTCCAACTAATATCAAATTGTGTATTGATTGAAAATTTGGACATGAATAAGCCGTGCGCGAGAAGTGGAATCGGCGGTTGATGCTATTTTGAGGAGCTCGACGGTTCTCACTATAAACAGGGTATCGAAGCTATTGAACATCGCCGGGAAAAGTGTATCAAGCTAAAAGGAGACTATGTTGAGATTTTTTTTGTGTTCTTTGTATGGTCGTATACTTCTGGGACTACCCTCGTATGTCACTGTATCAATGCATGGTATTGCGTATGCTTATATTTAATTGAATTTATATTGTATAAATAAAATGTTGGATACCTCTGATTTTTATCTGCGAGTATCCACAGCCTCGTCAACAGGCTCCGTTTCTCTGTACGGCAGTCTGTTCGGAATCTCCGAGCGTTGTGGTTGCGTTAGTCTTGCGTCAGTTTTGCGTCAGTTGACGCAATCGCTACTATCGTAAGACGGCAACAGCTGTTTGCTACTGTCATTTTTTGCCCTTCTCCGTTTCAGTTCGCGTCCTACCGCCAAGGGGCAAGTACTAAATGAGACCTAGGTCTTACTAGTGATTTAAAAGTTAACTTTGAATTGCGAGTGTTGCGATATCGTGAATGAGTACCAAGTTTTGGGTGTAGTTTTGTGGTGGAATCGATCAAAATACGAGGGACACTCCAACACTGCCGGACTCAAGGTAGGACCGAGATCCGCTTTATTTACTTTGCCAATTAATAAACCGATAAATCGGTCTTGTGTTGAAGGCCATTTTTCTCAGTAAAAAATGCCTACTTTGCATTCAATACATGCAGAAAGTTGCAATCAAAATTCAGCTACCATTTGAGTATAGAACATTCCATACTGTTCAAAACAGTATGAATCATATCAAAGTATCATTAATATGTCATTAAAGTCTCGAAAATATCACCCAAACTAATATTTGTAGCACATTATGATCATTTACAGAGAATTAGAATTTTCCCTTGTTGTCTGTTATTTATGTTATCATTATTTATCTGTTTTGTTCGATCAAGAATACATATTTGAGTTGGAACGTCTTTTGATGAAAACTCTTCATTCCGATAATGTGTTGTGAATCGCACAAAAATACGCATACGGTCTCCGAAGCGTTAGTTTCATATCTCTAGAATAGCGGCAATTAACTAAAACATGTAATTACGAGCAGCGAAAGAAAGATAAGATAAATATGTGTACGTCCAAACTGAAACTTTGGATTTATAATCCTAATCTTTGTGTCAATAATGTAAATAACCAGACCAATTCAAAACAAATTTGATTCGACGATGTCAAATACATATACAAATTGACTATTTATATGTTATTGTTGCATGACGTCAATTTACATGGTATCCATGTATTATATATGGCCTAATTCGTTTATAACGAGCAGCATCAACGAAATAAATTCCCCAAGACTTCAATATCATTGAATTGATTCGCTGTGGTAATCATCGATTCAGTTTATCAGCGACGGTTTCGATTTTATTCAACTTTTTCGATCGTGTCAAATCGATGGTTGCATTTTTTGCCTTTTTAGTTCGTTATAACCGTTATATTGCAATAATTGAATCATTTATCGATTAGTGTTGTGGCCTGAGAAGATCAAACAGATTTCTGGCATGTTGATCTGATTCTCCAAGCAACAGGCTGTCCATTCTATTATTTTTATGTTGCTGAATTTGGATCCACACAATGAAACTTAACGATTATCATTATCAACAATGATTGATACGCTAATATAATTTAATTTTAAATTCTCATATAAATGCATATTGAATATCATATTGGGTGTGTGGATAAGTTCCTGCCGTTTTTCGCTAAAGAAGTGAAATACACTTAAACCTTTTTTTGTGCGGTAGATGCGTTCTGCGGAATATCGCACAAAAAAGCTATGACTTGATGGATTTTAAAAACCACATAACTTTGAAACAGCCATATAAAATATATACTAAATCGCACAAAAAAAAGTTAATAAAAAACAGGAAAACAATAAGGCAATTAAAAATAACATTTTTTGTAACATTTAAAGGACGTATTGCATCATTGGTAAAGTTTTAAAGATGTCTAGCATCTGGCATCTCAAATGTCAGACATTCACTTGAGAAATATTAACTATTTTAATTAAAAAGTATCATCGCTGTATGATAATTTTTATTACGATTATCAATATGACTCAAAATCACACTCTTCTTCGTAAGAAATAGTACACCCAGTGTCAGAAATTAAAAAAAAAATGCTTTAAAAGAAACCGCATAACTTCGAAATCGCACAAAAAAAGTCGCAAAAAAGAAGGTTGCTCAGCTCGGAACAAGAGCAATGTCGGGAGAGCATGGCGAGTGGGATAAAGCTTTCTATTTCATCGTTTCCAGGTGGGTTTCGATCGATTTGTGAATTTCGATCGAATCTGAACAGTGGCGTAACTACTAATTGGCGAGCTTAGGCGACGCCCAAGGGCAGTAACTGTCTAATCTATGTGTATACATATATATAGTACATATATATTTTTCAAATTGTTATATTAACCTTTTACTACCGGTGATGTATTTAGTACACCTCGACTCTACTAATGGGAATATCGATATGAAATATAATAGATACGGACTTCAGAATTTGTATATTCCTCCGTAGTATAATTACGAATCACATTGAAGTATTATAGTATATAAGTATTCATCTGCAGCGACGGAAATAAATAATTTGTCGAGAAATCGGGAATTTTGTGAGTTTTTGCCGTGTCTTAGCAGACCAATTCTAGGTCTTCAAATTTTTCTGATTAAAAAAAATATTATTTTTGAAGCGATTAAACCAATATCTGCACGTTTTTTTTCCATCAGAGCATGATCACCATAGGTCTCCACAATGATTCTATGTGCTTCAGCTGCAGATTTAGTTTTGAATAAAGTAGTGCAATAAAATCTGATAGTGAATCGGCCGGAACTTATTCACACACCCAATATAAATACATACACGATTTCGGTGGATATCACTTTCACCCACAGTTTTGAATGGCATCGTTTTTATTTGCTAATGAGGTTTAACCGCAAATTCAGCTCTCGCCAATGTGATTGTTGTGAACTTATTGTTTTTTGTTGATTTTATTAATAATTTCAACCGTCCAGCAAATAAGAAATGGGTGCATAAATGTATCTATTGGTTATCGAATAGATATTGTTAAGAAAAATCATCATTTAAGCATTGTAGCATCATATATTGATAGTCCTGCCCTGGAGAGAATATAAAGATATGAACTGCAAAAGTATTTATATTATGATTTTTTAAAATATTTTCTTTGCATAATTTTGACTAGGCGACATTGCAAAGCTCTTAACCCTTTAAAGTGGAAGACTTCACTATAAGACAATGGACTCTTCAACTCGTTTCCATTTATTTTCGTCCTGAACTTTTTTCATGTCTTTCTGGTATCATTCCATGTCGGTCTTCGTCCAACTTTCATTGGTTACACGCGGTGGTTTTCTGCCATTTAGGACGTTTTTTATTTTGCCATGTGATATCTATCGTCTGCTGATTTATTCATTAGCTCGTTATTCGTCCAGTTATTCAAATAAAACCCCGATTCAAAGGGGGTTTTATGCGAAATTTGAGTAAGCAAACGGCAAAGGTCACATCCGCAAATCCCGTAATGGACCCATAGCCGAACTCGCGCGACTAATTGGAAAATTGTGTTCCGAAAGTCGACCTATGTCGGATTTTTCTCATCCTCCACATCTGCTCCCCAGCATCAGGGTAGAGGGATCACAAGCGTCGAGAGTGGATCGTAGAGCGTGAAGATGGGGAGACCTTATTGTGGACGTGACCAGAATGTGGACTACGATATCGCAACGCGGAAGCAACTCTTCGGACACGAGAGAAATATCATAAATCGCCTATTTTGTGTCAGACAATTATAGACGATCGAGGACGATTCCAGACCGCTGCTGATGGAATCGAAGATTAGATCCCCGTTCTGAACAATGGCAATGAATGAAATTCATTTGTGATACCAATCGCTAGCCCTTAGTGTGCTAAGATACGATATATCGTCGATTGTGAAACTAACTCGATCGCTATTGGCTCATTGATGGTTTCAAAAAACTTGAATATGTGTATTTTCTGTGCGTCAGGGTATCAGTGCTTAACCTTTTGGGTAGTGAGCTAATTTAAAATCATGTAAATCTTAGATGCTATATTTTCTCTGTTTCTCTCCAAACCAAACGCGCAAGACATGTTCCATCTCTGTCTGTCTCCGAGGTCAACGTGTAAGAATGTTTTATTTCTGAATTACTGGAATTCGCTCGCAAATACGCGACCGTACTACCATACAGGTTAACCTTGTAGTGCATCTTGCTTATACGTTAGCGCGATCAAATAAGAGAGAGGAAGATAGCAAATAAATTTACTTAAAGACCTGAAGAATCGCACACTTTATATTATAAATAACAGCGCTGGTATATTTGTATATTAATTTATGACCTTTTGGAAGTAGTTGTGGTCCAAATCATGACCTGATTAGATCCTAACTCATACGTGATCATACGCTGTTTCAAACAACCGGTGCTTTCATTTCAATCAATATTTTTAAAGTGATTCATAGCCTAAGGGTCCAGCAATTAATCCACTGTACAGCGTGCGGCAGGGATGCTACCTTATTTTATAAATGCATAACATGAACGCCATAGGATATATCACTACAATTTTTTCCCCCATGTTACAGAAAATTGAAAATATGCCCGAAGTAAGTTAGCCATCAGATATTTAAATGCTAGTTCGAGTTGATGACCGCCCGAATACCTATTTTCGTATAACACCATCAATGTGACTGATAAAATTCCTTTCTGCTGAGACACGAACTAAAATTTGTAAAATTCCCGATTTCTCGACAAATTATTTATTTCCGTCACTACAGATGAATACTTATATACTGTGATACTTTGATGTGATTCATAATTATATTACGGAGGAATATAAAATTTCTGAACCGCTTATCTATTATATTTCATATCGATATTCCCATTATTAGAGTCGATGTGTAGTAAATACATCACCGGTAGAGAAAGGTTAATATAACAATTTAAAAAAACATATATGTATTGTATACATAGATTAGACAGTTACTGCCCCTAGGTGTCGCCTAAGCTTGCCAGTTAGTAGTTATGCCACTGTTTCCGCCATTGATTGGATTCCCTAGTTATGAACCGATGCAAAAACTCGGCTTTATTGCTCTGAAACATCGCCAAATACTCGATTGAAACATCCTCACGACGCTGTTTTTGTTCCATTGTGAGCAAACACGGCACCCATCTTGCGTAAAGTTTTCTCATGTACAAATTTTCAGTCAATATGCGATGTACATCAATTTTAGAAATGCTTACCATGTCTTTTAGCTCGCGCAGCACGTCAAGTCAAGGACTTCTATCCTTGTACTTGGAGGATGCATCTAAATGTGGATGAATTCTGAATTTTGTCAACGATTTAAACCCGATTTAACCGTTAAAAGAGATATTTTATTGGGCTAATGGGACGCACAAGGAGCACCTTGTCATTTTTATGATCTGTGGATCATCCACATTTTGATCAAAATGAAATTGAGCGATGGTCGCTTGTAACTTGCAAAATTAAAACAATCACCCTATTGCGTTGTTCATAATTTTGCCCACAATGGATCAATCGCGGTTTATAACACTTAATCTGGCGAAGCCTGCACGTTATCGTCCATTTTATGAGGATATTTTGATGACCAATAAGACCATAACTCATCGAGTATCGATACCTTGAATATAAATGCATAACCAGTGACCGACAATTGACCTCTTCTCGTCCATCATCAAATGCGATAATTGAACAGACCTTGGACGATCGTTCGTGATATGCATATAATACTCGGAATGACCATTCTGCTCTTGGACTATTAAATCTGAGTGTGCTAATCTTCAGATAACAACGACCCACCTCGTCCCGCCCACTTCATATTAAATCACATTTTATTCTCCGTAAATAGATGCTTCATCTTCAATGGAAAATACTTGCCGTGATCAACGCAATACTTTCTGAGAACTCGACCGCATTCGGTATCATCAGATTTGTGCGGATGCCTTATCATCCCCCGTCATCAACCCTTGAATTCATCAACGACCCACATTTGGCAACCTTCGCCCGAAAATACATCCCGCTGCGCGAAATATTTATTTATACACTTTTTTATTTTTATTTCAACCTTTGCTTGAAAATACAATTTCCGAAGTCATCAAAATGTATTAAAAGACCGCGCTCGTAAAATGTTCGACAAACAATACGATCCTGAGACGAACGTCAAGTTTATGCGGGGCAAATATTTATACTTCAGCTCTCTGCAAATTACATAAATATTTTTGCATTTCCTTAAATCATTATTTACTTTTTTTTCGCCCCCGAATCTACCGGAATTCTCATATTTTTCGATGAAAATTTCAAACATCGAATTCCGAGCCGAAATAACGAAGCGAAAATTTTGCAAACAATCGTCATTCGCGCTGTAGTTCGCGTCAAATTCCATGAAATTTTAAAAAAAATCGACACTGTTCATCAAATGTATTGCCTAAATAATCGAATAGTCCGTCGTTGATGAAATATGTTCAAGATATTAATTTATAAGATTCCAGCGAAAGCGAATTAAAATATTTATTTAAGGCTATCTAGTACTTGGCATGCGTTGAAATACCACGCGCGCTTAGTATTTATTTGAAAACGCATGTGGAATAGTTACGTGATTTATTGCTTCAGGCCACGTGTAGCGCGGGCTGAAGGGCTAGGATCTGAGGACCGACTGTCTTCCTCTCTCCCGTGAGCGGAGCTCAACTGCCGTAGCTGCCAACGACTAATATGTGCCAATATGATGCAATGTTTTGGGGTGTGCGCCCAATAACTCACTAAAGTTTCATCGCAATCGGATGAATGAAGACGTTCATTTTTATATATGTAGATTTCAGAAAGAAAGATCAGTTGCGAGATTCCAGGATGATGAGCCTCTTCGTCCACATTGCTTCTATATTTATCGGGAAATATTTGACAAATACTCCCTTTTAGATCAACAAAAGCATATTTTTTATGAAAATTATTCATTCTAAATGTCCATATTGACTGAATTGATATAAAAATAATAAATGTCACGAAACCTGTTGTCTTTGCGTTGCCTTCGTTGTTGCAGCAGGTGTCGATTGCCGCTTTGTTCGGCTGTAGAAATCGCACCGGGAGTTCCTTGGAGTACAGGACACTCCGTACCATTAGTTTCGATGATGATCTCATAAAGACGGAAAGGGAAAACGGTTAAAATATTGAATTTTTCATGATATAGGATTTTCAATAGTTTCAAAAAGATAAAAATACAATTCAAAAAAAGAAAGAAAAAACTAAAAAATCAAATATTATTTTGAAAATATGCCCGAAGTAACATTAAAGCATCGAGTGTTTCGTCATTTAGTCTGAATCTGATTTTGGTAGCAAAATGCACGCTCAGCCTCCACTCGTCTGAGGTATCGTCATCAGATATTTAAATGCTAGTTCGAGTTGATGACCGCGTGAGCCCCCATTTTCGTATAACACCATCAATGTGACTGATACAATTCCTATCTGCTGAGATACGGACTAAAACTCGCAAAATTCCCGATTTCCCGACAAATTATTTATTTCCGTCGCTGCAGATGAATACTTGTATACTATAATACTTCGATGTGATTCGTAATTATATTACGGAGGAATACAAAAATTCTGAACCGCGTATCTATTATATTTCATATCGATATTCCCATTAGTAGAGTTGATGTGTAGTAAATACATCACCGGTAGAGAAAGGTTTATATAACAATTTGAAAAACATATATGAACCGTATATATAGATTAGACCAGTGTTTCTCAACCGATGCACCGCGAGCTTATTACAAGTGCACCGCGAAAAAATTGGTAAAAACGAAAAATTCTGCAAAGCAGTGAAAACCGAAAAAGTCGTTGGCGAAATTATGAAAGTCAACGAAAGAGTTAATGTAATTTGGAATTAGCCAAATCAATTGCGCGTATGTTAACCGTTTAACGTAGACTTTGGGTATTCTACGCCTCGCAGCCGCAGTCTGTTCAAAGTGGAGTAAATAAACATGCTGTGGAGAAACAATCGTCTTTGAAATCCAGCACCATCACCCTGTGGAATCCTTCTCGTCAACGTTACGGGAGACGCGGCAGTCGCAGACCGTCAGAAGCTCTATGAACTCTATGGAGCTCTATGGAGGTAACTGGGACTGGTCGACAGAAGCAACACGAACATAACTGGGCCCCGGTATTCAGCTGAGAGTTCTCGCCTACGTTACAATGGATAAATTTATTACCAAACGAAATCGTGAATCAGACCAAAATATTAATGACACAGGGAGTACAAGTGAAAGAAGTAGTGACGATATTACTAGACATCATACGTCTCATACAAAAGAAAATGTATCCAGTAAAATCAGAAAAAATAATCGACAATATTCTGAAGAATATTTATGTTTCGGTTTTACGTATTTTTACGCATTATGTATTTAACTCAAAGTATGAGTATATTTGAAAACTTCGGTATTTCGGATTGATATTGCGCTATTCGAAAGACTTACCTAAAACAAAGAATTTAAACATCCATTAGACCAAATATTTTGTGTGTATATTTTAGATGACAAATTAAATGTTAGCTCAAATTTATCTTGTAAATCTTATTATCCTTACTTGAGAGCTCTTACTGCATGAATTTTGAAGTCCTGGACACCTTTGGAATTTGGTTCACCAGCAGTTCTTTTGAACCACACTGTACAATTTTTCACAACGTCCATCTAAACTTAAGACTATTGATCGATCAAGGCTGGTCGATTTCGTAATCAAACAATTGCGGATTGCTTTTATATTAAACACGATTTCATACCTGAAATTAAATATTTGACACATTTTAGTCGAATTATTTAGCCGATGATATATTTTTAAAATGGTATATGATGTATTTTCTTTAATCTAAGGAAAAATTGATGCTTAATGAAGCTTTTAGCTATGAAATGCTAAATGAATCACTTCCGAATATCGTATTTTACATATACATTTGAATGTTAGTCATGACTTTAAAAAAATGATACAAAAATCGGACCTAAATCCTACATCTTAAAATAGACATCTTGATTTTCCAATCCACTATGAGTATTATTTCCGATCTGTGTTCTTGAAATCTCAATGCAATTGTTCAACATTAAACATTTCGATAATAAGCCTAATAATCGTATTACAATATACTTAAAAACTATGACTACTTGCCTCAATATTTTAGCTGCATGACGATCAGGATACAGTCTGGAACATGGATCACATTCCGGAACGGCACTGTATTAAAAAATATTACTTAACATACGCACATGCACATCCTAACATGTGAAAATAAAATATAGCTCTGCACCGAATATTGTTGCATAGCATAAACTCGACGCCTAAACTGGACGGACAAATTGAAACGCATTTATGACAAATTATTAATATTTATAAGAAATCTATTTTTTAAAAATCATGGGATTAAATAAGCTGGTGCGATATATTCCCAAAAATATTGTTTTTCAAAAAAAATCACCATCTTTTTCGTTGCATAAATATATTATTTTTTAATGAATTTCAAATTTGATAAAAATATTTTTGGGAATATATCAAAAGAGCTCATCTCAGAGAGAATCTCATGCATTCTTTCAATAGTTTTTCATAATAATTTTCATTTAGTATTAATACATTTATATTCGTACGCTCAGTTGAGCCGTCGAATTAAGCTAGGCGATAATCAGTGCGTGTTCGGTTCTTAGGTTATACGGTTTGGCTTAATCGTCAGAGGGATATATCTTAATAAATAAAGTGCAGTGTTGTTCCAGAATGCGTTCCATACTCCAGGATCTATCCTGAACGTCATGCAGCGTCGATACTCAGGCAAGTGTTCTTAGTTTTTTAAGTGTTTTGTACTGCGATTTATAGTAAATTGGAGGTCCTTGCTGTCTATTTTAAGATGTAGGATTTAAAGCCGATAAATAATGTTTTTTTTAAAGCCACGATAAACTTTTGATTTTATTGTCACAATAGACTCTTACATAGAGTGCGGACACCCCTCCCCCCCAACCTATATTTACCACTTAAAGAGAGCAAATATTTTTAATAAAATGCGTATAAATATAGACTTGTTTCTAGGGAAAAATTAACTAACTAAATATATTTTCAATGTTAAACATTTTTATATAATTTGACATAAAAAGAAAATATGTAAAAAAATGGTATGTAAATATTATTTTTTTAAATATGTAATAAAAATTATGTCTATGTATACAATTTTTTCGACTTCTTAATTCTGGTGCACCGCCACTTTTTCCCATGATCAAAAGTGCACCGTGACTTCAAAAAGGTTGAGAATCACTGGATTAGACAGTTATTGCCCCTAGGCATCGCCTAAGCTCGCCAATTAGTTGTTACGCCACTGTTTCCAAGCGTCCAGATTTCGGCGTGAATATCTCGATTTAGTAGCCTCTATCGTGCTGGTGAGGTGTACGATTTTTGGTAGATAAAAATTTCAATCCTGAATTTTTAGGGATTACGTTTATGCATTGAGATAGTCGATGCTTTCGGAAGACTAAAGAAAAAGACATGCAGCATTTGAAAAGACATGCATTGGAGTCGTCATTTAAATATTGTTTATTAGAGGTATTTAATATATCAATACGTTGATTAGTTGGCGAGTCATACATGCCATGTTGTTAGTTGATGCGGGCGGCGGCAGATGTTAGAGCGCATCAACAATTTTGTCAACGGTATTCAATTGCATTTTGCGCTTGTGTGTACAATGCCGTTATTGATCCGTCGCCCATGAAAGATTTGCAATTTGAACTCTGTATATAAGATAATGGATGGCTACGTCAGCAGATTCGGGAGACGGGCAAAAACTCATATAAGACTTTGAGGGCTTCGAACTATGATAAGATCGACATTGAGCCATGTCAATGCCGTTCCAAATTGAACCCGATAAAAAGTGGTATTTGTCTGGAAAATTGGGATGGATTGCGCTGTTAATTTGATGCTGAGGTATGGATCGTGAATTCGTTGTGTGCAGCGTTTATGTAATACGTCTGGGTTCGAATTCCTCTATTGCAATGTCGTTTTCCATATTTTTTGCCGTCATGATTGGTATTCATGAAGCATAGCGTTAGCGCAGTCTTCGTCGATGGCATGTCACAAAAGTCAATTTGTGAAATTGTCCATTGTCTTTCGCAACGTAACAGGAATGTTGGACTATCTTCTTAAAATGGTCTGATAGACGGCTTCAGGGATGAGCGGATGTGAATCATCGACCACTCCTCTCGTTTCGGAAATTTAAGAGCGATAAAGCTTCTAAACATGCTCAGTCCATTAAATTGGAAGATAAGCTAAATTGAAGTATCCTTGAACTTCGGACGTTGCAACGCGGCTGCTAATCTTCAGCAGCGACCGGAAAGAGGTGTTGTAACGGCGCCACTTTGTGCTTGCACAATGGCTCGAATGAAATTTGATTATGGTCCTCGAGCCAACCTCGGAGGTTTATGGTCGTGTGAACTGTACCAAGTGTTTATTTTGGCCTGAAAGATTTTAATGCTCGAGTACTTCCCTGCGGCTGCGATTCTCAATCTTTATATCGATTTTCGCTTTGGAGGTATTAAAATAATTGCCCCGTGAATAAGGCGGTTAAGCCGCTCTATGAACTCCGAGGTCCTTCGCCGGAGACGACGTCCGATCGAAACATTTATATATAGACGGAGTTCTGAGAATTGGAATTATTTTACAGCTTCAAGGACGCGAGGATAATGGACGATGGTCACGTGTGCACGGTTACAAGTCGATACATGGTTTGTCGAGTCGAGGGGTGGAATACCAGCGATGCTCATCGAGGACGTGTCTTGGTTCATGATGAAGACGTCATAAACGAGTTTGTGTCCGTTGCAGACAATTCCGATGTTGCGCTGTGGAATGGAGCGTATCCTGATGGAAACTTGTGGTAGAACTAATAACATCAGCAGCAAGATTAAACCGTATGCTTAACAACGAATACAGGCTCTGTCAGATCTGATCGATTTAAAACGCCATGAATTATTAAATTAGCAATATTTTAATTTCAAACCTTCAGACAATCCGACAAGTCCGTGATCTGTTTGTCCCGTATACGTTTCTATACCATTTATCCGATTGTGATGAAACTGTAAAGCGTTGTTGTGCGCATATCCGTGAATATTTTTGAATTAGTACAAGCATTGTTTGTGTACGCAATTTGTTTTGCGAGACGTTTAGCGGATGCACCGTGTTGGCGCATATTGGTCTGGTGAAGTGAAGCGGGGGCTGCGGGGACGGGAAGAAGTATGCGCGTGCCATACAGCGGTTGAGCTCCGCTCACGGGAGGGTGGCTGACAGTCAGTCTTGGAAGTGAGAGCAAGTCTACGGCGGGACAGAGTTGGCAGCCCTGGCCAAAAAACAGTCCCGAATTAACTTACGGTCACTACTTTTCTGCCTTTATTTTATTTTTTAGTACTTGACGCTACGTGTGAACAAGCCATAATGTTATGTATTTGAATTTATCAACGAAGAAAACACTTCCAAGCGGTTCAATTTTAGTCTTCTAACAGTTCTCTCTCAATCACGGTCAATTTTTGACTGACTGGAAAACGCGGCACACTTCTTTACAAAAAAATCAATAAAATATTCTAATTCCTAGAATTTGTTCCGATCGAATAAAATATTCGAATGCTTTACCAATTTTATATTTATTATTCGAATAATTGACTTTACGAATATTTGGGACCCCTATTCTAGACATTCCAAAGATATATATTAGGTTGGGGAATAAGTTCGTAGCGTTTATTTAATTCCAAAGTAGAAGGCCAGTCTACATTTTTATATGCATATGAAATCTTCTGGCAAACCTTGGCAGCTGGCATTTCGGCAGCAAACAGACCTCTCGAATCCGTCTATCTTCAATTGTCAACTGTTTTCATATCTCGCCAAGTGTCTCTCAAAACGACGCCTCTCATTGGCTAAAAAATCATAACAAAATGACGAGTAGGAACGGCATTCGTCATAAAACCTGGGACACTATCGGCGTAATATTAAGCTGTTGAGGAGCATGGACATACATGTATGTCCGAATTCTCATGTCCCAGAAAGAGCACTCTTGCACATTGATGCTCGGAGACAGACAGAGAAAGAGAGAACTTATTGCAGCTCGGGAAACTGAGACGGAGAGCTTCCTTGCATGCATCGCAAAGAAATGACCGAATATTATGTCCTATCGACAATGTTTGTTTTTTTAACTGCTTGCCGTTCTTCGCTGCGTGTTGAATGAGTCTTTGTCCAATTATCATTTCCTTTTAAAGGAGGAGCAAATGAATCGATTTTTTGTGTATTGTTTATGTAAGTAAATGACGTGATCTTGTATGCTATCAAATGTTTATTTACAGTTGACTCTGCCTCGACTTGAAGATTGTCTTACGTTGATAGGAGCTGACAGAAGTAATCGGCGTAAAGAGATTATGACATCAACGACTTCATCGATTTTAAATTTTCTCACTAGTGAAAAGGTTAAAAAAAAAGAAAAGGTGTTACACGAAACTGAAGCCAGCTTCATGTATAAGGATAAAATATAAAAAAACATCGTCTCTTTCCAAAGGGACTGAATTCGTCGTATGTCGGAGCTGTGCTGAAAGAGCGGAGCCTGTTGTACCGAGGCGCAAGATGCTCTTTGGAGTAGCCCTTCACTTCGGCATCTGATCGCAGTGGGGGTTTTTATTATGGTTTTAAGAAGCACGCGACAAAAATGTCAAGGAATTTAAAATTCTTCATTGACTGTTCCGTTATGGCAGCAGCATGACGTCTGACATTTTCAAGAAGTAGCAGCATACAGTGAATCTGAATGTGACTTTCTGGACTTTCATCACTATCCTATATTATCCATTGCTTTCGACCAAAATTAAAACACACACACACCTATTCTTGCATACCGGCAGGCACCTGGGTTTATAGTTTAACTGGATCTGTTACATGGTTCAGTGTTTAGTGCTTTGGCATTTAAAACACGTGAGCCAAAGATATTATTCATCCGTCTGTCATTAATGTGATTAATGTTGTCGTGTTTGCATAGCAAGCAATGCGGTCTATCGCATTTGGACCATGATTGTTGAACTATTCAACGTCGCTTACTCCTATCTATAATATGAATGCACCCAAGTTGCAAAAAAAAAAACTAGTTATGCAAATCGGTAGCCACATGTCTGGACAATCGAAGGCAAATGTTGATTTTTTTTCTGCACTCGGGGAATGTCTTCCGCCGGTCGATCAACTTTTTAATATGCTAAGCATTCCCTTGATTTTCTGCATTCCGCGGATTTTTTAAAAGCATTTCTCTCAAACGGTGAATGCAGTTCGCCGCCGAAAGGTTCATTTGCTTTTGTCCTCCCAGTGTTGCTCAAAACGTCCCTTGGGATGTTGTTTGTTGACTTTCTGGAGGGTGCACGATGGCTCGCATTTGCATGTAATCCTTCCAGTTGCTTGTTTTGAAAATCTCGTCGCGTTTAATTGTGGGAATTAAATTAAGAGGTACTACGTCAGTATACATGCGCTCATTAATTATTCTGTAATGTACCAAATAGCTGGAGTATCCTGTGTGAATAAATTTGTCGTGCTGTCCATGTCTTGATATTCTCCCGAATGCGTTTATTTATCTATCCACCAATTTATTTTAACCAATGTAAAAAACGGATCTCCCTGAGCTTCATAAGGCAAACTATTGAAAATGCACCAAACAATCAATACACGAGACCCCCTAGGACGGCTCGCATAGTGTCGTTTAACGATTTCTTATCGCTACAATGATATAATATTTAGAAAATTATAAAAAAAATGATATCCATTATATGATATAACAGCCGATAAACAAAATATATGAGTCGCCTTCAAAACAGGTTTTGCTAAGTCAATAGGATAATTGTTTCGTATTATTTTTTTTTAAATAAAATAATGAGACGACTTGTTTTACTGGTTGTTGATAGATTGTTTTACAAAATGTCTTCATTGATTAGACATTGAATATATTCTGTTTTTACACGGTGGATATGTTTCAGGAAATGCTGTACACACATCTTTAAATCTTTGCGGTCCTATGTCGAGTCTGGCTCGACATTTTGTTTCTACATTTTTTCCCTACCCAGACTTAAAATCATGTGTTTTTATTGTGCAGATAATATTTAGGACAGTATTTGGAAAGGAATTTTGGTTTTTTGATCCTTCATAGTGTTTCGCCTACCTGTTAGAGATACAAAGAAAAGGGGCTGTTGCCCGGATAAAATTCTAAAACACAGACAGTGACTCAAAACGCGCGCTTTCGTAAACAATAATAATAGTAATAATTAATAGTGTTTTATTAAATAATAACTTAAAAATTGAAAATAAAAAGTTTTATCTTAAATTGTCTAAAATATTTGGGGACAGCAAAGGATTAATTCGAGGCAGAGGCAATTGTAAATAAACATTGTTGATAGCATACAAGACCACGTTATTTCATTACACTGTTTCCGAGCTCAATGTACAAGAGTACTCTTTCGAATACGTGAAGGGGGGAGTCCCAGGCCCTGGGATAGTACTCCTTTAGGGGTTAAGTATCTGTAATGATTTTTCGATCGCTGCAAGTTCGCGCACTTTGGCGCCCGCCTAAAGCGTGTTATGATGGTACAAAATCACTTTCATCACTAGATATATTATAAGTGTTAAATAGTGAGGTTATTTTGATTGCTTCATGAACAATATCAACATTTTTTGTGTTTTATGGCTTTTATCTTTTGTGCCAAAAATACATGCCGTTTTTTACCTTTGTATAGAAAAAACAAGGCACGTTTTGTATATGCTTTTCAAATTGTTATATTAACATTTCTCTACCGGTGATGTATTTACTACACATCGACTCTTATAATGGGAATATCGATATGAAATATAATAGATATGGGCTTCAGAATTTTTGCATTCCTCCGAAATATAATTACGAATCACATCAAAGTATTATAGTATATAAGTATTCATCTGCAGCGATGGAAATTAATAATTTGTCGGGAAATCGGGAATTTTGCGAATTTTAGTCCGTGTCTCAGTAGATAGCAATTTTATCAGTCACATTGATGGTATTATACGAAAATAGGATGGTCATGGATCGTGGCTCATTTGTCATATTAGCGGTCCGAAAAGCGGACCGACTGAACATACAAACTTCGTGGCCATTCCGCCCTCTTTTAGAGCTTTTTGCGCCATTTTCTATGATCTGAGCGATCACGGAAGCATTGAACCTGTTATCTTAAAACTGCGTAAAATCAGAATCAATAAAAACAGAAGGATACAATTGTATTTTCCCATCTCCCGCATCGGCATGCACAAAGAGCAGATTTTATGCACTTGCCTGCAAGATATATCGATATTGCCGGGAATATTCTGAGCATTCAGAGGATGGCATAGATTGAATTTGTCTCCATCGTATATTGTATAGGAGAAGTCATAATGGGTTGTCTTCGCCATAAAGCCAGGGTGCTTCTCTTCTTACATTGTAAATGTAATTGCAAGCGGTGCACGTTGTTTATCCCATGTCGAAATACATTGCTTTTGTCGTTGTTTTCATATTTACGACCGTGTTTACAACGCTCTTAAGTGATAACGACGCAACTTTGTTATTGATGTTGCATGGAAAAATCTTATCTTTAGAGTGTGGCCGAATCGAATTAATCTATGATGGGTATACAAAGTAGAAAGGCGAAAATCTGAAGGCATTTTGGCAGCGAATGCGGTTGAAATGTCATCCGGAGGAGCATGGATTTTTTGATCTTCAAGATAAATAGTTAATATGAACGTATTGATGTCCTTCACCTTTAGTCCGGGTAAAATAATTTGCATCGAAGAGGATATTCCTTGTTTACATATATGACTGCAATACGACGTTTGTGGTCAGGCATGCGAAGGTTAAGTACTTGTAGTGTCGTATGTAGTATGGAGATTTTGATTCAAATCCGCCTATTTGATTTATAAATTAATAATTTCGGAAGATATGAATACACAGACAAACATTTTGTTGATAATAAACAATCCGTTTCAAAGGTCTGTTATAAAACATTTCGATTTTATTAGTGCGTAACGTATGAAATTGCCGAATTGGTTGATTTTTACCAATGAGAATTTGTATCCAATTTGTATAAAAATCGTTTTTTTTTAGAGCTTATAAAGTCTTCGAGACCTCTGGTCATATTTGGATTTGATGAATAAAAGGATAGCTGGTAAAATTTCATAATTGAATTAATTTAATTTGGAAATTGTGATTAGAGATAAGTGTGGGCGAACATTGTTCTGCAATAATATTGGTCCAACTTTCTTGATTAGCATTGTCTGTTTTTATTTTATTTGTCATTCAAATTATCAATTTTGCAACAATATGAATCAGCTAATCAACAATAATGCATCATTCGTATATTTGTCCATCACCATTGTCCAGATCTTTTCCTGTTAACACATTCCCGTCGGCTTGTACATAGCATTGTCTTTTGCCTGGCTAAAAATCACATGGCTAAATACGCATCAGTGCGTATTTAGCCATTATACACTGTTTAAAGACAGATTAATTGTTCGTATTCTTTAAATTCATAAAATATTTTTCATCACCAGGATCATTTTTTTTCGAAAATAAGACCAAGTTTTCCTTTTTTGATAGGTTCAAAATATGTACTATATAATATGTACTAATTGTATTTATTTTTTGAAATTAGTCATATATTATCTTCTTCTGGAGTCCCCATTTTCGTATAATATCATCAATGTGACTGATAAAATTACTGACAAATTATTTATTTCCGTCGCTGCAGATGAATACTTATACAATATAATACTTTGATGTGATTCTTAATTATATTACGGAGGAATACAAAAATGCTGAACCCCGTATCTATTATATTTCATATTGATATTCCCATTATAAGAGTCGAGGTGTAGTAAATACATCACCGGTAGGGAAATGTTAATATAACAATTTGAAAAACATATATGTACTGTATATATGTATACATAGATTAGACAGTTACTGCCAGTAGTTACGCCACTGTTTCCAAGCGTCCAGATTTCGGTGAGAATATCTGGTGAGGTGGACGATTTCCGTTAGATAAAAATTTTAATCTTAAATTTTTCGGGACTACGTTTACTATTAAGTATATTGCCTGTGCATTAGAAACAAAATTGTCAGTTATTTTATCCTATGCATTCTTCAACCATTTTACTACTATCTGGAGGAGGGAACGTAAATTGTCAAATAACCAACCTGATCAATTGTTGTTTGATATATCAAATTTTAATGCAAATAATTTTTTTTTGAAAAGACGGTACAAGTATCATATATCATAAACATTCAATTTTTTCTAGAAACTACTCAATAGGTTAAAAGTTAGAGTACTTTTTCTAATATGGATTTATTTTATACATATTCGCAAATATGCCCCGCGTCAGGCGAAAGACAATGCCCCGACGGGAATGTGTTAAAAACAAATATCTGCTCAGGTCATGATTTGCGTCACAGTAATTCATTTTTATTCATTAAAGCCTGAATAAATATATAACTGTATTGGGTGCGTGAATAAGTTCTCGCCGTTTTTTCTCGAAAATAAATCTTTTATTAAAAAAAAAATAGTAAAAAAACAAGTCAATTAAAATATTGCCTACCTGAAAATACAGACTGGAATTAAAATTACATTGTTGAGACTGCAAAATTAGGCTTATTTGTTTGTTAAATGATGAATTAATCCTTTGCGGTCCTAAAAAAAAATGTTCCAGTAGGTCCCTAAATATTTAAAAAAAAATTAGTTAGTATCACACAAAAATATAATATGATTACGAAAAAATATCGTAAGTATAATTGAATATAATAAGTTAACGAGAGCGCGCGTCAAGAATCGACAAGAGACCCACCAGAATAAAATCAATGTCGAATCAGATTCGACATAGGACCCAATGGGTTAATTTTAAATATGAGGCTATTTTCAGCAGTTTTTCAGCGTATCAGTTCAGTTTAGGTCTTGTATGCAGTTCATTTTTGTGGGTTGATTGTCAGCTAATAAATAATTTGAGATGCCTTTACGTCGAAAATTGTTGCGTCAATTATAGCGACGCTCTTTGTAGAAGTTTATTCAAAGAATGTGTATAGAGACTTATTAAATTTTCAAGATAAATAACTTTGGCATGTATATATGTATATAATGGCAGGGGAGCTCAAAGGAATTTTAATAAAGGAATACAAAGTACATAATTATAAAAGAAACGTCAAAAGAAAAGTTCTCCCCTTCGCGAGAGGGAAACAACTTAATGCTCCCCGGAAATATTCCCAATAAGCGCCGTGGAATCCCGTTGAGTTTCCATGCCAATAATTGCAATGGTTTTTGACCCGAATAATTTCCACGAATTTATATAGAAATAACGCAACGAATGATATCAAAGCGGGAAAATTTTGCATGCGAATGCCGTGGAATACTTTTATGTTTGGCTACATTGTATTGGTTGCGATGAATAATTACATTCGGAATGTACAGTGATTAGTGTTTAGTAGTTATTTTGAACGGATTTCCGTTTGTTGGAAACAACCGGATGTTCCGAAAGCGGATTATAATAATACAGTTTGCAGCAGTTGGTTGGAAATCTTGTATAGTTAAACGACGACTTGTTAACAGCGCCCAACACTCTCACCAATTTGTCTCTTTGATATATACATTTTAAATTACTATGGTAGAAAGTACCTACCTTATAAAGCTTAAATTTCAAGTTTGAAGATGCTACGTTGTTTCGTATTTGATTGGCAGTCATCAATAGTGAACGTTCTCAATGAATTTGCAAACATGGAAAACATTCGGTCATCGTTATGTGTTACAAAACTTTTATTTGAAAGGTCTCAGTCCAACCAATATCGAAGTCGAACTAGATTCTACTCTGGGAGAGTATGATTCTTCGTTTACAATAGCAAAATATTGAGTGGCAGAGTTTAAACGAGGCCGTACGAGCTGCCACGACGAACATCGTAGTGGTAGACCGAATGAGATCACCACGTCAGAAATGATAAAAATTAAATGAAAAATGAGCTAGCAGACATAGTAGACATTTCAAAAAGTGCTGTACATCGCATATTGACTGAAAATTTGGACACGAGAAAGCTGTGCGCAAGATGGATGCGGCGTTTGCTCACAGTGCAACAAAAACAGCATCGTGAAGATGTTTCAATCGAGTGTTTGGCGATGTTTCATAGTAATAAAACCGAGTTTATGCATCGGTTCATAACTAGGGAATCCAATCAATGGCGGAAACAGTGGCATAACTACTAATTGGCAAGCTTAGGTGACACCTAGGCGCAATAACTGTCTAATCTATGTATACATATATGTTTTTTTCAAATTGTTATATTAACCTTTCTCTACCGGTGATGTATTTACTACACATCGACCCTAATAATGGGAATATCGATATGAAATATAATAGATACGCGGTTCAGATTTTTTGTATTCCTCCGTAATATAATTACGAATCACATCAAATTATTATATTGTATAAGTATTCATCTGCAGCGACGGAAATAAATAATTTGTCAGTAATTATATCAGTCACATTGATGATATTATACATTGTATATATTTACAACTTCAGACCGAGAGATACTCCAACTGCGAGACTTCAATGTCGAACCACTTTTTACGTAAATAGGTTTTTCATAAACGTTGGAAAAAACCTACAATATCTTCTAGGAATCCAAACTTAATTTTAAATCTGTTCAACAATCTAATCTGCATTGAATAATAGACTTCTTCAGCGGAAGAACATAAACCCTCTTAATGCCGGACGTTGATATATAATCGTTGTCAACATTTGCGAAAAGTGCCAAACGCCGATATATCGTCGTGTATGCGATGGCGCTTAACTTTTAGCGTTTCTGTTTTAAAATAACTACATAGAACGTTTCAATGCATAGTTTTATATGTATTTAAATAAAGTTCAATTA
Source organism: Stenopsyche tienmushanensis (assembly GCA_008973525.1). Classification (NCBI taxonomy): domain Eukaryota; kingdom Metazoa; phylum Arthropoda; class Insecta; order Trichoptera; family Stenopsychidae; genus Stenopsyche; species Stenopsyche tienmushanensis. The sequence goes on from WACJ01000137.1 coordinate 398,371, forward strand.
AAAAAGCTATTTTCGCATCAATTTTCTTCGCAAAATGCTCCATTATTGGCTGATTTGTAATATCAAAATGGTTGCGCAACGCTTATCTGGCATATTATAAACGTTTGACATTTAAATTGACGTCTAGGCAGTATATGGACACGCTTGTGGCATATTTTTAAAGCGTAAATATCAAGTTTGTGCAAGGCGGTGTACATCTGTGGATTTATTATCAGAATGGGACGCATAAATATGACGAAACTGGAACAGATTGCAGTAATTTATCGTCGAGAGTCAAAGGTCTTTAGGGCTACGTTGTGGTCACTGGATTGCATGCAATTAAACGCAATAGAATTTTGACAAATTCGTCGATTGATCGATCGAACTTTAAAACGCGTTTTCGTTACCTCCGATGTCCCGAACTGAGTTTGGTTGGAATGTTTGAGTCGCAGCGGCAAAGGTCGCATTTTCGCAAATATTTGAGCTTCTCTCCGATGGCATATTAGATTTATTAGGTGAAATTATGGACATTTATCACGTCGACTTGTGTCTCGAACCGCAAGCTCCGACGACTCCTAATGACGTGCTCAAGTCGACACCATCGGCAATGAAAGAGAAAGTTGTCGACTCATGGGCCATCCATCATGTGTCCCGCGGTCACTGATACGAATCATTTTTACTCTTACCTTCGTCAGGAGTACACCTTCGTTTTGGGTGACCATGGTGATATATGGCCGAGAGCCTTTTAATTTGGAACGGTAATTTTGATGGAACAAGTTTTGAAATTATCTCAGGGACAGCCTCAAGTATTAATCTATATAAATCGCAGCTTAAATTTTGGCAAATGCTCAATGGACCCTACCTTCTTGAATTTTCGACAAGTATGTACTCATATGTCTCTCTCACCTATTGAGAAAAGTGATACGAATTTATTCATCTTCTTTATCGATCTTTTTTATTATGCGCGTATCTTTGCGGTCCTATGTCGAGTCTCACTCGACATTTTGTTTCGACATTTTTTCCCCCACTATAAAATATAATGCCTCTGTATAACATATTAGTAAAATATACAACTTTTGTAAAAAAATAATAGTGGTTTATTAAATAATAATTAAAAAATAAAAAAAACGTTTTATCTTAAATAAATAAAATATGCAAACGACTGTTACCATGGGACTGTTTACTTAGATTCTATTGTAATGTAGCACAAAATATAATTGAGTTATAATATTTTACTGTACACAGGGAATATGTACACTGCATGGTGCATAATTTAAAATATAGACAGGGAACTGTTATAGCGTACTTGAATTTACTTTTTTAGTTGTATATATATTAATAAAATAATAAGCACATCTTATTTACAATCATGTAATATTGTTCAAATAATTTGATTGATTCCCAATGTTATTGTTTTAATTAACATAATCTAAAGCAACTCGATCTACTTGATCTATTGATAAAATTGATCAAAACTCACAACTGAAAATAATATCTATAGTGCTTCAATAATTATTACAAAGTATGAAATAATTTTTCTTAAAATTTTGCAAGCATTTAGGGACCAGCTGGAATTTTTGTTTTTATTTTTGGAAGACTGCAAAGGACTCTTTTATAGATTTAAAACCTATGGAAATAATCTTCTAAATATTGAACAATTCTTCTCAATCATTCATCATCATAGAAAAACAGTTGTCATGACCTTTTCAGCATATTTTTACATTACGCGATCTCCAATTTTGGCATCATGATCTTCGTCATGTACCCGAATTCTAATAGTCTCATAATATCCGTGATAAAATCAATATGTTCATCAAGATTATGAGACATGGACTATAACTCGCAAAATTCCCGATTTCCTGACTAATTATTTATTTCCATCACTGCAGATGAATACTTATATACTATAATACTTCGATGTGATTCATAATTATATTACGGAAGAATACAAAAATTCTGAACCCCGTATCTATTATATTTCATATCGATATAACCATTATTAGAGTCGAGGTGTAGTAAATACATCACCGGTGGGGAAAGGTTAATATAACAATTTGAAAAACATATATGTACTCTATATGTGTATACATGGATTAGATAATTACTGCCCCTAGGCGTCGCCTAAGCTCGTCAATTAGTAGTTACGCCACTGTTTCCAAGCGTCCAGATTTCAGAAAAAAATATTTAGTAGCCATCAACGTGCTGGTGAGGTATACGATTTTTATTAGATAAAAATTTCAATCTCAATTTTTTCGGGATTACGTTTATTAATCCCGAGATTCATAAGTACCTAATACTGTCCGGGATCCCGGGATTGGATTCCCTAGTCATGTCTGATATCAGGCGTATGTGTACTACCCCTTGATGGGATTATTGCTAAGCGATTTCAATTACACGCTCTGGAATAATAGTGTGCAAACCTTAGACATTTAGTTTTCCATCAAAAAAACATGATATGTTGTCATTTAAACGGGGCTATGCGGACTCTGCTTTGAGAGCGCCCCCATTCCGTTCCTACGCAACAATGGTGTCAGAAGTGGGATGTTCACGTAGTTTGTTACATTTAAACAACTGTCAAATGATTATCGCTCATTTTTCCAGCGTAAGAATTATATTTTAAATAATACGAGGTATTTAGTGCTATGTCTATCATTCGTATAACAATATTTTTCTTAATTAACTTTCCGAATAAAACACATCCGAAACGTTTTGAGATTTAATTAAGCGGTGGTTTTTCTTCCAATATCGCTCTAAGCTAACTATCCATGACGATATTAGAGCGACTCCGTACATTGAATCGCTCAGATTTCCCCTTTTTAATACTCGGGTAGCAATTTCCCCTCGAAATTCTGAGCCCAAAGCCTGAGCAGAAATAACTTTGCGAATTATATAAATGACAGACATGAAAAGGACCATTAGAATACGATGAAATACTAGACGGAAAATCGGTTTTGAATTCTTGCAGCCGATCGCCTTTGAATACAAACCGAAAAGGTTAATTGAAACCCTACGAAATGAGATTAAAAGAAAAACGACTCGAGCCTCCGCTAAATTAACATTATATTTCATCGGATTTAATTGAAGGCTCGCAAATTGGTGTAAATTGGTTTCGGGCGAATCAATACCCCAAATTAACATTCGGCCCGCAGAGGTCCATAAATTTGACGCCTTCTTACGGATCGCGGCGTCAAAACGAGATCTTTTAAATTTGGACACATCCTAAGTGAAGGACGTATCGGAACTAAAAGCTTTCATATTCCAGAGTGGAAATTAAACCTAATGCAATGTCACGTTGTGTCGTGACCCTAATTTGGAATCTGCAAGAAGCTCAGCGCTAATATACACGGACGGCGCCGGCCGAATTAATAGAATTAACCCAACCGTACTTGCGCGGGGTAGTATGTAGCCCCATTTGCAATATCCATTCAATGGGCTGTTCAATATTGAAGAAATCAATTTCACATAGGCTTATGATAACCATATATTACAATATCCAATTTAATTGTATAGTACATTATAGTTTACTCTATAGGTCCAAGTAAAATACTGTATATTTTTATAAAAATATAAATATCAGTTCATTAAAAGCTTTCAGTGAAACACATGCTTGATAAAATTGTAACATGGAGCGCTACAGAGAAGTTACAGCTATAAGTCTGCGGGAAGGACATCTTCCCACAGACAAGGTTATCCGATGACTCTCCCGTGCACGCGCAAGAAGAGATAAAGACGTCTGAAGAAAGACAAAGCTATGGCTGTTAATTTGCATTTCGCATTTCAGCATCAGTGAAACAGCATTTCGTTGGCAATAAAAAAGCTGAAAGATCTCATTGAAACCGATACTTGAAAAACCATTGAGAAATCATTGCAAAAATTACTAAATTAATTGGTTCAAATGAAAATACACTAATATTTCAATCTTTGTTGCATCGAAGTGGTAATAAAGGATAATGAAATGTACGTTATTAGTAGTAATGTAGCGCTGTTAGTCTGAGCAGGTTTAGATCTTCCGTCTCTCTTTAGGTGCAATGTACTATTTCAACAGCGCTATCTTCTGTGGAGCTGCGAGAATATTACATCTGCAATAACCGACCGATCGCTTCTTGCGCGTGTAACGTTGGCGGTTGGACGGTGAGGCGGGAGTCAAGAAGAGTCGCCGGTTGGCCTTGACTGCGGGAAGAAGTCCTTCTTGCAGCCAGATCTCTCTCTCTCTCTCGTGTGAATAAAAAGTTACCTAGAAGAACGAACCCGTGCGTTAGCGCGACCATCCCGACGAGCGCATGGGAGCGGGAACTCGAGAGCACCCCCGCTCCTATGTAAAAGTGCCTACAAGAAGTTCCGTAATTTAGCGGGACCCATGGGAGAGGAAGGGTGGATTTTTCAATTTAATATCTTCAAAAACCGAAATCTGACATTTAGTCGATAAAAGTCGTTTTTTCCCGCGCTTTCAAACCTGCTCATATTTGAAAAAGTGGTTCGTTGCTAAAGTCTCGCAGCTGGGTCTCTCTTTCACAGAGAGCACACTATATGCGATAATTTCTTCGCGTAAAAATAAACAATACACATTTGTGTCTTCATTTTTGGTAACAAAACAATGCATTTGTTGAAGTTGGGTTATCGTTATTATTCGATAAATTTGATCAATTGTACAATGTACGAGTGTATGATGAGATGCAAGACATTCTTCGTCTTTGTCTTCCATTCACAATCTTCGAACTGCAATACACTCGTTTTTGTCTTTATCCAAATTCAACAAGTGCAAGTTGTTTCCATCATATTGTACGTTTCATCGTTGGCATTTCCTCTATGCAGAGCTGACGTAAGGGACAGCACGCGGAGCGCCAATATGAAGCCGCAATGTTGGCCCAAATAAAAAAACTGAGTATTTTTCACGATAATAGAGAATTGATAAAATATATATCAGCTTAAAAGTTTCAAGTAATTAACAGTATCTTTTGACATAAAAGAAAGACGATCCGTTCAATATGAACTCCGAAATAAATTGGTTTAAGGCTCATTTTTTCCCCAGGCAGATATAAAAACTCTGGAGGATTCCTATTATAATGTTTGATTGAATAAATTTCATCTCATGATTTGATAGATTATTGTCAATTAAAATCATTTTTGAGGGTGTCTTCGGAATGGATTTTTTTCAAACATGTCAAGTCTACCCAGGACAAGCCCCCGAAGACATCTCTGAACGATTTAATCCGATCATTCTATTAATACATACAGCATTTAAATCTTCCTTTGTCGACTTGATTGGCATTCAATAAGATAGAAGGCATTCTTTGAGCCAGTCTAGACTGATAAAATATATTTTCGCATCGGCTGAATTTGTTTACTGCAAAATCTTATCGCCTTTGCGAATCCAATCCTATGAAACGATTCGCAGTGTATTAATTTTGCGTATAAATTTCCAGCATTTTATATTAAAATTCATCCCTTAAAATAACCGAGGGAATAAAAGCCGCCATACTTTCGCGAATAATTTAATTTGACGTATTTTATACATAGTATTGTAGCGACTTCGCAATGTAAATTAAATCGATACTAAAGCGACTTATGTGCGTGTTCGCTTCGTTTCGATTGCTCACATAGGGTGTTTTAACCATCACAGATTTAAATATATTGTGGTTAATATGCCAAGTATTTTATAACAAGGATTTGCTTCCCGATTTTTACAAATGTAATTTGAACGTTGGCAACATCTGTCCATAGAAGAAAGTCCCTCAACACCCGAAAACAGTGATCGTTCCCGAATGGGCTTATTATGTTTGAGTCCACGAGGACATGCTCATTATCTACTTCGAATGGCCTCTTGCGCTCTGAACGCGGGGATAAAACTGTCATTTATCACCAAAAATGTCGCAAAAAGCCCTAAACACCATAAAAACAACGTAGTATGTGCGTGTGCCCAACCGGTCCGCTTCTTGGATCGTTGATCCGACGAACGAGCGCCTCGAATTAATAAGTAGTTAAACATCGAAATCTTATTTTTAAATTCTAGATTTGTAGATAGTAATAGGTGGACGTTTTGTTTGAATGTGTGCCCTGTCCTCGAACATATGAAAACCCTATTTGAAGCAAATGAAATAATTTTGGTTATTTTGCTGTACAACGCCTCATAGAATAATCTGAGTACTTACAGATTTTGAATTTAATTAAAATCATTTATGACGCCTTATCAAATTTTGCCATTCGTGCAAAGTTCTTGCATGAATTTACCAAATTAAGCCATGGAATTGCACCGATGTCGCACTGGAGGATTGACGTGATTAACTCGCGACGAGTCTCTTCCAAACCATGGGTCGTATTAAAATGTTAATAATATGGTCCTTCGTATGTGGTTTGCTCAATATTTTCGCGATACAATTAATAGACAAGCCCTTTGCCTTTTAATTAAAGCCCGAACGTCCTTTGCGCAATGTTTCCGGCGCGTGCGAAATTGAAATTAACAACCGCTCGTGTTATTATACGTATTAATAAATGATTGAAAGCCGGGTGTAGATTAATTTTGATCAAATACTATGGAATCTAATTCTGTGTACGTGCCAAAATATTCAATGGAAGTGTAGTGTGGAGTTGGTACGTGTGGCAGATTGAGAGCCAATGTTTGTATGTTTCTATTGGTGATGGAAAAAAAGGTAGTAAAGTGGAAGGCGACGAAGGTCGGTCGCCATGACAAGAAGAACACTCATTTAGGACTCTCTCTCGGTACCAAATAGATGATTTTTTATGCTGTCGACACTTAGGCTGGGGGTGGCTGTTACGAAGGGCACGCGATGACCATCACGCCGAAACTCTTCTGGCAGACAGACAGCGACTGGCAAGCGTGGAGGGTCTTTGGTAATTGCAACCCTATTGCTAGCCCTGCCGTGTGGTCTGTTCTGGGTTTCCCCGGACTAGCCACACAGAGTGTCTTCCACTGATCTTTAACCCTAAGGTAAATGCTACGTGCAGAGCGTCCAGGCGCCCACCCTTTTTGCTCCTTCAGAGAAGGCGAGATTTCCACAGGCAGATTAGCTTCAGACTACGTGCACCAGAAGGTGAGTTGGAGAAAGAAGGACATAAGTTATCCCTTTTTTTCCTATGGGAGAGGAATCTTACATTAGACACCCTGGAGTTAGATCCCAGAGTTGTGTCAGACTTTTGCTGACTAAACCCTTTATTTCCGTTCTCTGCCCCCCCCCCCCGGTATTATTTATCACATTGTTTCAGAAGGACAGATAGTCTGGTCATGTGTATGACCCTATTCTAGCATTGAAGAGCCGCATTGCGTTTTTGGCGCTTATAATTTCTTCCACGTATTCTCGCTAAAGGTCCCAGTTCTCCCATCACCATCATGCTGTGGACTACCCCAAGTGTTCGTTTTAGTATGTTCCTCTGGGGCGCCCAAGCCTCGCAATCATCGATGGTGTGTATCGCGTTGTCGACTTCTGCTTGACAGTGGTGGCATGCCGTGGATGCCTCCTTGCTAATCCGTTTAAAGTAAGTCCTGAAATATTCTTGCTCCGTCAATACTTGTGTCAAGCAGAAGGTCATCCTTCCATGCTTTCGGGCCTTCCACCAGCTTATGATCGGAATAAGTCGATGGGTCCACCTTCCCTTGCTGGACTGATACCATCTCTTTTGCCAGGCTTCTTTCAGTTTCTGGTCGTGTTCCATACGATTTTTGAGATCTTCAAAGTCCAAGGCCCTCTTCTTTGCCTGAAGGTTCTACGGGGGATTCCAGCGATCACGAGCACCGCGTCTTCGGATACAGAAGTTAAGCTAAGTTCAAGGAAGTTACTAACGCGAGTTCATCACGACTCCAACCTCAGTTTGAAGGGGACTGCAGCAAATGACGATCTGCTACCCCATCTCCATGGTATTCTTATCGGTTCGTTCATTTGTGGTACCTAGCCACGGAGACGAATCGTTGTTCGAGCAGCCTAAAGCCGTTCTTCCCTGTATACACTATGCTGTTGGGGATGGTGGTGATGCCATTTTATGGGTACGGAGCACTATAAATCAAGAACAGTTTTGTTCGTGTATATTTTACATTTTGTAACGTCCGGGGTCGACGCCTACATGGTCTGTTTTATATCGAACGAAGAGACGCCGAAAGGTGGAAGATGATCAGAAAAGGATTTGATTTGTTTGAGATGTTGTATTTTCAAGGTATATCGAATAGATGGAGGAAATGACGAAATGCTTTCTCTCAGCCAAGGCTTATGGCTAACAGCGGTAATTTTGCCGCACACTACATTTTTTTCATCAATGGTAGTTAATAAATTTGCCACATAGGAAATGCACGCAAAACACTGTGAATTATTGCTAATTTTCCCCGAACAAAAATAAAAAAAACAGCCCATCGGCTTTCCTTTGAAAAGTTAGCGTACTCCAAACTGAAAAGAACAATTGAGACAAATCCTGAGCAAACAATTAGAGACATGTTCGTTGAACTGGCCGAAGTTTTACTCAACTTCGTTTCAACTAACAAAACCTTAAAATTCAGACCTGAAACAAACTTTCAGCAAATCGAGAAGAACACAAGCTCGTTGCCGTCTAAAAACTAAGCAAAAATAATTAATTCGCTATGGAAAAATTGCATATTATTATGCGATTTCAATGACTTCAATCGTTTCATTTTTACAGAATTACAAGGCGCTTTATTTTTTAAAATAAATTTTCATGTCCTGATTAAAAAATGCGAGCAGCCTTAGATTATGACCTTTGAAATTTATTTTTGGTATACAAGAACAAAACATTTGTCTTATGTCAAATGTCGTTTGAACACGCGGGAGATCTGGCCGCGGGAAGGACGTCCTCCCGTAGCCAAGGCTATCCAACAGCTCCTCACGATGCCCGCTTGCTGCACTACACTAAGATGATGCTATTAAATTGAGACATTGCACCTAAAGGGAAATACAGAATATGCCCCTGTTAATCTGGTGAATTAGATTTATAGAGATTAACAATTTAATATTTTTTTAGCATAAGCATAATATGTTACTAAAAAATGCGTGATAACAGACATTTTCTAGCTAAGCTAAGTTTGTGTTATATATAATAAAATAGGCAAGCTGTTGGTCTAGCGGTTGCTTTGTGCTACATATAGACGCACATATACGCATATATACAAGAGTGACGGAGACAGAAACTACAAACGATTCTCTCCCTCATTCCAACTAATTGCCGCTTGGAGTTTCATTTTTCGTGATGCTCAGGCCAATTTACCTTACCGCGTATATAGAAATTTTATTTAAAACATGCCGATGGTTTTATTTGTTATATTTATTGAGTTTTTGTGCAAATGTATTTTTAATGATGATTATGAATTTAAAGTTTTTATGCCAATAAAATACATCGGCGGTATCGGAAAAGTCTATTTAACCTCATTAGAAATCACTTCAGAGTTTTGGGAATTGCCAAGTTGGAGCTTTTGGGTCATAATAGACCACCGCCGCGGATTAAGACCAACCCATGTTATCCATAATGAGCTCGATTTTATTTTCGAACAAAATGAAAAATTCTGACCTATACACGTACATATTTTTGACAAAATACATGTATGTACTTTAAGAAACATTTCCTTCCGGAGAGCAGTTAAAAATATTTACCTTTCTATCGACGTGGAAGAAAACAAACGTTTACATAGTAAAGTACACGACGTGACTTTCGGCAGAATGGAAAGAGTTCTCACAGCTAAATTATATGGGAGAAAGTTCAGAAATAAAGTACACGTTTTTTTTTCGGGTAATTGCCAAGCGAAAAAATACGACCACCAAACAACGTAATAAAAATGGAGCACGGCGAATTCGCTTTAAATTTCACCAACCATGTCATCATGGCCATTAACGTCTTATTACGTATCTCTCGTTCCAATTTTCCAATATATTATTAACGTAATACGGTTTAACAACGAGAAAAAAGTGACACAAACACTTGTGCGAATTTATTCCTCGATATTTTCGCTGTGCAAATTTCAAATATGTTTTAATCCGACATCGAATATGTTCGCATATTGAAATGTATGAGTTTAATTGAGCACGGCATTAAATGTTCATATTGAAGTCCCTCGACGATAAAAATTAAATTCTGAGCTTTATATAGAAAAATATTCATATACGGAGTGATTTTATTATTCATTTTTTCATTTTCATCATACCATGCCTATTGATATTTGAATTTTTTTAAAGAAATAAATCCACAGGGTGAAAGTTGTATTAGATGGAATGGAAGCTGTGTAAATGCACTTTAACCCGTTGATAATGAAAAACGAACATAGTATGCTATCAACGGTGTTAAGGTTCATTTATTGATATACAGGATTGATTCACGCTGCGCGGTTCTGAGAGAAAAATGGATTTGTGTGGATGATAAAAGATGCACATACGAATCTACATGCATCTACATTTATGTAAATTTAAAATTAACTCACCAATCAAAGGGCTAATGTATACTGTACTTAAGATCTATGGACATTTAAAATGCCTTCATTGAAGTATGGCATCATTCTCTATTACAATAATATGTATAAGAGTATAAGAATATTTTCCAAAGAAACGTGATAAAAGTGCAATATTATATTTGAATAAATAGTAATATTGTTTTATAAATAGAAGCATGGCATTGAAAATGAAGCGCTATGGATCGCAATATTTGAGAATATTTAGACGTGTATGGGTACCTTTACAACACGACCCTGCCATCGATGTACCGAGTGTATGATGAGACGCAAGAAACTTGTCTGTCTCTGATTCATTAATCTCCGCACTTAATGTGTGAGAATGCTCTTTCTGTATCACTCGAGTTTGAGCGCACATATGCGTGATTACTCATCAATGGGATAGTATCTGTTTAAGGAAAGAATTTGATGCCCATAAAATATGGTCGGTTTCATAAGATGTTTTAATATTTTCCAGTAAAAATTCGAATCATTTCATTAGTCGTGAATATTATTCGGTGTTTGCTTTCCACACCGTTCTTCCCAGAAACGGTTGACCGAAAAGACTGACGCACAATGGCTGGACATGTAGATGACAGCCATTGATGCCGCCCCATGAAACGCCATCCCATTTTCCACGAAAACTAAACCTCCATTAAGGTACAATTTTTCACAAAATAAATACGCAGCCAAAAAGCAGCGCCTCCTCGCTGAAATAAATTGCTGAAATCTCGCTACAGTTAAATTTTCAATATCCTAATTTCGCCGAATGCCAAAGACACGGTATTCTATACATCAATTGAAAAGCGATTTTTCACTCAAATAAATGAACTGCTCCCGTGACATTTTTTTCTTTGCTCCTTTATTCGCAAATGGATTGCCATTTTTGAACGTCTATTTCAGGGGAACAATCAGAGGGAATTCGCCCTCTTATTATTATACACAGCCTTCTCGCAGTGTCACCGTAATATGCGAAAGACTTTTTTTCTCGTCCCCATTGTTTGTAGCCTTTAGCAGAGACATCGGTCGACAGTATAAATAAAATTCAGTCTGGAGCTCCAGAATTGGAATTTAACTCTAAAAAATTCCCGCAATTTTCCTTATGATTAAACTACGCTTTTTGACAGCATGAATTGTCGCGAGCCTCTTTAGATGATTGTATGGCAGATTTTTTTATTATTTATTTTATTCAGTACTGTTTTGATAATGCCGTATGAAAAATGTGTGCATGGTATTAGGACAATAAATCTTTAGATATTTTCGGCTGGTGTACATGTTCTTTGAACGATTTCATCAAATCAAGACCATATTTTCAGCGTAAAAATTTTAGCATGCCGTGCCAAATAAAATAAGCCTCATCACTATGCAAACCTGTGGGGAATAGTAATTGATCCACACGAACCATTTATTAAATTAAACAATTTTATATTTTAAGGGAATTAAAAAGTAAACAATTTATCTATAGTCAATAGCTTAGATGAATGATGTCTACACGTGGGTCCGTTCACTATCGGATTGTTGAAACATCAATGAAAAGCTTGTGTGGCCAAGATATTAATTTTGTGCTCTTAGAAAGCGCACATCTATCTGCGGCCAAGACTGTCGGTCGACTCTCATCTTCTTACATGTGCGACCGCTATTAGTCCTGCGAATTGTACCCGCACGGATTAATAGTGTTGTTTCTCCCAAGTTATAAATAAATTAAATACATAATATTTGCATACTATCAAAAATTAGAAGAATGAAACAGGATCTTATAAAAAATAATTGGAACAAATACTCAATTATATTTGTTTTTACACGACCGTAGATAAAACTATCAATAGTAATATTCTCTAATTTAATATAACAGTATATCCTCAATATTCTAGTTCATTGGTGTCAGAATCGGCGGGTCATTAATGAGCCGAGCTAGATAAAATTGAGAGTAATTTAGTGGTGTTTGGTCTCTTTTTAGACAAAGTCCATACCCTGCGCTGCTGTGTGGTCTGCTCAAATGCCCTCAGACTTCAAAAGACACCAACATTTTGGTGGTAGTGTGGGATTTTTACCCACTAAACCCCCCTCCTCTTCGGTTGCCACCCGGTACTACTAATTAAGTATTGTGCAAGAGTGGCAGCGATGTGTCCCCCACAGGCTCTCCATTTGTCTCCTACTGGAAGTCATTCAGCATCCTCTTTCTGCCGTATAGCGCACGTCGTGTATTTGCACCACGCATTCCATGCCCTAGGCGCCGTTAAAATTGAAGGCACCATGTTGCTAGGGGAGAGTGAGCTGATTCGCAGCTCCTCCCGTAGAATGTCCCTTTCGGTGCTCCATGCTGGGCAGACTTATGTTGTGTGTGCAGCATTGTCGTATTCTGCTCCACAGTGGTGGCACTCTAGGCCAGTCTTTTTGCCTATTTTGTGTAGGTAGCTATTAAAATAATACCGATTTTTAACGTAGTTGTCCCATCGGAACTGCCACGCTACCATGGTGCTTTGCTTAGCGTTATTCTTGTCTTCGCCTTTCTATATTGCCTGTCTCTTGTAAGCAAGCAGGTTGATTGGCGGTATCAGTGCCAGGACGGCATCATTTGGACTCCGTCCATTAGCGGCTTCCTCAGTAGTCCGTCGTACATTACGTTCCACAGGGCGGGTCCGAGCACCGACCCTTGTGGAACGCCTGCCGTCACTGGTTTTTCTCTTCTCTTCCCGTCGGTGTATGCGTAGATAAGAGTTCTCCCGTGCAGTTAGCTCTCTATCATTCTGGTGAGGTATGGTGTGGTGTCAATTTCCTTCATGGCCCTGAGGATAAAGAGCCATATCGCCGAATTGAAGGCATTCATGACATCTAGCGCAATCATTATCGTGTGTCTACTTGCTTTTACGCTGCCACACCACGCCTGTTTCACCATGTCTACAACTTGGGTGATGGCGTCGATTGTGAAGCGGTCTACACGGAAGCTGTATTGCTGTGGGGAGAATCCCGTTTCAATATGCTGGAGGATAAGTCTTTCCACAGCGGCCTGTATGTCGATGGATGAGGACCAGCTTCTGCCTTTTGCTGCTGGAAGATCCCTCCTGCTAGGCAGGTGTTGTATACTGTCACCAGGACTGCGACTAGGCCGATGACTATGTTGGGGACACCATCCAGTCTCGGAGCTTTATTGTGCGCCAGTCGCTTAATAGCCGTCTTCTAGCCGTATCTTCTGTGGCGTTGTGGTCACGTTGCGTCTGAAATAAATGTACCGTGATGGACAGAGAGCGCACGCGGGTTCGTTATTCTTTCGGATCGCTATGGACCGAGCGAATGAATGTGATCGGATGTCGAATAAAAATACTCTTAGATTTCTTTATTGACGATGATAAAGAATTTCGACTATCGTTATACCAACATTCGCTGAGACGATCAATCCATGCAATCCATCTCCAATTTGCGCAATTTGAATTTGAACTCGAGCTTTTATAATAAGAAATTAGCTCCCTATTTTTTTAATGATTGATTATGTGGATAAGTTCCAAGTTCTTTTTTAAATTTTGTATCGCTGTATGAAATGCAATATAAGTCCGCATAATTTTCGATGATTTTGTTGCGAATTCATAAATTACTTCGATTTGAACGTTGAAGTATTATTGGCTAAATGTACTTGTACAAGTAAACGTTATCTCTTCTAGTGTCTCCTCGGGTGCCATTAAAATTAGTGTCCATTCATTATCCTGTCCGAGCTTTCGTATTTATGTAGATGGAATTGTAGGGACCCACAATTCGCAAGTTTCGCACTATTTATTATAAGCAATGACAACTATTTAGCTTATCTCCGGACAATGGCCATTCTGCGCGTTCTGGAATGGGGGACGTTTTCATCACGTAGCACAAAGCAAAAGTGAGCCAAAAACGCTTCGTCCTTTCACAATGGCGAATCGGGTTCGACATTTTTTCGGTTCGATCGTACCGATAACTTTTCACGGTTCGTGTTGTCCTTTGTTGGCGCGTCCTCCTCGACAAGTCCCGACATTTCGATTGTTGTTTTTTACCTTTTAAAAACCGAATCCCCCGCCTCCCATGTTTACAAATTGGAATTTAATGTGATGAGCTTATTAACTGCATCGATGAGGACTGCTCCAGGAATGTTGCCGGAAGAGTTCTTAACCATTGGTGGGACTTTGACGTCTATTTTGATTGCGTTTATCGCCGGTAGTATTTAACGGTTCAAATTGAGTGGGTATTTATGGAGCTGCTAAAAGCAATATGTCCAATAGGATATTTATACAATTAATTTACATTGTTAATAATACATATTTTTTATTTTTGTTGCAGGTAAATTCGATACATTCCCAACAAGGCTATACATTTTACATACGGATCATGTGAGTGTTAAATGCTTTTAGTTTTCGTGGAAAACAGGATGGCGTTTCATGGGACGGCATCAATGGCTGTCATCTACATGTCCAGCCATTGTGCGTCAATCTTTTCGGTCAACCGTTTCTGGGAAGAATGGTGTGGAAAGCAAGCACCGAATAATATTCACAACTAATGAATTTATTCAAATTTTTACTTGAAAATATTAAAACATCTTATGAAACCGACCATATTATTATGGGCATCAAATCCTTTCCTTAAACAAATACTATCCCGTTGATGGGTAATCGCGCATATGTGTGTTCGAACTCGAGTGATACAGAAAGAGCATTCTCGCACGTGTCGCACGCAAGTATCTTGCGTCTCATCATACACTCGTACATCGATGGCAGGGTCGTGCTGTAAAGGTACCCCTACACTTCTAAATATTCTCAAATATTGCGATCCATAGCGCTTCATTTTCAATGCCATGCTTCTATTTATAAAAAAAGTTTCAGTAGGTCCCTAAATATTTTAGACATTTTTATGTATGGTATCTCTCAAACATTGGCCTAAATGAAGACCCAGCTTTCTGATACATGTCATACAAATAAAGTTTGTCTCCATCCTTCCACCTGGAATTTTTCTATTGGAACATACTAGACAATCTTTGTGATTCCCCTCCGGACTGGCATAAATAAAATGAGGCTTATTTTCTAGTCGTCGTTCCTTGTCCGTAGTGGATACTCTTGATAATCTTGGTTTTCTATTTGGGTCTCTAAAATCACCAATGAGGATCAATGATAATTCCGTACGAAATGTTTTGTGTTTCGTCAGCTTCTTTCCTTCTTTCATGGCGCATTTTTGTGCAAAATGTAGGACATTGATTATGGATACCTTAAAAACTCAGAAAAGCAGCTTTCTCCGCCATTTCAGGGGTTTCCGGATGAAACAATATGATGAAACGTACTGATCCGCTACATCTACACCTCCCATGTGCTTGGTGTAATTTACTATTATACTAGGTTTCTGCGCTTCTTCGTTTCTTCTCGTGGTAACTGATGGTGTAGTATCGACAATGGGGGAAGATGTATTTGTTCAGAAATTTGATTCATCGTTGCTTTTGGATACCCCGAAGGTTCGTGGTGCTCGAACAGGAACACTCATTTCTTCATCTGAATCATTTCTCCATCTGGATGAGGGCGGGATTTAATGGTCGGGAATAATCGGAGATGTTCACGAGAGCGCGTGACAAGAGTCACTGCCTGTGTTTTAGGATTTTATCCGGGTAACAGTCCCTTTCCTTTGTATCTCATAACAAAATGTCGAGCCAGACTCGACATAGGACTCACCGAAATAAAATCGATGTCGAGTCAGACTCGACATAGGACCGCAAAGACATAAAGGGAAAAAATGGAAATTAAAAATTAATAGGCTGATAAACTGTAATGTAAAAATGTTGCTAGAGAAAACCTCAACCTAAAAATAAAGTCATTTTTTGGACTTATTTACATAATAATTTGGTAGAGACAATAGAAGGTTTTATAAAAAAAGTTTGTACCAAATTTGAAGTAAATTAGTGAATTAGAACTTGAGATATCATGTCAACCGTGTTTCAAAAAAAAAAAAAAACGCGTTTAAATATTTTATTCTGTTAGGATCGGCTTAATTGTCACCAAAATAGCTATAACTTCATAAATAATTGGAATTTTGGTTTTTTTTAATGCCTAAAAAGTCTAAAGCCCTCTTACTGCTCAGAATTATATCAAAAGTGATTCTATTTGAAAAGCTATTATATCAAAAGTGTTTAGACCCTAAGAAAAATGTGGATTTACACAAAAATGTGCGTAAACTCACTCCGAATCAAAGGGTTAAAACAATTTTTTTAGGGTGAAATGTTAAAAAATCTGAATGTTTCCCAAATGCATTATCGTCTTCTGAATTTTGGCCTATCCCAGATGCTATTTGCATCAAATTTGTTTAAACAATGTCCTTTTTCTGCATATATTCAATGTTAATGGATCTTATTTCTTAGATATTTTGATTTCTTCTTCAGCAACATTGTACAAACTTAATCGCTAATTGTAATAGGTTGCTAGATCTGACATATCAGGGTACTTTTGTTACCCCATATTATTCGGTAAATATGTGTATAATAAGTTTAAATACATGTTGTTTCTTACATACGTTGAGGTGCATTTTATATAAGGCTTTGAGTGTGTAACACCCTTGAGGAATTTTCAACAACCCCTAGGGTAATAATAACGCCCTCTCGGTGAATACAAGCGTATACGATTAAGAAGAAACACAAATTTTCTCGTCGGGGGTTAAAACGCAAAGCACAAATTCTTTTTCAAACTTTAAAATATATTTGAATGTGTGATGCAAGGATATTCACCCTGTTTTTGTTCGACGTATTCAAACTCCAGACAGGCACATAAAACCCGAAACATAAAAAATACATAAAATTAGCTCCGGTAACATTGCAACCTCCATTCGATTTTATGTATGAAATTCCGAATCTCATTCATAAAGTTTCTCGCAGTCGCTACACCCACGAACTGGTTAAAATTACCAGTTGTCGAAGTTGCAATAAAAATGAACGATAATTATTCTTTGAACGACTTAATTGCAGTCGGGACGTACTGGGATAAATCCTGGATGGCTTCCAAGCTTAAATTAATTTCGAAAGATAAATTAGACTTAGTATATCCAGCGTACACCGCCGTCCAAAATTATTCATACGCTGCGATAGCATTCAAATATAACCACTCGTACTTGCAAATTTTAAATATTTAAACGACAAATATATGTTAAAATCATGAATAATCTATGAAAGAGAAGCCACATTTGATATCGGCACAAAAATGTAACTGAATCGTCGCCGAAACTCATCCTAACTTTCTAGCACGACTTTTCAACTTCGTTGAACTTCAACCGACTCGAACATCTTCCATCGATTTATACATTATTAAATGCCGTGGTGAGTGATAGATTCGAATGTAAATAAATAATCCTTCATCCACATACATATATATATTAGTGTATGCTGAGTTTTATCCTTTTCCGTGTCGGATAATAAGATATTGATGGGGACGCTTCCTTGGATGCTCTTGTGTGCCGTCGAGCTTCCAGGACGCTTGTAAAGTATTAATTAAAGTAAAAGTGTATCGGGCAAAGGACTTTCCGTATCCTTATTTGAGGAACTTTATCAACGGATAAGCCACTTTTAATGGCTTCGAGGAGAAATTTTTGTAGAGAAACTTTCGATAAAACTCTATTAGCGAAACTTCCAACTTGACATTTTGTAATTTTTCTAAGGGAGCTCTTAAAAAAATCTTTGATGTATTTTTTTCCTTCATTTTGCATGATCGTTTCACATTCACGTTGTTTGAAAAAATACGCCAAGACAAATGTTACTAATATTATTCAATTGTGGCCGTCAAAATGCGGATAAACCGCATTATTCAGGTTAAATATGTCAAATTTCATTTTATAATGTGTGAGTTTGATCAGTTTTCAAATCAACTTGATATATCAAGACTAAACCGTTGATGAGGAATCCCGCATATGCTGCGAACGAATTCGAGTGATACGCACATCGATTTTAAGCTTCAACAAATGCATGGTTTTGTAACTGAAACTGAAGACACATATGTGTATTGTTTTATATAGCATTTATGTTTAATTCAATTTAAAATTCACTCATTAATCAAAGAGTTAAGCGTCAATGTATACCGTATTATGTGTGTCTGTCTGTTCGTTTGAATGTATAATTTTAATGTAAGTATGTAAGTGTAGCGTGGGTGATTTACCATCGCCACGCAGTAGCGCTGTTAAAAGCGACATCTTCCGTCTCTCTTCAGGTGCAATGTGTTATTTTAACAGTGCCATCTCTTGTGGCCCCACGGAAACATTGCACCTGCATACCGATCGATCGCTTCTTGCGCGTGCACCGTTGTCGGTTGGGTAGTGACGCGCAAGAGGCGGAAGTCCAGGGGAGTCGTCGGTTGGCCTTGGCTGCGGGAAGTCGTCCCTCCAGCAGCCAGATCTCTCTCGTGTGGAATAAATAGTTATTTAGAGACGAGAATATTTCTATTCGACGCCCGTCTATTCCCATTCATTCGTCCAGCTTTTATGTGAACGCTTTCCGACTTTGAGGCAAAAACCGATTTTAAATGCATTTCCACTTTACCAGCATTTTGGAGCCGTTTTTCGATCAGGATGTGCTCCATGGATCTGAAAAGGTGGAATTCATCTGGGCGAGGTCCGGTGAATGAATGTGGTAAAACTTTCCAGTTTAATTTCCGTATTTTATCCAGGGACAATTTTGCTTTATAAGAGAGCACAATTATTATGTTCTTTCTGTTGAATGAATACAGACGTTTCTCTTTTAATTTTAGGATGCAAATCTTCTATTTATCATTAATTTGGTATCGGTTACATTAATTATAATGAATTATTTCCCACATGTCTAACCATATGCACAAAAATCTTTTTTATAGCCAATCTGGGCTTAGGAGTTGAAATTGGGGGTCATTTTCAAAGAAAGCCATTGATTTTTTCGACATGTGTCAAAGCATGTAATATCCATCCTACTCCATAACACCCATCCTATTCGTTTTACCGATAATTTGTCGCGGATCTGACTTGATTAGGGATTTTAGTGCATCAAAACTCGAGGGTCATCGTGTTCTTATTTCATCCCCTAAACTTTTATTGTCCGATTTAAAATCCTTAGACCAATAATAGGCATCTGTCGACTTTTACCATTTCAACATAAACATCTTTGTATGTTTTACTTGCTTTTGAGGCATTCTAATTTAAACGTACATGGGTCAATGAGTGACATAAGACTGTTTCGGGTCATACATCGAAGATGTCAAATATGAGATTTTATCGTACTAAAGCATAATTTCTTACGATTCAAATAACACCGTCAAATATTTATGCGGCATAATGAGGATGTTAAAGGGGCTAAATTTCCCCCCCACATCTTATGGATTCTGCATTCATATTTCACGACACGAAATCAAATTATTATTCAAATGCTCAGTTTGCCTCTGTGTATTAACTAACGTAGTAAAATAAGATTTAATGTAAATAGGCTTATCGTATGGGCGAATTGCGGGGGTGTATTGTAAATCAAACCAGTAATCCGATTAATTTTCTTCGAATTACACAGACGCTTATCGCGATACATAATTAATTTATCCACTTATCGGATGATCGCATTACGACATTAATATCCAACAATGCCGATGGAAATTGCATTAACATATTGCTTTTATAAAGTAGCGACCGTAAAGCTGAAGGGTCCACCTTATCCAGGGCCGGGGCTAAGGCCCCGACGGTGAAATATCTTCAGGGGGCGCCTCTCCTCTTTCGAGACTTTCTCTTTTCTGACCTTGCTTTGTGATATGTTCATGACCCTGTCGTAAATCCAAATATCTTAAATCTCCTTAACATATAAAAGAGAGAATGAAAAATAAATGGCCGGATAAAAAAACGCGAGACGACACAAGATATATCAATCAGTCCCCTGTGCGATTTATCATTGGTCCATTATTTTTGTCACGTACGGCTTAATATACTCGTCGTATATTTTCGCATCCGATGTAATAAATATCAATATGGAAATCGGGGGCATAAATCATTCGGAATTCGGCGATATGAAAGCGCAAAAAATTAGCGACGATGTCGAATATTTCGATCGTTCGCGTCGGCATTCCTTGGGGTTCTGCTTTGTTGGGACGAAATTTGATTCGCTCGGAAAATGATTAGCATACTACTTGTGATCGGATGACATTTTTCCGGTTATTGATTCGCTGATAATTGAATATCATGTATCATACGAGTTGTCATTTTGCGGCAGCCGTTTCGAGTTCTGCCCACGTGAGATTTCGTATTAGGAATCGTCCGGAATTCCACAAAGAAGCTGTAATGTTATGAGCACACTTGAACTCTTAGAATACATTTTTTGAGCGACGATGACCATTTGATAATGCCAATGGAATGTGTATGATTATTATGAGATTTAATTTGCCAGATAAACAGCGACATCTTCCGTCTCTCTTCAGATGCAATGTGTTATTTTAACAGCGCCATCTCTTGTGGCCCTACGGGACATTGCACCTGCATACCGACGGATCGCTTCTTGCGCGTGCGCCGCGTTGCCAGTTGGGTAGTGACGCGTAATAGGCGAGAGTCGTCGGTTAGCCTTGGCTGCGGGAAGACATCCTGCGCGCAGCCAGATCTCTTTTTGGTGTTTAATAAGTATTTATATAAGACAAGAGTCTTCCCACTGTCCGGATGTTTGATCTGTCCACAGATCTATACGGTACTTGTTTATACAATCGATGGCAATATGATATTCATATCATGATATTACGCAATAAACGCTTATTACGGTGTTTTCATATGAAATGTCCGATTTTATAAAGATAAAAATATTTGAATACCTTGTATATCTGTAATATTTTGTTGGAGGAGTTTCTATTGTTTTAAAATGTATTTTAATTCCTGAAATGGTTCTACAATATCCAGTTCCAGGACTGTCTTCATTTAATGCACATTCAATGTGTATATTCGACGTTTTTGCTCGCCTCAGTGGCTGGCCGTCGCGATAGTCGCCGCTGTGTTTCCAACATTTATTTCCGCCCAAATAAAACAACACGAGCCCATGTTATATTACTTATTCTCTTCTCAACAGATGGAACTACAGTTTGCTTTTTTTTGGCAAGCAAATCGGAACAAAAATGCAACATCTGCTCCGAATTGAATATTCATGCGCGAGGGATGTGACTTATGCGAACAAAAAAACAGCACAACACAGCGCGATCGCTGCAGCAAAGCTGGAAGCCGGAATGAAAATATATGGGTTTTTAATAAATAGAAATGGATTCGAAAGAAAATTGGCGATGGTCTTAATGTAGTTTATTCTATGCGGATAGGATATATGTTGCTAAACACTCAGGCTTCTCTAAAAGCTCATCAATCTCAGGAAATTGACGGTACTGAGCCAAAGAGATGAGATACAAATTTGAACAAGTGCAACTTTTAAATTAACAATTTTTGATAATCAGTGGGTGCAATGTTCAAGAAATAAAGCGAATAGTGGAATTTTGGCAAGCTTCATGTGAGGCGAGTCCCGTCCAAACTGGTGGCCATCATCAGGTCGTATTTCGAGAATAGATCCGTTGTCGCCCAGGTGGGGGACGAGGTCATGGTAAGAATTCTAAGCATGGGCTGTTCACAGGGCTCGGTTCTTGGACCGGTCCTGTGGAACGTCCTACTGGATGACATCTTTGACCTGGAGCTGCCGCTGGGGTGCGAGTTGTTCGTGTACGCGGACGTCGCAGGATCTTCTCTTAAAGGGGCGTCTATCGTCATCACCCCTCATACTAATCACCAAAGCGTTCCGCACTGTGTCCAGTGAGGACCTGTCGGAGTTGGCTGGTGTACTTCCGCTTGATCTGGAGATCCAGTGCCGTGCGACAAAGCTTATAGCCGAGAATCATGAGACCCCAGAAATCGATGGCAAACGCATCCACATAGATGCAGACGTCTTTGACGCACTGGGTGAACTCCGTCGACGCGTGAGAGAAGCCGCGATAGTTGACTGGCAGCAGAGGTGGTCTGCGTCTACTTACGGCCGCCACCTCTTCCTGTTCTTTCAAAATATTAGGTACCGCATGGGGTATCGCTGGGTCGTCCCGGATTACTGGACGTCTCAGTTCCTCACGGGATACGGGCGGTTTAGGGCCTCACTCCACAGGTTTAGGATTTCTCCTTGCTCGGAGTGTCCATGCGGAGATCCGTTCATGGACGCAGATCATGTGCTGTGGGCATGTCCAGGCATGGCGTCCGATCAGGAGGCGCTATTTCGTTGTGTCAGCAGTCCAGAGTTTGGACTGTTTGGACACGGAAACCTTGTGGCCACTCCCTCTAATTTTAAGGCGTTTAGGGCTTTCTGGCACAAACTTGGGGAAAAATGCATTCCTGGGGCCTTCCACGACCGCTATAGGGTCGTAGAGGCCACCCCCCGGCAGCTAGTAAACTCAGCGGGCTTGCACCCTCCCGGGTAGGGAATCCAATCCCGAACCAAAATTTTGATCCCGGGATCCCGAGATTGGGTCTGATTTTAGTAGCCAGGCAGCCTGCTGTTGAAAATGCACGCTCAGCCTCCACACTCGTTGGAGGTATCGTCATCAGATATTTAAATGCTAGTTCGAGTTAATGACCGCGTGAGCCCCCATTTTTGTACAATGCCATCAATGTGACTGATAAAATTCCTTTCTGCTGAGATACGGACTAAAACTCGCAAAATTCCCGATTTCCCGACAAATAATTTATTTCCGTCGCTGCAGATAAATACTTATATAATATAATACTTCGATGTGATTCGTCATTATATTACGGAAGAATAAAAAAATTCTGAACCCCGTATCTATTATATTTCATATCGATATTCCCATTATTAAAGTCGAGGTGTAGTAAATACATCACCGGTAGGGACGTGGTTTTTAAATTCTTCGGTCTTTGCACCTCAGTGTGTACTTTTGTTGTGCGGGCTGGCATGACTCCGAATAGCGGGGCCAATAAACAGCTCGGGCTAGTGGGGGGGTCCCATGTCCCATGTAGGGAGGTATCTAATGGCCAGTTTGTTTGGTTAAGTATGTTTGGCGGCCATTTTGCTCAGTTACAGTAAATTCTTCCGATGGAGAGGTTGTCACGCGCTCACGCCACCTTTCGTCCGTTTTTTGGTTTTGTAGAACAATAGCACCGCGAATATCCATCGGAAGCTCGTGGAAGTTTATGGTAGTGATATGATCTCAAAGTCTCCTTGGTGGTATTGTGTCGGAAAAATTTGGTTACAAGAAGTTGTGTGTAAAATGGACTACGCTGGATTACCGTCAAAATCGCATTCCTATTTAGGAAATCGATCCTTTTTCGTCCAACAAGATATGCGGATGAATTTGTTTGTTCTGCAAATTGTTGAAAAACGAGCTGACATTTTGATTGCGTTGTTAAAATGTTTTACAAGCCCGAATGTGTTATTTGATTTGATCGACTTTGTAGGAGCGATGGAGTAATGTCATTTCAAGTAGACGCCCGGTGTAATTATTGGAATTCTGTTGAACTCCTTGAACTCTCGAGGGTGTCATTAAGTCTGCGCGATAAACGATCCGAGATAAACAAATTTTTAAATCGTCTGTATTAAAAATTCTTGTCTAAAATAAGCATTTTTTGCGCGAAAGAATGCTTTGAAACACAACCGACAGGTCTTTGTCGGGAGCGACCGCTTTTTTTCGCTTTTAATTATAACGCGACCCGGGACACTCCCAAAGTTAACATCTATTGGAAATAGTTGAGTATTGAAATTTTCTTTTTTCGCCTCAATATTTTTCCAGCATGAGCGATTCGAAATATGAAGCGACGAAAGATCGAAGTATTTCGAATTGGAATTTAAGCTCTCGGAGCATTTATTTCACATCCACTTTTCAGGGAGCAGACATTCTTGTAGTATTTCTTTTTGAATGCTCCGAGACCCCGTTGGATATTCTCAATCGTCAACTTTGAGAGCGAAAACGAACACTTCAATCCGTGCCATTCGAAGGTAATATTTTTATATGCTCAAAGGAAGTCGAGTGGTTTTGTCCGACTATTAGAGTACCGCTTTTGAAGAATTATTCTACCGTGTAATGACTGCAAGGACGTTCTGTTGGCATGAATTCTATTTTAGAACATACATCGGCCATATACATTTATATCGTTGATTTTGCTATAATAATATCTTAATGTAATGTTTGTGTGGCTGATTATAAACGTTTCTTGGCTTGCTTGAAAGCGAAAAACATATATTACTAATGAAATAAGATAAATAACGCACAAGAGTGCTCTTTCTGAATCATTGCAATTCGCTCGCAAATACGCGATAATCCTACCATACAGGTTAACTATGAGCGTTTTTCTTAATAATAATTAGTATTAAAATAATGAAATAAAATTTTGTATTGTAAATATGATATTATAATCAAAACCAAGTAGAAATCTGATGATTTGTATCCGTGTTTTATCCTATTGTATCGATTGGTCAAAATTTATCGATTTCAAACTTCAACAAATGCATTATTTTGTAACTAAAACTGAAAATACACACGTGTACTGTTGGTGTTTATGCGAAGAAATGAACGAATATTATGTGCTATCAACAGTGTTAAGGTTAACTTATTGATATATAAGCTTGATTCACGCTGCGCGATCACCACGGCAATACGAGCTCCTGTTTCGGCTCACCCAGGCAACACAAAAGACGCCCGTGCGTTCTATCCGGCGAGACTATATTTGAATCGCTATCTCGTTCCCGATTCCATTTTGGAAAGCAGGATACCATCCGGTGTTCCTTGATTTACTACTGACATTTATTATTTTATGATTCGCCGACAATAAACCAAACTTGATAATTGAAGCGCACAATGAAGGCATATTGTAGTTTCGTACAGTTTGTTTTAAAATATCAATTAAAAATATTTAAATGTGCTTAAAAGAACCGAACGATCAATAAAATATCGCTCTATTTCGGTAGACCCGCGGTAATTTGGCCCCAGTCTAATCCGGCACCCCCTGTAGTCCGACATCCCAATACAAGTATAATACATATTTACCCTAAAACTTCTTTAATGTAAAACATGCAAAAGTGTGATTCTGCACCGCCTAAATTGTAATGAATTTATTTGTAAGTTGGTAAAAGAGAGTACGGCTTAGGATGTTTCATAATTTATGATACAAAAAAGAACCACGGGAAGATTTAAAAGTTCGTCTTCATCAATGATTGTGGGTCAAGCAAGAGGCAAACTTTCAAGAAAGCTAAACATCCAGAGGTAGAGAGTAGTTAAAACGCTTCAAAAATCCAATTATGCTTAAAGCTTGTGCTATCCTATGTATGTTCCGGACTACGAGGGGTCGGAGGCAGTACTCTATAGTCCGACAAATTCGATAATCCGACACTGCCTTGCAAAACGTTTATCGGAATACCGCAGGTCTTCTGTAATCTAATTAAATGTAAGATCTATTTTCGTGCGATGTTTAGCATTTTATACGGATGTTATATTAAAATTGCACGATGCTATTTCCTAGACGTGGAATCTGTTCGAAAATCTTAATACTTGATCCTCCAGCCTTTTAATTAAGTCTCTCACCGACCATTGTTAAATCTTCAAAGGCAATGAAAGATCTTTCTTACGGATATCTCAGTAGCGATCCCCTACCTATTTACATACACCCATACTACTGTTGTATTAGCCGGAGGAGAGACTTTCGCATCGGATCTGAAAATATCGCGATCAATCTTCCATATATTAGTATTAAATTATTCCAAAGGCGCAATAAATTCCCGGCGAAAAAATAAATCCGCCCCCTTCCCAAATACAAAAACATACGTCGGGTTAATAAGGCGTACTTTTTCCATCCTCTTCGACCATCCATAAAGCGTTATTTATAGCGATCTAAAAAATATCTCCCCAATAACACTAAAGACCCGAGACAAATTCCAAATTAACCTTGAGGAAAATAGACCGTGATCGATTGAATTGCAAAAAAATTCGACAGTTTCGGCACGGTTGATAAATCTCGTCTTAATGAACAAAAAATACGTTTCCGCACGGCTCCGCCATATCGAAACAAAAAACTGGAACCTTTTCTGCATTGTCATCTGTGAAAATATTATAATGGAGCTCGAATAGAGCAGCGGCTAATTGTGGCAAGAGCTGAAATTTGTAGACGCAATTGGCAATGGCCATACATCTTGCTGCTCTAATTGGTTCTTGTTGGAAACAGTTTGTAATTTTTCACGGTGTTAACTCAGCTGGATCCATGTGGGGTACTCTCATTATTCCCTCTTATATTAGGAGAAACCGAAAGAATTCGTACGTCTTGATACCTTATGTTCGAACTCAGTTTGTGTCCAGACACAGTAATGGATTTGATGGATCGAGAGCGAGAGAACTTTTTAAAACTGTGCAAACACATTTAAACTCATTGGCGAAACGAATAGGATGGGTGTTTATGGGGTAGGATGGGTACTACACGTTTTACACAAGCGCACGTCGTGTATTTGCACCACGTATTCCATGCCCTAGGCTCCGTTAACATTAAATGTACTATGTTGCTAGGGGAGAGCGAGCTGATTCCCAGCTCCTCCTGTAGGATGTCCCTTTTGGTGCTCCATTCTGGGCAGACTAATATCGTGTGTGCAGCATCGTCGTACTCCGCTCCGCAGTGGTGGCACTCCGGGCCGGTCTCATTGCTTATTTTGTGTAGGTAGCTACCAAAACAGCCGTGCTTGGTGAGGACCTGGGTCAAGTGGTCGCACAGTTGACCGTGTTTTCTGGCTATCCAGGTTCTCAGGTTCGGTATTAGCTCGTGCGTCCACTGACTTTTAACGGAGTTGTCCCATCGGGACTGCCACGCCGCCATGATGCTTTGCTTAGCGTTATTCTTGTCTTCGCCTTTCTGTATTGCCTTTCTCTTGGAAGCAAGCAGGTTGATTGGCGGTATGGCAGTCAGTGCCAAAACGGCATCATTTTGGCTCCGTATATTAGCGGCTTCCTCAGTAGTCCGTCGTATATTACGTTCCATAGGGCGGGTCCGAGCACCGACCCTCGTAGAACGCCTGCCGTCACTGGTTTTTCTTTTCTCTCCCTGTCGGCGTATGCATAAATAAGACTTCTCCCATGCATGACTTCTCGAAGAAGTGGAATTCCCACCAATTTGATCAACCTCACTAGAAGTTATTTGTCTATCAGAACCGTCGTTGCTCAGGCAGGAGGTGAGATGATTGAACGCAAGCTCACAATGGGATGCCCGCAAGGCTCTGTATTGGGACCACTACTGTGGAACATCGTGCTTGACGACGTTCTACAGTCTGCGCTGCCAACCGGCTGTGACCTCGTAGCCTATGCCGACGACCTTACCATATTGGTTTGCGGGAAATCTCGCCGAGAAATCTCGGATAGAGCTAACGAGGTCACCAGCTTTCTTTGGGACTGGAGCGTTAGAAACAAGCTTACATTCGCGCCCAAAAAATCAGTAGGGATCATGCTGAAAGGCCCAAAAGGGCTACGCGCGCCGTCAGTCAAACTGGGCGGAGATGTGGTGCCATTCAAAAAGCACACAACCTATTTGGGCGTCACGTTAAGCGAAGGATGCCAGTTCAAACAAAATATCGCTGACGCGACTGCCAAAGCTGCAAGGGCGTTTAGCAAGATGTCCAGACTTGCTGGAGCGAATTGGGGCCTTAGCAGGGATAACATGCGCATCGCCTATGATGCCATATATGTCAGCATTGCGCTATACGGAGCCGGGGCATGGTCCGAAAGACTAGGAAGATACGGCATGTGCAAAACCAGCCATAGACGCCTTAACAGTGCACAAAGACTGCCGCTACTCCGCATCACCGGGGCCTACCGGACAGTCTCAACAGACAGCCTCCCGGTACTAGCTGGAATATTACCCCTCGATCTAAAAATGCAGGTCAGCGCCTGCAAATTTCGACGGGAAAACGGACAAGTAGTTAAAGTCGGCAAACAAGTCCTCAATCCCGAGGACGTGACGATTGTGGGTTCGAGAGATCTGAGAGAGTGGGCACGGAGAGCTGCGTTGGAGGAATGGGAGTGTAGGTGGTCATCTTCGACCACTGGGCGCCATCTTTATTTGTTCTTCGACTCCGTTCAACGGAGGAATAAATTTCCTTGGATATGTCCTAATCACTGGACATCACAGTTCCTCACGGGACATGGCCGTTTTAGCGCTCACTTAATGGGGCTTGGCCTCGCGAACACCTCGGAGTGTCCATGCGGTGATCGGTGCATGGACGCAGATCACATTCTGTGGTCATGTCCTGGGATGGCATCTGAAAGAGAGGAGCTCCTACGCCGAGTGCGCGCGTCACGTGAGGGGCCTGTGGGACACAAGGATCTGGTAGCCCGTCCTGGTGCCTTCAGCGCCTTCAATGCATTTTGCACAAGTTTCGGCGCTAAAGGCGCTCCAGGTGAGTACTACGAGGCGCATTGGATCGATCCAAGAACCCTCGTGGCTGACGCTGTAACTTAACATTCTAGGCCTCCGCCCCCAACTTTCTCGTTCTTTCACTCTCGTAACCCACACAGTGGCCGTGCGTTTGCCCCCATTTCCCTCTTTGAATTGATTAAATTGATTTATTTATTTTATTTTTGTTATTTATCTATTTAATTTATTGAACTATTTTATTTATCTATCATCAATTATTGAATTATTTTATTTATCTATTATCAATTATTGAGTTATCTTATTTATTTATTTATTTACCTATTTTATGTATTCAATTTATTTACTTATTTAATTTATTTGCTCATTTGTTTGTCAGTCATTTACTTATTTAATTAATTAGTCTATCTATTTATATATTGATGTTTATTTTACTATTATTAATTTTAAATCTTACTATTATTTATTTGTATTATTTATTTACTTTATTTATTTATTATTATTGCCTTTTTGGGTTTTTATTTATTTACTTTATTTATTTATTTATTATTGTTTTTGTTTGAAATTTATCTATTTATTTTATTATTTATATATATTTTACTTATTTTAATTCTATTATTATTATATATTTTATTTATTATTATTATTTTATTTTTTATTTTTTATTTATTTGTTTATTTATTATTATTTTTTTTTTAGTATTATTATTTTTTATTATTTTTATTCTATGTTTTTCTATGTTCTATTATGATTTTTTATTATTATTATATTTTTTTTACTTACTTTTCACCTGCGTATTTCACAAGTTGAGTCTGGTAATTTAGCGAGTGCTGTTATAGGTTGAATCTCAACCTGGGTACATGCACGTTTTCAAAGAAAAAAAAAAAAAAAAACAGAGTGTTAATATCTGTGATTTATAAATTGTTATGTTTATATATTGTACACTTTTGATTCTTTGAATAAAATAAATATCTTCTCCCATGCAGTTAGCTCTCTATCATTCTGGTGAGGTATGGTGGGATGTCAATTTCCTTCAAGGTCCTGAGAATAAGGTGCCATATCGCCGAGTTGAAGGCATTCATGACGTCTAGCGCAACCATTATCGTGTGTCTACTGGTTTTTACGCTGCCACACCACGCCTGTTTCATCGTGTCTACAACTTGGGTGATGGCGTCAATTATGGAGCGGTCTACACGGAAGCCGTATCGCTGTGGGGAGAGTCCCGTTTTAATATGCTGCTGGAATCGCTGGAGGACAAGTCTCTCCAACAGATTCCCCAACGCATCCAGCATGCACAACGGCCTGTATTGCCTGTCTCTCGTAAGCGAGCATTACCTCGCTGTAGAGTCGCCTCTTATTTGTTTTTGGGCCAACAATGCTGGGCATCAACCTGACCAGATTCCAGAACGCGATGCTAGCCGTCTTCGCTGCCGCCTTCTCCGTGTGGGTGACGAATCGGAGCTTGTCATCAATCTCCACCCCCAAATACCGAATGGATCTTGAGTATTTAATTTCGCAACTCCCGATCCTCAGGGATGAGGGCGCAAGCTTCTTGCGTCTTGTGAAAAAAGGGCCTCCGTTTTTTGGACATCGAGCTCCAGACCAGCTTTTATCAGCCACTTCTTGGCCTTCCTAAGCACGTCCTCAGCAGGTCGTTCGCAGGATCACAAGTTTATTGTTGACAATTCAAAAGTTTACGCACCATATATAAATCCCGTTAATGAGGAATCCTGCATATGCTGTGAACAGACTCGAGTAATACAAAAAGAGTATGCACGTACATTGAGTGTGGATATTAGTGAATCGAAAATAGAGACAGAGAGAGTGTCTTGCATCTCATCATACGCTTTTACATCGATACCAAAGTTGTGCTGTAAAGATACCCCTACACCTCTAAATATTTTCAAACATTGCGAAAAGTGATCCATAGCACTTCATTCTCAATGTCAGTGCTTCTATTTCTAATATAATATATTCTATTTCTAATACAGCCATTAGGTATGGGTTTTTCTTAGATCAACAAAAATACTAAAACTGAAGTCAAATATGTGTATTGTTTATGCTTACGCGAAGAAATTAAACGAATATTGTGTGCTATCAACGGTGTTAAGGTTCATTTATTGATGTACAAGATTCACTCACGCTGCGCGGTCTTGAGAGAAAAGTGGATTTGTATGGACGATAAGTGTTATCCACGCTGCATAGCTTGCTTAATGGAGTTAGCGACTTTGAAGCCAACGACTGACGCATCTCCATGCATGTCCATGACTTCCCGATTAGACCTCATGGCTTCGACGCCTGAGATTTACAAGAAATTCAAGCAATGCACTTATAATAAATTGCTCAAATTTTACACATTCGTCATAACATATCTTTGAATGCGTATAAAATTATCCGATAATGATATTTTTGGACGTATTTCACGTGCGGCTTCGTTAATCTAAGACACCCTCGCCAAATTCGCAACACCCCCCCGGGGAGTAATAACGCCTACTCGGTGAATTACCGGTGTAAACGATCAGCTGAAATTTAGTTCATGTAAACCATTAAGAAGAAGTAAAAAGTTTACCACTGGGGGGAGTTAAAGAATTCATCCTTGCGCTACTTTAACACTAACGGGTGAAGAATTTTAAAAATTCATCGAGCTCTCAGACGTTTTATTACCGTTTTTAATAGAGAAGCCAAAAACACTTGCCGTTATTTTGTGTTTTTATATTTTGTTCATCTATTATTTATATGTTTACTAGCAAATATCAGTTTCAATCAGGTGCACTTTGCTCAATAGATCTTCGATCAATAAGCTTGAAACATGGCATTCATCGCCAAAATCGAAAGATGTTTAAGCGACGATGCAAGGATGTTTAACCTGTTTTTATCGAATGTCCAATATTCTAATACGATCGCATAAAATCTAAAATCGCAATAAAATTAGCTCGAATGGAACTGCAACCTCGGGGTGCGATTTTATGCTTGAATTGCGAACCTCATTCATAAAGTTGTTGTCTTGCCTGTTACAGATCGGTGTTAATTGCCAGTTGTTAAAGTTGTAATAAAATTGTTGTTAATTGTGCTTTGAATGTCTTAATTGTAGCTGGAACTTGTAATGCTGTCGAATTAAATCCAAGCTCAAATAAAACCATTTAGCATAAAATACATCAGCACAGATATACCAAGAATAGGAGCAACAACAGTAGAAACATTCATTTTTAATAATTTATCCTTAAAAATGTGTTTTAACCCTTTGATTAATGAGTTAATTTTTGTACTGCACACGTTCCGTTCTTATGTAAATCCAATTTTCTCTCAGGACCGCGCAGCATGACTAAAGCTTGTATATCAATAAATGAACCTTAACACTGTTGATATCACACAATATTTGTTAAATTTTTCGTTATATTTCGTTGCGTACGATCTTTCCGCAAGTAACGTTGTTTTGCATAGTAAAGTTGATTATACATGTGCACTTGTGAATAATCTTCTTAATACATTTACATGAATTGGGTTTTGTTCGTTTGAAATGCGCTGCCATACCGTTGATCAAATTGCAGTAAAACTTCGTCCAATTATTGTCAAGGATTCCGCGAGTAACATAGGCATGGTCTAATATATACAAATCAATGTTTGTTTGTCTGTATTTAATGCGCTGCTATATCGTTCATTCGATTGCGATAAAACTTTGCCAGCTTATTATAAATCGATTTTCGCAATATTTGAGAATATTTAGACGTGTAGGAGTAGCTTTATGGCACGACTATGCATTTGAGAGTATAATTCGATATTGCTGTTATTTTCACACTTTTCCAGATTTTTTACTTTTCTATTGTATTCCTGAGGGTTATTATTGAAATTAATATATCCTGAACAATTTTATTTAAATCATATTGTATTTAATCTAGCCAATCCTTTTCCGTAAGCCCAAATGATGTTTTATGATGGATGATTGAAATTCGGCAACTTGATATGATACAACCCAATAGGAATTTTGAAGTATTAAATTCGATATCAATCAATTAAAATATGAATATAGCCAAAATGTAGTATATTTTATGAGGTTTTAAAATTGTCGTAGAGAACGCCTCATCGAGTTCTAGATGCTGTTAGAGCTATTTTTCATTAACACAAATCTGCGCGCGCATCTAAATAACAGGAATAACGCACATATCCATTGTTTTAACAGGCTGAAAAGCAAATATTCAAACTATGCAGCGTCGAGATAATGACAATGGAATTTCAATGCAATCCTGATTGGGCTTAAATAAAATCTCTGCGCCGTAGCCGCCGGAATTTCACACTGCTATTTGGTCCAAGCCGAGAGAATATCCTCACGTGTGCCCCCATGGTAAACTCATGGAGTCAGGGAGATCTCCCTATGTAAATACCCTGATTTGTTGCAGTAAAATGGAGTCAGCTAATCCGATTCTGTATGATGGCGTGACGCGATCATCAGGACTGTTGTTCTTGCTAATGGCTGGGTCCAAATCCCATCACATGCTTGTTTATGCCACAGTTAGTCTCCCAAGCAGACAGATTGTTTTATCTCTTTTGAGCAGCGTCCATTTGTCTATCCATTTTGGGATAAAAATACTCCGTAGTCATCCCAGCTGCATAGCTGATGTATTTTTTGAAATGCTCGATGGTAATTTCCATGTCTACACCAATTATTATTCATGGTGGAGTTTCCCATAAAGCAATGTGGCCTATGTCTAAAGTCTTCGCTTCATGGAGCAATCGATTAATGGAGATTGGGCTGTGAGGAGGCCAAGATGCCTCACCTATTTATGATAACTGTATTGATCTATAGTGTCGCGAATTAATACTTAAGTAAAGACCGTCTACTGAATAATCGATTAAGACCATGAAGTAATTAAGTGCCTTGGACAACTTTTTTCTAAAATCTGTCTGTAGTTTTGTGTGCAACGCTATGTTTTAAAAATTACAAATTTATTCTATATAATGAGGTCAGTCTTGTTTTATGGTTAATATATTTTTTTGTTGGTAAGTCGAAGCAATTTTTTCACGGTGTGTACAATCCATATTTTTTGATGTTTTCTTATATTGCCGGGGTCGCCGAAAAGGCCAAAACCCCCACAAAGAAACCAGATTCGACTTCGAGATTATTAAATTTTTTCAGCCTGCAAATTCAGCCGCGACAATACAGAAGGTCTCTTCTTGAAAGAGAAAAATATTGCCGCTACATTTTCACGATACGACAAAATTCGCAACGCACGCCATAAATCTTGCGACCGAGTTGTGTAACCTTCATGTTTATTTAAATGACTTAATCCGAAGGCTTTCAAACTGGATCGAGATTATTCAAAGGGTCGCAAAAAGTTTCCCCCAAAAGATCAAGGAAACAAAAAGTTCCGCTCGCAATAATTCCGAAATAAACATTCCCTTTATTTATGTTGTGTTCGAGGAATTTCTCGCCATTATGAAGGGCCCCCCATTTATTTTTGGAAGGTGTACTAAATGATACCGCAAACTTCTTCCATCGTAGGGATTCGTAGATCTTAACTTTTGCTCGGGGGAACGTTGAAACTTAATTTTGTGAGATTATTAGATATCAAATAATTTATTAAGTCGAAAAAGGAAACTCTCAATATTGAAAGTAAAGTGTCACTGCTACGTCCAAATCTCTGTTATACTACTGTCAAAACCACCGTACGGCTGGATTACCATTGTGTATTGCTTTCTCGGTCACACACACAAAAGGAAGAGATTTTTAACTAGATAAATGTACTGCTTTAAGATTAATGGCATTAAGACTGAAGTCGAAAAGGAAACCCGCCAATTGTTTGAAGCAGCAAATAATCAAAGAATGTCAGGGATTTGCTTAGATAAATAACAAAATCTCACGTGGTAAAAGGAATATTTTTAGCTCCAAGCTGTGTTTGTGTAATATATAATAAAATAGGCTCGCTACTGGTATAGTGATTGCTTTTGGAGTCGGAGAAAAATAAGCGTCGCACTGCGCTTGTACGTAGCTATTGGCTATAAACCTTTCTCTTTCTTTTTTCTCTCTGACCCGACCTGTATTAATCTCGCTATTCCATGCCAGCCCGCTGCATGCGAACAATGCCAGCCATAAATACAAAATTCCATGTCCGCAAGGATACGCTCTTTCTCCATTTCTTGCGCTCACTTGCGCTCTGACCCCGTAAGGGAAACTAGCTAAAATTCTGATTAAACTTAAGAAGAGAAAAAGATGCAAGCTATTACTAATGTTTACTCTTATTACTGTTTAAATGGCCTAAAATTGGAGGGAGTGGCCACAAAGTTTCCGTGTTCAACCGGTCCGAATTTCGGATCACTGACACATCGAAAGAGCGCCTCGTGATCGGACGCCATGCACAAACATATCCACAGAACGTTGCTGGGTCGTCCCGAATTTAGTGATTCGGGACGACCCAGCGACATCTCAGGCAGTGCTTAATCGAGGAGAAGTAATTAAGTAACTGCATCTAAGGCGTCCGTCTCTATAGGGATTTCTTTGCAACCGATTACGCGAATTTCGCCGATTTTGGCGAGGAATTGCACGAGGATTTTGTACCCTGAGATTAGACCTTAAGGCTCAGCGACAGTATGCTAGCAAGCACTGGCAAGTAATCGCTGGATGTCGTTCTATATTCTTTTGTGATCAGGATAAAAGGCGAGTGGTGGCCACTCAGCAGGATTTGCTATATCGTCTTGATGCTCACACGATGCGCTCACGTTCCTGCAGCATATGCCGCGACGCTTGTAAAAAAGTCCTCATAGGCCACCAGAAAAAAGCGTCCTCTTACGCTCCAGCCGCTTGTCGTGATTCGAGACCGAAGGCATCCACCAGGAGTGTCTTCACACCTAACTTTAGACGAGGAAGGATACTTGTATTGATTCGGTCATTTGTAGTACCTAGCCACGGGAAAGAGTCGCTATTCGAGTAACCAAAAGCCATTCACCCCTTGTATACACCAAGCTGTTGAACATAGTGGTATCATCTTTTGTAGTCTTCCTGCTCTTTCTGTAGTGGCAGTTCCAAATTCCACTTTATAGGTACGAAGCACAGGGTAAGCTGCGCACCCAACTCATGTTAGCTGGGCTATCCCAGCTGAATTTGATGAACAAACCGACGAAGATACTTACATTACCTCTAATCTACATCATTACCTTAGGGGTTCGACTACTACGCACGGGCGTAGGGTTGGTCACTCCCCTGAGGTGTTATGGGTGGGCACCGTAGAGTAAAACGCTCACCCAAAAGAAGAAGAGTTTCAATTTTCGTGATGTTCAGCCCAATTTGCCATACCGCGCCTTTACAAGTTTCACTTCAAAAAACATTTTATCTCTGAACCCCGCCCCCTCCGCATGGTTTCTTTACATTTCCCATTCTTGGCTCATATAAAATCAAAACAGCGCTGAATTTTTATTAGTATAATTCCAAGAAAGGATTGCATCTCGTCATATAAATAATTAATATGGTGTTTTCTAATCCCTCAGGGTTATTGCTCATCAAGTCCTTAGGGTGGTGGACTATCCATCCAAACTTGCAACGTGATCTGTTTACGGAATGCCCAACAATTGAATGTGTGTATTATGTTCTAAATCGTATTGTAACGCTCATATCGGGATACCATATTAATTAAATGGGATTCGTTATCATCATTATCATCTTCAGCAGTGGATGACTTCTCAAATTTTTGTTAATTTAAATATGTGCCAATTTAATAATCGCAGTTGGCAGAAGCAGCAGAATGAGGAAATCTTCAGAATGAGGAAAAGAAAAATGTCTTCCTTCTGAGCGATTATCCAAAATCGATCAAATGGAAATTGACAATGTTGTTAGGGCGTTTATAGTTATATCTGATATAACATACATAGCTTACAAAGTCGATCTCCACGTAGGCAATTTTTTGAAGTATCACGTCCAGATTCGCCTGAAAGTATTTAAGTCGTTATTTATGTTGGGCACGAAGCTCTTTTTGTCATATACACACACAAGGATCAAAACTGTTGAAGAAGTAGAGTGAGGAAAGGAAAGATTATGGGATCACTCTGACCCTGAATCCTTGTTGTTTATGTTTGCAAATAAGACTTTAACTGATATTAACTTTGCACAGTGATTAACGCCCCAGCCGTAATAATTTATGGGGTAAACAAATTTATAAATAAATCTCAACTGGGGGATGTTGAAAAATCATTGATCTCCTTATAAATATTTAGTTTTAAATTATTTTATATAACAGGAAGCTCTAGGCATCATATTTGGATAACACGGCATTCATACAACACGGTTTGCCCTATAACACGACTACATCGCTGGTTTAACTTTTCCTTCGCGATGATGTATTTACTACAACTCGACTCTAATAATGGAAATATCGATATGAAATATAATTGATACGGGGTTCAGAATTACATATGGTGTACCAAATACATATCATGGTAGTGCGCTGGTGTTTTTTAGCATGGTAAGGGAAATGTTTAAATGTAAGACTAATCAAGCCAGCTGAAAACAGAAGAAAAGACTTATGTAGCAAATTAGATGGAAATGGAATCTAGGATTATCCAAAATTCAAAGATGTGGATATTTTAAATGAAGATTGTTCCACTGAAAGAAATACAATATTCATGATTATTTTTACAAGTGCTTAGCTCTATAAAGTCAATCCTTCTATAGTGTCAAGATAGGGACCACGCTATAGAAAGTTAGGTACCCATACAAAATTTTGGGCGCGCGATTGACGGTGCATTGATCTTACGTTTTTTATCCGTTGTTTGCATAAAAGGCGCCGCAAACAAAGTTGGCGCAATAGGAGGGTTGACTGGACAGTAAAACCTAAAAATATATTCTAATAGATAGATAATATACAATACGCGCAAATATAAAATAATGGAAGAGTGGGAATTGCGGCTTTTTTCTTTGTAGATATTTTTTTTGAGAGGATGGATTTTAGAGATAAGACGTCTTCTCTCTTCCCTTATTGATTTGTTTTTAGTCATGCCTGAGAAGGTGGCTTATCTTCATGGGACAGTATATCTTTGATAGCCCAGTTTGCTTTATCCTTTTTTTTAACACCTATTCGGTGCTTTTCTCGATCCGATTGGGAATGTCAACTTTTCTCTACCGGTGATGTATTTACTACACCTCGACTCTAATTATGGGAATATCGATATGAAATATAATAGGTACGGAGTTCAGAATTTTTGTATTCCTCCATAATATAATTACGATTAACATAAAAGTATTATAGTATATAAGTATTTATCTACAGCTACGGAAATAAATAATTTGTCGGGAAATCGAGAATTTTGCGAGTTGCGAGAGAATAAAATTATTTCGCCTTTAAATTATTTTTTATATTAAACAAATGGACTTATTAGTATTTTTTTATGAAATTTATCAATGTAATTTCTTAAACTACTGAAAATCCCGATCCCGGGACTGATCCCGGGCTCGTCTTATTCAATCCCGAGATCCCGGGATCGAAATTTTGGCTCGGGATTGGATTACCTACCCGCACCTTTTTGAAGGAAGGAAAATGCAGAAGTGCAGGTTATAAGAAAAAGTCGATGGATAACCTTGGCTGCGAGAAGAGTCGTTCTCCCAGCCAGGCTTATTTGTAATCTCGTTACTGTATCAGCTTTTTGTAATGAATACAAATAATAGTTAAGGCGAGAGTGTTTCCGTTGTTATCTGACCCCCTCCGTCCAATAGCAGAATAGATCCACGTGCAGTTTGAATATCCCGTAGCGCACGTGGGAGCAGGGAACGGCGACTTTGCCCCCGACGCCCCCGCTTCGCCTAACTATTTTTTTTTAAAGGGAATTATCTTTATTTCTTAATATCTAATCACATAAGACTTGTCAAATTATATTGTGTATGGCTCTTATATCTATTGTATATCAATTCGCCCACATTCAGCAGATTGCTGCACACTGCACTTGTCAGTTGCAATTGTATAAAAGCTTTCAGCCATCTACGTATTAGCTACATGTTCTGAAACCGAAAATAGTCCCTCTGAAACATCTACCGGTCGATCACATCTGTTGGAGATATGGCCGTAAACAATAGAGTCGTCGACCGGCGGGCGTTTAACCCTTTCCCCGCCGAGATGCATCATCCGTGCACGATTGAAAACGCGGTCGATGAATATCTCGACTCAATGCAATTACTAAGAATTAAATACAAAAATAGAACTCCAATGACGCACAAATGCGACGCTCCACTGGCGTAAATATGCAACCGGTATAAACAGGATTAAATTCATTCCCGGTCCCTAACCCTTAGATAGCACCGAGCGTATTTTATTATCATGGCAATTCAATATTTGCTCAACCCGATTCAAAATAGGGATAGATTATTATTAATTAAAATGGGCGTAATTTAAATTTTCGTCGTGCTCGTGGAGCAATGTATCACGATTTATTAGCGTCATTACAGTTTGCGGGGCGATCGCATAACGCTAGTGGGACTGTCACTGACATTTCGCGTTTAAAATGGCATCGCACAATGGCCGAATAACAAAGCCTCATTTTATTTCAACGCTGGATAAAATCTCCCGTTCATTAAAATGAGGCGCATGGCGATTTTTCGTTTAGGCTATTCAAACACGTACGATATTTGAAGGATTTGAAGACTGTTTAAATTCATAATATTATACTGGAGGTATTAGATATACAAAATCGAAGCCTATTGATATGCTGTGGGAAGATCAAGTCTTCCAGCGGCCAAGACGACCGGTCGGACCTCAAGACTTGAAACTGGATTTTTTTAAAGAATCGATCAGAATTGACTTACGACTCAAACTAAACTATCTGACTCACTTGTATACAATTGTTCCCGAAGTTTTTTCCCGTGTCTTTTCTCCAAAAATTTTAATATTGTCAATTTTCAACATTCCGATATCATTATTTTGGAGTCCAAATATCCACATTTTTTATCTTTATTATCTGACCATCAAAGCACAGGAGGTCACACTGTCCAATAAATTCTTGGATGTGAGCTCGGGAAGCATCCACATGTCAAGATTCCCAATTGGCGCAGATATTGCATTACATTTGAATGATGAATGTCAAGCACGTCTGTAATTACAGCAATATGTAATATGTGATTTGTCGGATTGTGGTGAATCCTTAATGGAGGACAAACATTCTGGAAATTCTTCTTGTTAAATTTTAATTTAATTTTTTTAGACAATCTAAAGTTGATCAATCAATAGGAAATGCATAAATATTTTGGAGCAACTAGTGATCATAAGAAATCAAAGATCTAGTTGGGTCGTGAATTGGGTCACTTTTTCCGTCGATGATATTTTGTTTGTTTGTATGATATATGTTTTTAGACTACGATCTTAAAGTTAATACACAAATGTACCTTTATATAATTGTTGGTCATACTGTGAGCAATTAAACATGTTTATTGCAGGCCTTGGACATTCCAACAAGACTTTATTATTAGCACATTCATTTAAATGTGTAATTCGTTATGGTAATCCTATAAATAAACGCACAGATTTGTGCGTTCCATTACTTCAAATTTATACACACAACACGGACGTCTCAGTCAGCAGATCATGTTTTGTGGATATGTTCGGGTATAGCGTCCGATCGCGAGTCGCTTATTCATCGTATCAGCGGTCCGAGAAGCGGACCGGTTGGACTCATAGACCTTGTGGCCACTACGTCTTCTTTTAGGGCTTTTAGCGATAAGGCTTCGTCTAAACTCTGTCGAACGAAAGAACAGACTCCGCCAGAGTGGAATCCAGCTCGGCCATGATATTGGACTAAGATCTTTAAAATAAAAATATTTTGTATTTTTATCATTGTCAAATGGAAAACTCCGTGATAAATTGATCTGCTTTTAATTTTCGTAGTAATTCAATATCTTGCTTGATAAAAAATATTTTTACGAGCCAAGGATTCTTTCCAGGGATGAATTTTTTTTGCGTCTCCCGGTCAACCCCAATCACCTTGGGCGTCGCCTGGTCTATTTCAGATAATGAAAGTCTATTCTCCGAGTCCTAGATCGTTTGTCATGTTGCATATGACATTTACAGTTGCCTGATTTAACCGGTCCTGTGGAATAAACAGCTGTTAATATATCGCTGCAAGATACTCTGTGGGAGACCTCTGCACGAGGTCAATCCGATGTGTATGCATACATCGTCGAAGACGTTAGAAAGTCACCATCGGACAAAAAAGTATAAGATGAAGCCATTTATCTTTGACGGAGGACCATCTCGGTGGCCTTATTAGTCGTACCGTAAGACTTACGACGGGACTCGGTTCTGAATGGGGAATTACGTCGGTGGTGGAAAAATTCAGCCCACGAAATATGACGGGGCAATATATAAAATGTAATTATGAGAAGTAGTTGTGTTGTACTTGAGGCCGTTACGTAAAATAAACTGCAACCGTATTTCTAACTTAATAATGCGGTGCGGTATATTTTCGAGTGCGCCGAGCTTTCAAATTATTGTGAGAGCTTTTTAAAGCTCTCCATACTTTTAACAAATGGTGGAATTTCGACAGAGTTGAACGTATTGGATTTGCTTTTATAATGAACCCCCGTCATTTATTTAAATGTCGCTCTCCGATCGTATCGGCCATCACGAAATCACTATTAAAAGGGATATTTAAAAAATACATTATAATATTGTAACGAATATCTTCGGGTCCTCTGCCGTTACTTTCGGCGCTGCGACAATATCTGACCGCTGTCATGTTCGGGTGCGGAGACCGCATCTAGGGGTCACTTAGAGCGCTGCGGCACTCCGTACCATCATCCTCAATGATGATCCTGGATCCGTTTTTTCGAAGGGACGAACGCGATTCTCGATTTTCGACGTCGAAAAGGAAGGCTCAAGATTTTCAATCAAGATTTTATAAAGCTTGACACATTTGCGAGATCAAGGTTGTCAATAACATTTCTAAATACGATAAAAGTGATATCGATACAAAAGCTTCAAGTTCAACTGTCCGTTGGAGTCCCCGGGTGGCACCTCATCCCCACGTGCTCTTCGGGATGGATGCGCTAGCGCACGGGTCCGTTTTTCTATCGGGCCGTGATGTTGCTGAACGAATGGATGGAAAAAGACGGGCGTCGATTAGAAATACTCTCTTCTCTAAATAACTATTTATTCCACACGATAGAGATATCTGGCTGCAGGAGGGACAACCTCAACTATCACTACCCAACCGGCAACGGCGCACGCGCAAGAAGCGATCGGTCGGTATGCAGGTGCAATGTTTCCGTAGGGTCACAAGAGATGGCGCTGTTAAAATAACACATTGCACCTGAAAAGAGATGGAAGATGTCGCTGTTAACAGCGCTACTACGTGGATATGGTAAATCGCCCACGCTACAACACGTTAGCGATGCTACTTAGATACATATCCCATAACAACGTCCAAAGGTTTATGCATCACATAAATTCATAGTACTGGACAGCGGAAATCATTCTTCTCTA
The DNA here is from genome assembly GCA_008973525.1 of Stenopsyche tienmushanensis. NCBI lineage: Eukaryota > Metazoa > Arthropoda > Insecta > Trichoptera > Stenopsychidae > Stenopsyche > Stenopsyche tienmushanensis. The sequence continues at coordinate 440,575 of WACJ01000137.1, forward strand.
TATTTCTTTGGTCCATTAAACAATATCATATTGTATTTGTTTAAATAACGGATAAAGGGTTTAAAAACGGGCAAATAGCGACTTGGTGGTATTTTGGACTCTCGACGACAAATCCGAGTGCCCTCGGACTAGCCACACTAGTGTCTTCCATCATGCTTTTAAACCCCCGAGAAACACTACGTGTAGGGCTTCCTGGCGTCCACCTCTTTCATTCCGTGCCCTCCAAAGGAGGCGAGGTTTTCGTAAGAAAATCGGTTTTAGTCTACGTGCACCCGAAGGTGCGTTGGAGGAGGAAGGAAAAGGTTACGCTTAAATGCAAAAAAAACGTGAGGTTACTGCTACTACGAGTCCAACCTTGGTTTGAAGGAGGCTATAGCAGATGACGGACTATAGAGCTCCTCCTTCCTTATGGTACTTATATTGGTGTGTAGTACCATTTTTTGCGAAGGGGGGAAATCTTCAAAAGACACCAACATTTTGTAGTAGTATGGGATTTTTACCCACTACCTTCCTCTTCTGCTGCCACCCGATGTGTCCCTCTTGGGCTCTTCCGGTTTCTTAATGTCAGTTCAGTGTCGATTCAATGGGGTTGTTTCCACTTGTCTTCTTCTAATTCGTTCAGCGCCCTATTTCTGTTGCATAACGCACTTTATGTATCTGCACCACGCATTCCATGCCTTATTTTTTTTGAGCATTGAAGGGTTCATGCTTTTGGGTGAAAGTGAGTTTGCTCCCAGCTTCTCGCATAGGGTATCTCTTTCAACGTTCCACGCTGGGTAGTCGAATGTCGTGTATGCAGCATCATCATTGTCAGCTTCATAGTGATGGCATTCCGGGCTTGTCTCTTTTCCTTTTCTCTGGGCGATTGTGTCGAAGGGTGCACACTCAAAAATTTCTCAATAGGAGATGGTTTTTTTTGCGCAAGGAGGGGAAATATTTTAAACACACGTACCGGGCCCTTGCTCGGCAGTAGTGTAGGAATCCGGATTAAAATCTAAAATTAAGCTAAGTGAAATGTTAAAAAGAAATAATAAACCCGGATCCGGTTACCCACTAAAACCCTTCCTTGACTGTCTTTTGCCGTGTCTTACTGGTCGTCAGACATAGTAAGACACGACTCTCAGGCTCAGCAGGCCCTTTCTTATTTACCGCTTAGCAGTTTTCTATTTCGTGGGTGGCTCTCCGCCTCGTTCTTTCCTCCTCCTTCTCAGAGGTGATCACTTTGGCGGCGAACTCCCCCCATGCCGTCCATTCCTCCGCGTTCCTAAGCAAGGAGAGCATCATTCTCTCCTTGCTCATCACTCCGTCTCATGCCCCACACTCGAAGATCGTATGTTCTGCGTCATCCGCCTCAGCCCTGCAGTGGTGGCACTCTGTGGTTGCCTCTTTGCCTATCCATTTTAGATAGAATCCGAAGCAACCGTACCTGCTGAGGAGTCAGATGGTAACTCAGGTTTCCATGTCATATTTCACTCCACTTTCTTACATTGGGCAGAAGGGTGTGAGTCCACCTGCCTTTCTTCGATGCGTCCCATCTTTTCTGCCATTCGCCGCCATCCTCGCTTCCTGCTTCTTTGCCCCGGCGTATCGAGATTTTCAATGGGAGATCTAGATGAATATAAAGATTTAGATCTAACTTTTTACGGTCTGTGCTGACACTCATAGATTCATATTTATAAATTTTTGATATCAATCCAAAAGTACTGCAGTCCGAGGATAAGCCCATCTGATCAAAAATCAGACGGCGTTTTCTTTTGGTGCTTTTCCATTATATATTGGCATCATCATGGCGGCGTCGAGGATTGATCCGGTAGCTTATTGTTGCTGTGTGAGCTGATTGATTAATGATCCAATAATTGAGATAAAACGACGGACCCTGTTGATTGATGGTCTTGTTCTTGCATAATTCACTCAGCAACAGCTCTTTTGTTACGTATAAACGGATTACAATGAGCGCATTAGGACGTATCGAGAGCCGCCGTACGGATTCAGTGCACTCTTCAAGATTGGACGACTGATGCTGATGATGGCGAAAAATATTATCGTGGCTAAAATTGAGTTTTTTTTCTGTTTCATCCGGATGCAGTCGAAAATAAAAGCGCCTTTTAATAGAAAAATGTTTCATTTTGGCGTCAAATATGGCGGAAACGGAAATAAAGCACGTCAGTTTCAGATATTAATCTGTTTGAAAATTCGACGCAACAAAGGCTTTTCCGTACGTCGATTTTAATTTCCATCGAATCAATTTCGACAATTATTTTATGGGAAAAATATTTTTGTAAGCGTCGAAACGTGATTTTTATCGTCAGATGAATCCAATTACATGTTTTTACTGAAAGGAAATAACATATTTTGATTATAATGATGTTGAAAGCCCACTCTGCTTCAAATTTATAGACAACGAAAAACCCTTGGGACAAGTATGTCAGCTGTAGCTTCATATAACGCTGTGCATTTATTGCACATCATTGCAATGGAATATGATATGTTTGATCCAAAAGATCACTTAAATGAAAAGAAAAGAGAATACAATGCATAGGAGATTTTTTTTTAAACGCGAAAAGCGTTCCTATGGAGTCACAAACAGATAAACGCAATTGCATCAAATGTGCTTGTTAAATGTACAGATTATAACATATTTTTATCATAGATTATTATTTATTATGGCTTAAATTAGCTCGTTGATGAGGAATCCCGCATACGCTGCGATTGATTTCTAGTGATTCATATACAGAAAGTGCATTCTTGCACGTTAATGCGAATGAATCGGAGACAGAGATGCAAAGAGTGTTTTGACTTTCGTCATACACTCGTATATCATTCGATCGATCTAGGAAAATCTAGGTTTAGTAAAAAATGACAAAGAAAATTTAGTTTTTTTAGAATTTGAATTCCGCATATCTTATAGTATTTTATTGTTCCATGTTGTCTATATGTATAATAGATAATCGTTATTTCTTTATCAGTTGTTATATTATATTTTTGAGTATTATTTTAATTAAAATCTATACAATATGTGTAATTAAAGAGGTTGAATCGAGGGGTTAAAGCCAAAAGTCGTTGGGCGCAATGACTTTCAGCTTTATTAATTAATACTTGATTGCTTGCTGTAAATGACTGTTAAGTATCGGAAATGCGAGAATATGACTGGTTGAAACAATTGGCTTGTAGAGACTAATTTGCCCAACAACCCCTTTGACGACAAATGCCATAAATCATCCCCGTTATTAAAATGTGACAAGAAGAGAAATAACATTACGACTTGCGCACATTAAGGCCTGAGAAAACCGCGTGCCATCATCAGGATAAAGGATTATTCCTGAAATAAGGCCCACACTTGCAAGAGTTATAATTGTTATTTTCTTTGGCACACTAAAGTTGACAACTGTCTGCTTATCTTCAAATAAATTGGGCATAACTGAGATATTATTGCTCTCGTAGCGCCTCACAAAAGCGTAACGCAATATCCTACACAATAAAAGCATAATGTCTGCTTATCTCGTAATGGATTAGGAGGATCCGCTTTATTTACGGTTTTAAAACTAAAACTTGGAATGTGATATCGCAACGACTGAGGTAAACACATGTCACTAAATTATTTTCGGGTCAGTTATCACTAAACTTTTTCTTCGCGTGGTTGAAATATTGCTGCGCGAATGGCTTTATCCAATAGCGCCTTGGATGACTTATGAACCAATCCATTAATGTATGGGGCAAAGTACATGTTATATTTGGGAAAAATAGGAAGAACTTCCCAGTCTTGACTGTGTATTTAAGTAGCTAGCCAGTGTACAGATACGAGTTACAAGAGTTTCTGACACCGGGGGAATTTTATTGTTTCAAAGCTAGCACACTTGGCGCGTAGGGGAGAGGGAACAAACAAACTGACCTAACGGTTAGTTTGTTTGGTTCCACCTGTTTATCGGCTGTTTTGCTCAATCACAGTAAATTCTTCCGATGGAGAGGTCTGCTTCTTTCTGATCTCTTCTCAGATTCTGCATAAATTACTTTCTGGATGACGCTATTCTTCATTCGCTAATATAAATTATTATGTAATTTTTAAGAGAAGGAGAAAAAATCGAGTTCAAATCCAGCACCTTGATCGTATGTATAACTGGACAGAACTTAACCGACAGTTCAATGAATTTGCTTGAATCATTACATTGCCTTTATAGAATCATATCATACTCTGTCATTAATGAAAACGTCATTAGCGCATCAGTCTTGTCTTGGGGCCCAATTTTGACGCGTCCAAAGCACATAATTTCCGCACAATCTCAATTTTAAACACGAATACAATGCGTCGAATTTTTTTAACAATTTTTTTAACGATCCCAGCAGCTATAAGTATATATTAATGGTGTATTTTCGCCGCTCTGATGATGCTTGATGGGAAGAAAACGAATTTAATATGACGGTAGTGCGTGTTGAACGTCGACTGTTCAATGTTTGGGATTCCGATGCTCTGCACAAAAGGCTCATTTGAGGGCTTTCCTTGTGCCCAATTAGATATTCGTTATCCACGTGTTGACTATCACTATGTTGGGCATTTGCGATCTGACGTGGGTGTTTAAATACTAGTCAGAGCTAGCTGACGTGTTCCAACATACAACACACCTCTATGTTGTGGGCCAGGGTCGGATATATTTCCTCGACAGACAGTCGATAAATAATTCAAAACACACCAGATAATAATCTGATCGGATCCGCTCGTCCAGAAATGCTTATTTCATTAGTACACGGAGCCAATTAGATCCAGCATCTTAAGTTATTCCAACGGAAACAATCCGGCCAGCAAGCGACCGGTGCGGTGTTAAATGATCCGTTGCGCAATCCATCTCACCATATGTGGAATGGATTCCTTTTCATTTTGTTTCTGATAGTTTTTTTTTCAAATTCACTTGGATTTTCTTTTATCAAATTGAAAACATTCGGCTCTGTCGCATTTCGAGCGTTCCCAAATGTGCCATGGATAGAAGCCACTGCCATAAATTGTTTCATATTTTGTAAACATGTCCTTGGAAGAATTTCTATTTTACTTCCAAAGCTTTCAATCGTCGATGCATCTCTTATTTTAGACGTGTTATTCTTGAGCCACGTTCAATTTTATTATAATATCCAGCAAGCTTCAACACTCAGACATTGCGCTTTTATTTTATTGAATCTATAATTTATCGTTCAAAACGCGCCTCCATCTTAATATTTAAAAAAATAGTCTGTGGCATTCAGGTTCTCAAGCTGTATCCGCTCCAAAATGGATCGGAATCGGAGAGAGAGATCCCTGCTACGAGACTGCTGGGGGATCTGCGGAATAAATGCATCTTCTCGCGGCCAAGGCTATTTTAATATGCGTCCGTATTCTAATCATTCAATAATTCAGCTAATCTCGCAAATTGCGCCTTCGATGATAAACAAAGGTTTCCGTCGGGGTGTTTTATATCCCTGGAAGAAATTGAGCTAACCAATTCTTAAAAAAAAAGTTGTTATCAATAACGCAATATTGTTTTGCTTCAAATTTAATATCTTCTTAAATCCTCCTAAAAACATAACGTAACGAAAATATAAGATTGAAGAAGATTTTCATCCTACGAACTTATTGAGTGATGTGTTCTATAATAATTTACATTCTTGCACAAATTCTTATCCAGAATGCTTACACGGACAAGAGCTGCAAAACATATACCTCTGAGGTTCTGCTGTTTTTTTGACGGAATAAAAATAACATGCGATTATGCAAAAATTGTTTATAATTAACCTGAATGGGAGTACTTACGGAAATATCCGTTTTGACCTTCACTATTCAGAAAGAGCACTCTTGTGCATTGAAGCTCCGAGGCGGACAGAGACAGAGAGAACTTCATATGCATCGCATGATTGTATAGATCGTTAAGCCCAAATTTATCGACTTATAATGATTTCGATTTCAAGTGTGTTATTTGTTTACGCAAAGAAATTACCGAATATTGTGTGTTATCGAGAGTGTTTGTTTATTTAACTGCTTGCCGTTCTTCGCTGCGTGTTGAATGAGTCTTTGTTCAGTTATCATTTCCTTCTAAAGGAGGAGCAAATGAATCGATCTTTTGTGCATTGTTTATGTAAAGAAATGACGTGGTCTTGTATTCAGTGTTCATTTACAATTGAAGATTGTCTTACGCTGATTAGGAGCTGACAGAAAGTAATCGGTGTAAAGCGATTATGACAACAACGACTTCATCGATTTTAAATTTGCTCACTAACGAAAAGGTAATGACAATATAGGTGACACATGGAGCAGAATCCCTGAGCGGCGCCTCGCTCCCACGTGCTTTCTACTTTTGGATCGCTATGTAGCCGCGTGGATAGGATGGGGATGGACGGGCATTGAATGGAAAGCCTCTCATCTTGAAGAACTTCTGGTCGCGAGAAGGACGTCTTCCCGCAGCCAAGGCTAACCGACGACTCCCCATAACTTACTACACGTCAACATCGAACTGACAACTGTATAAATTGACACATTACGCATAAAGAGAGACGGAAGATGTCACCGTAGTTTCGGTGTGAGCATTCTGGACACCCATCACAACCAAGTTTTTCTGACATAATATCACCTAGGAGACTTCGAGAAATGCCGGGATTTTTTTCGTGAAAATCATCAAGCGTCACACGGCGGTCATTTTGCATTTGTTCTTCAATTTTTTGCACAAGTTCATCGTTCATTCGTCCTTGCCATGAGTATCAGTACGGTCTTCTCTGCACGCGACTTCCTCTCCATCGGAAGAATTTACTGTGACTGAAAAAAATGACCGACAAACACGCAAGACCAAACAAGTTGACCGTTAAGATCCCCCCTATATACCAGGTGCGCCAACTTCGAAGCATAAAAATCCCTTAGCCTCAAGAACCCTTGTAACTTTACTTTCTGAATGACCCTGTTATTTTTCAATAGTCTTTTTGAAATGTCGGAATATTTCTCAATACTAATTCATATATTTTTTATTGTTTCAGATCAAATCTGGTTGTTGAAATAATGTAAGTACACGATTTTATATTATACAAAGTTTTCAACGGAAAATTTCGAAAGAAAGCGCATATATTGTGGTTTTATTGAAGACTTTGCAGACATAACAAAGTGTACAACTCCACCGATATACTATAAACTATTATCCATCGGTGGTGGTGTTCTTTTTCCAAGCTAAATCCTTGATATAAAACTTTCATATATATTTCAATGGAGAGCAAACTCGGAAAAGAGTCATTCTGCAGTGGACAAAAGTGCAGTAAACAAAAAGCAAAATATGGATATAAATTCTCCCAAAAATGTGTTTGTTCACGAAAGTCGGGGAACAATTTCTCCCGGTTGATCGCCCATTATGGATCTGGAGCGGCTCTCAGCTCCCATTTGTCATATTCTTGTGACGTGCAAAATTCCAAAATTTTTTACACGTGTGCTCAAGGTCAAACCCATAGCGTGATAAATCAAATAAATCCCAAGTTGGGACTTTGTGTGATATATTGCGTTTTGTTTCAAAGTAAAATTTCAGCACTGCGACACAGCGTCGATTTATTATCGTCGCTGGGTAAAAATCAATTTGTAGTGAATGGATGTGATTGAATTGGTTGTCATTAATATCAATTAAGTGCCATAGTCGAAGAATGTTGCCCCGTGTGGCCATGGTCCAGTGAAGGGTTCTGCAAAGATCATGTATACACTTCTTCCCACAATCGATTTGAATTTCTCGACTTGACCTTTCAATAAATTTAATTACATGGCGCTAAGAACTCGTAAAATTCTCCTTTGAATATTGTGATCTTTTCGGCGAAAAGATCTTCAATTAAAAAATATAAATACAATTGTTCTTCCAAGGCTTGATCATTCTTTATGCCTTTGGGCTTAAATGTTAAACAATTTTATTGTTTCCATCTGTACTATTATTATCATCTTAATTTTGGATTATCCCAGATGACATTTCCACCAAATTTGGTTCATTTACACAATCTATCTATACATATATACAGTGCATACATGTTTTAAAAATTGTTATATTAACCTTTCCCTACCGGTGATGTATTTACTACACCTCGACTCTAATAATGTGAATATAGGAAATATAATAGATACGGGATTCAGAATTTTTGTATTCCTCCGTAATACAATTACGAATCATATCAAAGTATTATTTAGATGGTCACATATTTTTAACAAGATGAAATGTTATTATTCTGTGTATATAATAATAATATGATGGAATATGAATGCAGAATGTGGAATTTAATTTGGAAGAAGATTGTTCAGGTTCTCATTGCTTATTTAAATGTTTTTCAAAGTGAAGGAGCTCTCCGTGATATATTGCAAAGTAACCACCCCCGCCTGCTTTGCACTCTGGGAATAGAACGGTGTCAAATTCGAGTACGCTTCGTAATAGGAGAAGTACTGCAATGTCACTGTTAGATGTTATTTATTAGCGTTTACCGTCAAAATGCAACCGCGTTAATGTAACAAGTGCTTCTTGCGCGAAGGTAACAAATGATCTTCAACACAGCATCCCACGCGCCATCGGGATGACGTACCACATAACAAAGTGTGACAACGAGACCGGTTATAGAGATATGGTGGGATGTCATTCAAATTCTTTTGGATCTCTTGAAGAGCACTTGAGAAACGTGCGTTATGGATTTTCATGAAAAGTATTTCTGCGCCCGAGGTAGACGCCGTGGGCGTCGGACGTCTGATAATAAAATGTCTCATCATCTAGAAATAAATGTCAAGTTGGCGTGAAAATTGACATTTTTTCCAATGTTAAACATTGGCTTTATTCTCTTTATATATTGTAGATGCGTGACGAACGTTGAAGATATTCGAGTTTGTTTATAAATTTTAATTGATTTTTATCATGCATGCTTCTTATCTTAACATATTGCTTGCGCAAAACATCATCAATCCCTAACAATCACAGAATATGAGAGAAGTTAGTCTACAGGCCGTACGCGTCTATAGACGCAAATATCATATTTTAATTCTGGTTGCTATATTGTTAAATTAAATTCGTTAGGCAGATTTCGGGACACGTCCAGAAAAATACAGTAATTGAATTTGGTATGTATTCAAGATTATATGTAAGGAATTCATGGACTTTCATTCTGCTCGTCAAAAAATAAGCACGCGTGTGTCTTGTTTAAAATCGAAAGCGATACATTTCTATCCATTCTTCAAAATATTTGATGTGAGACTTGTATAGGTGTGGTAGGGCAAATTGGGCTGAACATCACGAAAAGTGAAACGTTTTCCGTTTCTTTTCCGTTTTCTGTTAACAAATGGAAAAATGCGGATTGGTAGATGCGCCTATACTATTTTTTACTTTAGTTTTGGTCGCGATAGCTCACGGGTCCGTTCTTCTATCGGGCCGTAATGCTGTTGGTTGAATGGATGGGAATAGACGGGCGTCGAATAGAAAGACTCTCTTCTCTAAATAACTATTTATTTCACACGAAAGAGAGAGTGAGAGATCTGGCTGCAGGAGGGACGTCCTCCCGCAGTCAAGGCTAATCGACGACTCCCGCCTCCTGCGTGTCACTACCCAACCGGCAACGGTGCACGCGCAAGAAGCGATCGGTCGGTATGCAGGTGCAACGTTTCAGTAGGGCCACAAGAGATGACGCTCAAACCAAACAACCCCGCGTACAAAGTGTTAAAATATTCTAATTTTATTATTGCGTTACGATAATGGATCATATTGCCGATGTAAGTTTTGCTGCAGATAAATCTTTCATCCAAAGCTCCCATATACCATACGCAATCACTGCATTTGCACTCCAGCTGCACCATATTAATTCGGTAATAATTTATATTTCATTGTCCGGATAAAATATGATACAGCAATGCGGCTATAAATTAACACCTCGTTGTCAGCGTGGCTCTAAAATAGCAATTGCTAGACCATTTGAGCTAAATGATGCCGAGCGTGTTCTGGATATGGATTGATGACCGCGTCTTATGACTGCACTCCCCAACGGCATCATCCAATCTCCTCTTCGGATGTGCTCGTTTTCATCTCACGTCATATCCGATAACCCTTAAATATCCAGCGTCAACATTCATCAAAGTTTTCCCCCCCGGGCTCCGAAAATAATTCCACGAACGGGACATCGTCAGACGTGAATTATCTTCAAAATTTTGAAAGCTCTTCCTATCTAATTTGTCCCTCTTCATTGTGATATTCATTAATGTATTGTATGAGAAACATAATATCGTTAACGGGCCGACAAGAATATAATAACAACATAACACACTTGCTCCATTTGTTTCGAGAGAGGAATTATCAAAGAACATCAAACATCTCAATTTTGCACGCCTCCATGCGAGATCTAATTTTATCAAACACGCTCCGGATTAAGAAAGTAATTTGTATGGAAAACCGCAATTAAGTTACATTACGACGTTGTCATTAGATAGTGGTACGATCAGAAAGTCAAGCTATTTGATATTTGAGAATGAATTAAATATTATTTCATTGAAGCTTAGTATTAGGTATTTTCATATGAAACGTCCGAATGCTACCAGAGATCCATCCAGAAAGTAAGGTTACAACATTTATGAAATATCGAAAAATGCTCGTATCTAATTGAAATTCACAGGAAACTTTTTTCAACGCAATCGTCATGAAGATCGAGACATTTCTGTAGTCGGGGCACTAGCTTTTTATGTCAGCATCATAGACCACTGTCGCTAACCTTTTTTGACCTTCTAATCGCTGGAAAGACGTTATCCATCCAAATACGTCTTTATTTTAGGCGCCAAGTTAGGTGAATAAGGGAGGTGGGTAATACTATCCCATTTGAATGATGCCAGTTGACACTCGCATGGTGTGGAAGCCGTTGTCATGCAAGAGTTTTACTCCCTGGGTCAGCTTCTGAAGTGATGTCTTTTGTCGATGACAGTAGTGTGAGGTTACGGAGACGCTACTCACTAAAACCCCGGTCATTATTCACTGCTGCCACCCGGCTACTAGCTAAGTTTTGCGCGAGGTGGCAGCGATGTCTTCCTTCCGAGTCCTCCTGCATATTCTTTGTTCTTCTGGATGACGCCTGTGTGTCTGTTAGGAGGATGCTGTTATTGTTCGTTGTCTTGTACGTTTAGCATCCTCCTTCTGCAGCAGAGCGCACGTCGTATATTTCCATTCAGTGCTCCATGCTGGGCCGACAAATGTCATGTGTACAGCATCGTGGTACTCCGCTCCGCAGTGGTGGCACTCCGGACTGGTCTCTTTGTTTATTTTATGTAGTTAGCTACCAAAACAGCCGTGCCCGTGCAAGTGGTAGCACAGTTTACGGTACTTTCTGGTTACCCAGGTTCTCAGGTTCGGTATTAGCTCATGCGTCCACCGAGCTTTAGCGGAGTTGTCCCATCGGGACTGCCACGTCGCCATGGTGCTTTGCTTAGCGTTATTATTGTCTTCACTTTTCTGTATTGCCTGTCTCTCGTAAGCGAGCAGGTTTATTGGCGGTATGGCAGTCAGTGCCAGGACTGACTTCTTGTTTTTTTTTTGGGCCACCAATGTTGGGCATCAACCTGGTCAGGTTCTCCAGGATGCTAGCCGCCTTCTCCGTGTGGGTGACGGATTGGAGGTCTTTTGGATTCTAGGGTGTAGTGACATACCCATGTCTCATCCCCTATCACAGCTGACTTCATAAATGCTTTTCTCTCCTGTGCAAAACGATCCAAAAATTCATGCGCGGTGGTTACGCGATTTTGATGGTATTTCGGTGTGAGCATTCTGGGCACCCATTTCGCCTACAACTTCTTGTAATCAAGTTTTTCCGATACAATAAACCCTGGAAGACTCCGAGAAATGCCAGGATTTTTTATGAAGGTCATCAAGCGTCACTGTGTTCATTTGGTATTTGTTTTTCAAATTTTTGAACAAGAACGACCAGAAATCACTTATGGTCTCCCACACCTTGCCTCGTCGTGAGTATCAGTTCGGCCTTCTCTTAACCTTTTCGTGAGTACTTACGGAAGTATCCGTTTTGACCTTCACTATTCAGAAAGAGCATTCTTGTGCATTGAAGCTCCGAGGCGGACAGAGACAGAGAGAACTTAGCGCAGTTCGGGAGACTGAGACGGATAGCTTCTTCATATGCATCGCATGATTGTATAGATCGTTAAGCCCAAATTTATCCACTTATAATGATTTCGATTTCAAGTGTTTTATTTTTTACGCAAAGAAACGACCGAATATTGTGTGTTATCGAGAGTGTTTGTTTATTTAACTGCTTGCTATTCTTCGCTGCGTGTTGAATGAGTCTTTGTCCAATTATCATTTCCTTCTAAAGGAGGAGCACTTAAATCGATTTTTTGTGCATTGTTTATGTAAAGAAATGAAGTGGTCTTGTATGCACTATCAAGTGTTCATTTACATTTGACTCTGGCTCGAATTGAAGATTGTCTTACGCTGATTAGGAGCTGACAGAAAGTAATCGGTGTAAAGCGATTATGACATCAACGACTTTATCGATTTTAAATTTGCTCACTAACGAAAAGGTTAACAACCTAAGCCACATTATGACACGTTGTCGACTCATTACATCACTACCATAAGCTTCCACGAGCTTCTGAAGGATTATTGTTAATCGATCATCAATGCCGTTTATTTTATTTTTGATTTCAAGGCATTTAAAAAGATATCTTGGCAATTTCTAATTAAATATGATATAATAGGAATAAGATGATTTCTTTCTTTGGTCTTTAATATACTACAATTAACAATGCGTGCTTAAAGAGTTATGTTAAAATGAAGAGATTGGAATGCATGGGGTTAAAGATGATCCATCCGCGAAGTGGTAAGGTTAATTAGATAGCATGTCGCTTTTTTGCAATTCATTGTTTTGGTGATGTCATCATTTAAAGTGTCCTTAATATTCATTAGAACAGCGGTTTTGATGATTCCTTAGAAGTACATATATATAAAATAGGAAATTATACTCAAATCCAATATTTTTATTAGAAATAAGAATGAGATATTTTTAAGAATTCCCTGATGTAGAAGCGAATTCAGAACCAATTCAAATAATAGATGATGCAATTGAAATTCTATTTAATTAGCATCATTTTCCAAATTTTTAGTTATGAGATGTCGCATATGGAAAATTCTTAAGGGAGCCGACTAAATAAAGACATGACGACGGTTTCAAAGTCGCTCTGTATATATATTATGTCCATGGACATTCATAGAAGATAAGGTTTTGAATGAAATCAAAGTTTCTATATTGTTGTCTTTTCAAGCTGAACCAGCAATGGACGTATGTTTGTTTTTGGTTGCCTGTCTTCGTGGAATAGATTCATCTTAGTTGCCATCAAATGAGGGTTCTTGTTGTGTAGTCCACTCGAAATGTATACAAAGGCTGAAGATATTACGAAGATGATAAGTACGTCTTTGAATCTGGAGGGCGTCTATGACTTGTACAGGTGGAGCACCATATTAGGGTCAAAAGTGAAAGAACTTGCCCTTTAAAAAAATGCATAAAAATTGTGAATTGCATGAAATTTGTTATATATGTCACCCGCAAATTTAAAAAATGCATTCTAATTGTAGGAGGCAAATGTTATTTGCAAGATTATTCTGAAGATGTGTTTGATCCTAGGTTTTCAGTGTGTTTTGGCGAACGATAATCGATGATTTCTCATCATATCACGTATATTATATCGAAACGCTCTTTAATTTCAATGTTTATCCTGACAGAGCAGAGTATTATGAAGATATTGAATGGTTTTGCAACTTGTTAAGGTTATAAGATCCAAAGTGGATAATACGGTTATAATAATGGCTTTGTTGTTTTAATGGTGTTTCATGTAATTTATCCGATTATGGGAGCATGGCAACTCATCCTTGATCCACGTGGCGAATCGGGGTGACGATTTGCGCACCAGCGCCCTGCCAACCCATTAGGGTGCTGGCAAAAAGCGGCGGTGATGTATAGTGTCCACAAAAATGGTTGTTCAACAACGAATCGGGAAATAAGGTTATTAGCATCGCCGTGTCGTAATCTTACACAATTTGTCAAGTTAAACTGTGCGTGAGTTGGACTGTCACACAAATTAAACGAGTGTCAGACTTAAAGGATTTACCAGCTAAGCCACCTTTGAGGACCCCACCTTCAACCTCAATGTGAACGAGACGAATTATTTTTAAGACGATCCGAATGCAAAAAGAAATGCGCTTGGGGGTTGTTTGTCAATCCAGACCAACGGGTTGTAATCGATCAATATTTTTGATATCAATAAAAAAATATTATCAATAATTTCAAGGAAGCCCTTTTTCCACTACTTTTAAGCAGAAATTGATAGGTCGCTAAATTTAGTTTTCGGTTTTGTTTACCTTGTCCATCTAAGGGATTCCAAGCAATCGTCCGTACATTTCAAAAGCTTTCAAGCGATGTTTTATGCTTTCTTTGATGCTTCAAACTTCACACGATCACTTCATAATGGACCATATAAAGCATTTCGTCCGCTCTAAATGTTAATTCATTTTTTAGGGTGTAAATAGGATCAATCGCTTTTTGAATCACGGATCAATCAATAAATAACATTCATTTCAATAACGTCGCTCAACTCTTTAATACAAATAAAACAAGTCGTATATAAGATATCTACTCAATTTTTCTTTTATTTAAAAGAATATTTTATGGCAATAAGCATAAATGTAAATAATATTGTTGAAATATCCGCCGCGGCTTTGTTTGACGGCACGTATTCGGGAGGTCCAATTTTTGATGACTGCACGATATGCTCTCAAATCGTTAATGCAGAATGTTCATCGTGACATGCGCTGTGTGTATCTAATGTGGATTGGTAACGTCTCAAATACGTCAATTTTGGTTTTTCTTAAATCAATTCATCTTCATCAAAATGGGCCGCATCGCTAAAGAAATTTCGAGCGTTCCTATTGAATGACTGTGAATTTGTTGATTTTTATCGACATTTGAACAGTCTCAATTCTTCTTAACCCCATACGGGAGTACTATCGGAGACCCTCCGTAACACCCTCCACTATTCAGAAAGAGCACTCTTGCACATTGAAGCTCGGAGACAGACAGAGACAGAGCGAACTTAGCGCTGTTCGGGAGACTGAGACGGAGAGCTTCCTCGCATGCATCGCACGATTGTATAGATCGTTAAGTCCGTTTATTTACAATTGACCCTGCCTCGAATTGAACATTGTCTTACGCTGATAGGAGTTGATAGAAAGTAATCGGATGTAAAGCGATTATGACCATCAACGACTTTATCGATTTTAAATTTGCTCACTAACGAAAAGGTTAATATATATTTATCGGTTGACATGAACATAAATACCCCTAATCTATTTCCATTAGGCGTAAATTTTAATTTACCTCTATACATTTAAGGACTGTAAACAGCTTTAGGATGTAATATATTGTAATTGTGTAAGAATTGACGATACTTTTACTTGTTATAAAGCAAAACTCATCAGGTTCTTCAATAAAAAAAATTGATATTAAATTTCGGCAAATTTGATATAATGATTGGTATGTTCAACTATTCAGATAGAAGTGGCTAGGAACCGCTTGCGTTGCTGCTGGGTCGTTTCAGATTTCTGGACGTCCCAGTTCCTCACAGAGTAGAGGCGCTTTTTCGCAGTGTCAGCGGCCCGATAAGTGGACCGGTTGGGCACACAGACCTAATGGCCTCTCCTTCATCGTTCAGGTCAGAGTATTTTGCGGCATTTTTGGTCAAAAATGCGCAAAAGTGGCTATCGGGGTTAAGGAAGAGTGGATGGTTGCAGACATATAATTAAAATCAGGTTTTGTACCCTGGGTGCACTGTTGTTGAGCGGGCTGGCATGGTTCCGAATAGCGGGACCAATAAACAGCTCGGGTAAGAGGTAGGTCCATATATCAGATAGAAGAAAATGCAATTCATGATGGATAAAGATCATAAAATTTAATATGTAATAGCTGTTGATACTCGAAAATCGATCTTATATCTGCCACCGCCCGCATCAACTCTCAACAGTGCATTCAATATCCGGATTTTTTAATATAAATATATTATCTTTATTGAAAATATCAAGGCTCCGCAACGTCAAAGCAAATCTAAAGAGGTTAAATACAATCAGAGAGAGAGCAGATGCACGAATGCTCTCGATTCGTGCCAACACGTGATGAATATTTCGAGGGAAACGTTCATTCAAACATTTTTATATGGGGATTTTTTCCTCTTTCAAGTATCAAATTTCGTATTAATAAAGTTTTTTCGTTCTGGCCATATTTATTACGTGCGTGAAAAATATTAATGTTGATTGCTCTCCCGGCCTTTATCCCGAAATATGGAGGCGGCGGGCGGAAAATCTCGAAATGGTTATGAAGAAACGGGGTCGTCGGGGAAAATTTCGCAGGGGGCGAAATTTTCATTTAATTTGTAGGACAGTATTTATTGCATCTCTTCACGTTCTCAGATCGCATCTCCACGTTGCGGGAAATTCCTCACGGGCTATTTTCCGCGACGTTTTCAGAGGGTCGCCCGGGGAAATGTGCCCGACTTTATGCCGAGTGGATTTTCATGCTTCGGAGCCCTTTTTTTGCAGCCTTTTTTTCTTCTTTTCAGACTGATTTCATTCAGTCGTACAAATAACAATAAACTGCTTTATTCCCTTTACCTATATTGTGTATTTTTTTGTGTGTTCGACAAATTTTCTGGGGATTTGCTGGGGGGAATAAATGGAAAAGAGGTGAAGTCGTACAGAAGAGACTACTTAACATCTGAACCACTTTGTTTTTGCCTAAATCGTAAAAAAGGACTTTAAGAAAATCAAAAATGAATTTATTTCCCGACAATTTTCGCAAAGCTTTCCGGGATTTTATGCCTTAACAGTAAATAATGACCATTAGCGATTGGAATTGAAGTCTAAAACATTGTCTTTCAATGCTTTTTATGATGCATCAATCTCTTCAAATCAATATGGAAATGATAGCTAGCAAATCACTCAATAAGTTTGTAGGATGACAAAATAGTCCACAAAATAGTTGTGTAAGATGACTAACACCTTAAAGATATCAGAAGGCAGTATATTCACCATTTTGCATCAATATTTGTCCATGAGAATGCTCTGTTCGACGTGGCTACGGCGTTTGCTCACAACTCGATCAATAACAACAACGCGTCCATAATTCGGAGCGCTGTTTAGAGCTGTTTCGGCGCAATAAACACTATTTTTTCATATGGTATATGAAAATGGATAAAACATGCATCCATCACAACACTTCCGTGTCAAATCGACAATCAGCTAAGTGGACAACAACCGGTAAAAGTCGACCAAAGCGATCAAATTGTTTGAGATTCGCACTATTGGTGCGTTTTACGGAAGAAATTGCGATAAAATGATCCAAATAAAGAATATAAAAATCATACGAACTTATTGAGTGATGTGCTACATGAAACTATATATATCTGCTATCGCCCGCATCAATTAACCAATCCGCTAAAAAAATTACACAATTACAATGTCACATAAGGTAATATGAAAAGTAGAAGCAAGAAGCCTTAGATTATCAAATGATTGGGCTGTGCCCGGCTTCTATACTGATGCTACGTTGGGCGACCTCACGGGTTCATTCGCTATCGGATCGAAGAACGACGTCGATATATTAACAAAAATAATAAAATAGTCCCGCAAGATTTCAATCTTAATATTTTTTTATCATCATTGTCATTTATCAAACATGGATCGATTATTGTCTCATTGAATACTTGAAGATATCATCGAAAAACAATATTAAATGGCTAAATTAGGACAGCATTTTAAAAAGGAGGCTTATGCGCAAACATGAACGCAAAATAAAGACAGGTTTAAAACAAGATCGACATTTGAAAAAGATTTTGAGCCCGAATATATGTTTATTTATTTTTTTGCACAAGGAAAAATGTTCGGGTATCTCAAAGTTATTTCGCCTGCGCTTACGTTAAATCCGAATTTATCTCCCCGTTTATATTATATCATCTTCCAGGAAAATTTTCCAGCGTTATTCTTCCATTATGGCCGCTGATTATGGAAGGAATGCTCAGTGCGCCCAGGATAAACGTTGCTATATATTATAAAGCAGAGTTTTCCGATAATTTCATGTGAAACGGAATGCAATATTAGTGCAGGCTTGACAATTTGCGGTATGGAGCAATTTTACCCGCAGAATGAGTAGTAAGCTTTTCCATGCTTGGGTTAATTAAGCAAAGAATGTCATCTAGGGCAACTTTATCCCGCTAGTTCCTTAAATATGATAGCATTGCTTTATTCCGGAATTATTTCAACAATGTCAAATACATGGGTAAATGATTCAATCTAATTATTTTTCGACGCACAAATTGTTTGCGCAATGAAAACAAATAAATCTTTCAATATACTTGAAAGAATAAAAAGGATAAATTAAATCTTTCAATAAAGAAAGGACATTCTCGCACGTTGAGTGCGGTGATTGTGAATCGGAGACAGAGACGGAGAGAGTGTCTTGCGTCTCATCATATACTCGTACATCAATGGTAAAGCCGTGCTGTAAAAATATTACTACACGTCTAAATATTCCCAAATATAAGCGATCCATAGCGAAGCTGAAGACACACATGTGTATTATTTATGTTTACGCGAAGAAATGAACGAATATTGTATGCTATTAACAGTGCTTATTTGTTTATGTACAAACTTCATACACGCTGCGCAGTCGTGAGAGAAAAGTAAGTTTATGTGGACGTTAAGCGATGCACATACACATATATAGTATCGTTGTTTACGTCAATTTAAAATGAATTTACTAATTGACATCTCTTGATGGGTTAATATTTCTTCATAAACTGTCTGATGTGTGTCAGCATTTGGTTTTATCATTGAAAATAATATTTACTACATAAATATCTTTCATATTTTAATATATAAAAATAATTTTTATTTGTTTGTATGTAATGCGCTGACATACCGTTCATCAGATTGCAATAAAACTTCGTCCACTTATTGCTAAAGATTGCGCGAATAACATAAGCATAATCTTCTAATCTATAAAAATCAATTTTTGTTTGTTCGTATTTAATGCACTGTCATACCGTTCATTTGATTGCAATAAAACTCTGTCAACTTATTGTTTACACTTGCGGGAATAACATAGATATAGTAAAAATATTGATTGTGTATGAAGTTTGTTATGCGAGACGTTTAGCAAATGTTCTTTGTTGGCGCATATTGGTCTGGTGGTTGCTGATCGGAAAGATAGCAAAATCGAGCTTCTTCCTTAAGCATGCCCAAGGCTAAGAGTATACAGCTTTTAAAATTAAATTTAAAACCGATTTCTGATAAAAATATTATTGCCGTAATATAACCGATTCAAAAATATCGGTTTAATTCGGTTCGGTGTACCGAACCGAATAAAGAAAATAGCAGTTCGAAGTCCTGCTTTTGCTCAGGGTATGGCTTACTGTAGTAGGGAAAGTGTTTATAAATGCATCCTCCCTAGGGAATCCAATCCCGGGATCCAGGACAGTTTTAGGTGCTCATGAATCCCGGGATTAGTAAACGTAATCCCGAAAAATTTGAGATTGAAATTTTTATCTAACAGAAATCGTACACTTCACCAGCACGTTGAAGGCTACTAAATTGAGACATTCTCGCCGAAATCTGGACGCTTGGAAACAGTGGCGTAACTATTAATCGGCGAGCTTAGGCTATGCCTTGTTGATAGTAACTGTCTAATTTATGTATACATATTTTCAGTATATATATGTTTTTCAAATTGGTATATTAACCTTTCCCTACCGGTGATGTATTTACTACACCTTGAATCTAATAATGGGAATATCGATATGAAATATAATAGATACGGAGTTCAGAATTTTTGTGTTCCTCCGCAATATAATTACGAATCACATCAAAGTATTATATTATATAAAAATTCATCTGCAGCGACGGAAATAAATAATTTGTCGGGAAATCGGAAATTTTGCGAGTTTCAGTTCGAATGTTACTTTGGGGGGGGGGGAGGGGTATTTTCAAAATAATATTTGGAATCTTTAGTGTTTTATTTATCTATTTTTGAATTGTATTTTTATCTTTTCTTAAATAAATAAAAAAAATTCACCTTCAAACTATTTTTTATATTTAACAAATGGACTTATTAATCATTTTTGATCATCAATCCCGATCCCGGGATCCCGAGACTGATCCTGGGATCGTCTTATCCAATCCCGAAATCCCGAGATCGAAATTGTGGCTCGGGATTAGATTCCCTAATCCTAGCCACAAGATAGCCTAGATTCCCATCACTATAGATTCACATGTGGTCGCCATTATTTAGCCATCAGATCACGTGATTTGCAAGATCCATGCGCGTTCGCGTTGGGTCATTTTACCCCACACAATAATGATATACAAGATAAATCTGTTAATCAAGAATAATTGCATGCCCACAGAGGATTGATGGTACGAATGTAACATGTGATTATTTGTAAATTTACTCTTCCAATTTCAACGTTATTACCTACGTATATTCTTAGATATAATTTTTGAAGCCGTTGTGGCATTATTTGGCCTTTACGTTCAGCTATTGTGGATTCCGAAGGTCAGATTGTCTAATTGCCTCGCCTAGCTATTGTACAAAGCACTAAAGCGAGCAGCACACAGGCTAATTTCGCAGAAAATCAAGGACGCAGGAACTCAAGGACGAGCGAAATTAATTCAGTTTATTTTTCTTGTATCTCCACAAAAGTCGAATATACTTTTTTGTCTACGTACGGCTTCTGCGACAAAAATAGCCTTTATACGTTCGTCATTCCGGGCTGAACACATGTGGCATAAAATAAAGGAGGATTTATGTTGGTGACGACCACGCCTGTGTAAATATGCTTCAGGTTGCTTCATTGCCTCCCTAATTACCTCGCATTTCTCCAGTGTCGTCTTCTTAACCCCATTTTCCGAAATTCGGCCACTTTATAACGTCGTTAAAGCGCTACCGGCGCAATGGCGGCCGCGTCAAATCCCAAGATATAAAGTTTATCAATAAACCGTTATAGTTTTACGGCCACTTCAGCAAGGTCGTTAAGTCCAGGACAAAACGGCAATAACCGTAACAATTTGCCGCTGCCGACGGTGATCCAGAGCGCCGCCGCTCAAGGAACATAATCTGGATCCTTTGGACGTTGATCAAATTTGGAAAACGTTTCCTGACCACGTACCCGCGCTTATGATGCCATCGTCGTCTTCGAAAGCCATTCGGGATGAAGATTGCTTTATTGGCGTCGCGGAATGCTTGAATTGCTCTTTGTCTATTGCTCAGATATAAACATGCTTAAATTTCGATGACTTGTGGTGCGTTAGGAAGCGACATTATTTGTGTTGATTATTACTACAAAGCTGATTCATTTTAATTTTATTGTTTTGATGTAATAATATATATGGGCAATACTTCTGTTCGGTGTTCAATCGCAAGTTGTTTCGTCGTGTCAGCGGTTCGAAGAGCGGACCGGTTGGACACACAGATCTTATGACTACTCTCTCATAGTATAAGGCCTTTAAAACAAAACAAAAAAACAGCTTTGTACATCTTAATTTAATGCTGGTAAGTACAATTATACAAGTTTATAAAATTATTTTTGTTATTTGAAACGTTGATAGCCTAGTAGACTGTAACTTTTCTGATTTACATTGTATAAACACTGATTGAAACCAATAAAAGCGAGACTCAATACAAGCCTACTTGATATTTATCACACGCAGCCTTATTTCGTACAATATAGTAAATTGCTTTGAATGGCACGAAAAATGAAACTCTAACCAGCAGTTGATCGGAAAGAGAGGGAGAATCGTTTATAGTATCTCCATCTCTGTTGCATACATCTATGTCGGTACCTAGTGTGAAACAACAACTATATCAGTAGCTAGCCTATTTTATTATATATTACACAAAGATAGCCTAATATTTTAGCTAACAATTTCTGTCAACAAACAGAAAAAAAGCAAAGCAAGTAATCAACTTTTTCTGGGAACTAACTTAACAAAATATATATAACAAAGTACAAAATATATATTTATAACAAGAGTCTAAGATCTAGCCTACTCTACCAACTACATTAATCCTTTGAGTAGTGAGTTAAACGTAGATGCTATTGTAGCGTGGGCGATTTATCATCCCCGCATAGTAGCGACATCTTGCATTTCTCTTCAGGTGCAATGTGCTATTTTAGCAGCGCCATCTTTTGTGGCCCTGCGGAGACATTGCACCTGCTTACCGACCGATCGCTTATTGCGCGTGCATCGTTATCGGTTGGGTAGTGATGCGCAGGAAGCGGGAGTCGAAAGAGTCGTCGGTTGGCCTTGGCTGCGGGAAGTCGTCCCTCCTGCAGCCAGACATCTCTCTCTCTCTATTTGTAGTGCGGAATAAATAGTTATCTTGCGAAAAGAGTATTTTCATTCGACGCCCTTCGTATTCCCATCCATTCGCCCAGCAGCATCACAGCACGATAGAAGAACGGACCCGTGCGGTAGTGACGAGCACGTGGAGGTGGGGAGCCGCCCGGAGACTCTGCCCCCGAGAGCGCCCCCGCCTCAAACGTTACATTATATTAGTATGTCCGCTACTAAACACTATTGATATCACACAATATTAGTTAATTTCTTCGCGTAAATATAAACAATAGACCTGAAATCGATTCATTTGGATTATCAATATTAGTTGATAAAATTGGGTTATCGATTTATAAAACCGTACGATGTAAGCAAGACACTTTCTTCGCCTCTATTTCTTTTCGAACCCAACGTGTAAGAATGCACTTTCGGAATCATTGCAATTTGATCGCAAATATGCGACCGTACTCCTCAAAAGGTTAACACCTCTAACAAAGATCAAATACTTTGATATAAAAATGATTGAGGATAAACTTGAATGCAACCGAATTATGATGGTAAAACTCAGCACCAACCAAATCCTTCAAACCCTGTTTGATATATCAAATTTGTCATTTAATTTCACTAATTTGGTAAATTCTACAGAATTTGATTTTTGTTGATAAACAAGCGCAATAAATACTATAAAGCAATAATCGAAATTTTTATTAAGATCGCCGCGTTGGCGTATATATGGTAGCCCTGCCCTCGAGCAGATAAAAAGGCATTAATGAAATGCCGCTCACGGTTCTCACAGAATATTTCGCATTGCCGCCTTTATGCGACGACTTTATCGTGTTGGAATGTCTTCGTTTAATTTCTTTACAATATATAGCTGCATCATTTAACACCTTTCGTCTGTGCATTTCTGTGGGAAACGAATCAAGAACCGAAGAGGTCCTTGCTTATTCATGGTTACTCGCTGCCCCAAATTGTTGGTCTTATTGGGTCTTGCGTGCATTGAGTGAAAATTTCCGGCTTACTATTAATAAAAGCTAAGCTTTGAATAAAATTAATCGAATGCCGTACAAATGTGGGGGTAAATCGGCCATCACTAAAATAATCGCAATATGCGAAGCATAAGGACAAAAGGGAAATAATGATAATTCATCATAAAAAAATCGTACCGAGGATTATATTGAATCGTACGGTGGATACGAGGGAAAACACTTTTCATTATTTTCGGTAATCGGGTGTAAATCTTCCTTGCCCTACGCTTTTACATCTTTTTAACCCTGGTGCGACCCCAACATCTGGGATATAATAATGGGGGTGAAATAAAGCACAATAGCGTGGCTGTTAGCGAAATGAAGATCGGTATCATAAAGCCGAACGATGCCGATGTTTCGATATTTCTTATGGAAGTATGATGGGTTTGCGCGATGATTCTCGGACTATTCGACTGGAAAATATTAATATAACTTCATAATATAAATGAAATTGTAAATAGAATATAATGTTGATAGATTTTCGTTAAACAGAGACGTTAAGTAAATCAGTTTGTACTTAGATTGAAGAAATTGTAATAATGTATATATGGGCAGTGCCAAAAATACGTGCTGTTTTTTGTTTCAAAACACTACTCTAATACGGGAAACACGTAGAAATCTGAAGGAGTAAGATCAGGAAGATAAGATGGATGTGTAGCATAGTTCCATCTCTCTTCTGGTGCAATGTACTGTTTTAACAACGCCATCTCTTTTGGCCCTGCGGAGACATTGCACCTGCATACCGACCGATCGCTTCTTGCGCGTGTACCGTTGCCGGTTGGGTAGTGACGTGCAGGAGGCGGGAGTCAGGAAAGTCGTCGGTTAGCCTTGGCTGCGGGAGGTCGTCCTTCCTGCAGCCAAATCTCTCTCTTGTGTGGAATAAATAGTTATTTAGAGAAAAGAATCTTTCTATTCGATGCCCGTCTATTCCCATCCATTCGTCTAGTAATATCACGGTCCTATAAAATAACGGACCCGTGTGCTAACGCGGCTATCTCGACGAGCACGTGGGGGCGGGGAACCGCCCAGGGACTCTGACCCCGAGAGCGCTCTCGCTTCAACGTTACATAACATTAATTGTAATATTTATTTAATCCATATCTTGAGTGTTAGATCAGAGCCTCAGCACTTCTTGACCAGAGCTTGATTAAATTAGGAGGACCCAAAAGTATTCGAATATTTAATGAAATACGTTCAAATGAAATACGAATAAAAACAGCGCCGTGAGAATGTTTCAATCGATGGTTTGGCGATGTTTCATAGCAATAAAGCCAAGTTTGGGCGTAGTTTCATAACCATGTGTAGTGTGGGCGATTTACCATCCACACGTAGTAACGCTGTTAATAGCGATATCTTCCATCTCTCTTCAGATGCAATGTGCTATTTTAACAGCGCCATCTCTTGTGGCCCTGCGGAGACATTGCACCTGCATACCGATTGATCGCTTCTTGCGCGTGCACCGTTGCCGGTTGGGAGAGTCGTCGGTTAGCCTTGGCTGCGGGAGCTCGTCCTTCCTGCAGCCAGATCTCTCTCTCTCTCTCGTGTGGAATAAATAGCTATTTAGAGAAGAGAGTATTTCTATTTGACGCCCGTCAAGTTCTGGACGAATTTCATCGGGTTTCTTCTTCGAATTCTCTAATTGTATACAATATATGCCTGAAATAATAAATCTCTCTTTTTATATATTAAATAATCTCTTTTTTTGGATCCAAACCAGTTCGAGCCTGATTTTGTAGTCATTGTCTTTTGCTCACATTGACTTTTGCGTTTATTCTTTGGAAGACCTGGATTTTTCTATCAAATCTCGCAGACAGTCGATATCGAGTGTGTTAGGCCGCTCACGATCTGATCCAGCAACGAAAAATTGCCCGATTGAAATCTGGCAAAATACTTTTTGCCCTTTTATGCAAAAATTCTACAAGTTTAGTTGATAAGTATGGTCAGAATAAACTGAACAATGACTGTTTCAAAGCGAGAAAGTGCGAATTTCTTAAAAACGTGCGATCTTACGTGATCTATAAGGTGTTAAGCTTGAAATCGATATATTTACGCCTCATACTAGTGTTTTTTGTTTTAGCCGCACATCACATGTGAGTGCATACTCATCAAAGGGACATGGTAAATCTGAATTTATAGGCAGGATTTTTTATCAAAAAAATATTGCTTTGGGAACATGTCTTCAATATCAAGCGCATATCAAGGCGAATGCTGAATATTACTATTCAGCATTGAATTCATTATTGAATGAATACGCTTAAGGGATGAATCTATTTAATAATGTTGTTTTAGAGGGCTGGAAATATTAATGCGCAGCGGGGTTATGCCAAGATTTCATCATTCGACATTGAGGTTAAAAATACGCGCTCTTCTAAGGGTAGGTTTTTTTTATTAGAAAACCTCAGAGAAGATGAAATCTTAAATTTTACGATTCAGCCCCTATCCTTAATGCTAATATCTCGTAGGCTTTCACGCTAAGAGACATTTATATAAAAATATGTATAACAACCTCGAGAGAGAAAGAAAAATGCTTTAAGAGTAACAATATGAAAACGCTCCCAAGTAAGTTTACCGTATCGAAACTCATACGAACACATTTTTAACATGTTGCGTGCGGATCAACCGAATTCGCGTGTAATTTCAACATTTTCAGATGGATTATTTTTTCTTGATCCTTGATTAAGGTGAAGCTAAAATTAAATGGAAATACCCTTTTAAACGAAGACATTGAGATCATTCATGCTCGCCCTTTGTATGGGTGTTGCGAGAGGCGCTCAATTTTTAGTGATGTACCTCAATTGCCAATGAGAGCAAGTTGCTGTGGATGCTGGGCCATGAACGTCGGCATAATGAAGGACCATTTATATTACCTTAAAATTATATAGTACGTCTGAAATACCCATTACATTATAACTGTGGGGTCTTATGAATACAAACGGCACTCGAAAGTTTGCGGTTCGGATGCTGCATCTCTTTGGACCGAGCAATTTCCACCGCTGGAAGAGTTGTTGGGAAGTTCGCGTCGATTAATCGGGAGGCAACTCAATAGCTCCCAGGGACTCTCAAGTTTAACATCACGGTCTCCGGTTAATGTGGCCCCCGTCTTCCTTACGACTATCATCCCTTTGATTTAGTCTTATACGGATCCTTTGGAGAAGTTTGCTCGTACGAACTTACCTTGCATAGACGTTGCTGTCAATGTTGTTGAAGTGCCCAATTAATTTGAAATTGATTTTGGGCGAAAATTTGACTAGGGACGATCCGAAAGTAAGAGCATTCCCCTGATACGGACTGTAAATGGCGATGAAATAAACTCGATTTGGAGCTTGAAGTTAATACACATTTAACAATAATAGATGCCAATTAATGGATTTTTTTAAATTGATACCAAAACTACCTTTTTCCATCAATGGAAATTTTCAATCTTGAATAAATTATATTTGGAACAATTTAAAAATGTATTTGGGACAAAAGAGAGTTTGGTTTAATTTGTTCCAATTCCTAGTGTAGTTGTCCTTGTAGTTGACTTATGTACTCCAATCTGGAACTTCCAAAGCCCTAGTCAATAAGCGGCAAGTCGATATCTTTTTGTTTAATAAATTATAATACTATATAAGAGGGTCATCTAGAAAGTAAGGTTATAACATTTATGTAGGATCAAAAAATGCTTGTATTTAATTCAAGTTCATAGGATACTTCCCAAATATATAACTATTTTTCAGCAAAATCGCCATTGAGATCAAGATATTTCTGTAGTCGAGGCACTAGCTTTTGTATGTCAGTGTCACAAACCTCCACCGCCAGCTCTTTTTGGATAACACCTACATCTCACCCTTCATCACGATAGCCCAAGAAAGATTTTCCCTCCTGCTCGAGTGGGTGTTTCACTCTACGGAGCTTACTTATAAAACTTACCCAGGCGGGGCGTCGTCGATGTGCTCATCAAACGCTGCTGGGGTAACCCAGCTAACATGATTTGGACGCGTAGCTTACCCTGTACTACATACACTTAAAGTGGAATGTGATATTATTGAATATAAAAGGAGCAGGATGGCTCTGTTCAAAAGGCGACACCACCATCTTCAACAGCCTAGTACATACAGGGGAGAACGGCTATGGCTGCTGATACGAGTACCATATCATCAGCGGTAGCCTTCTGCAATCTGTGGTTGGATTCATGGTGACAGTGACCTCGCGTAGTAGTTCCTTTACTCGTAGCATAACCTTTTTTTCCTGTTGGAGGGGAATCCTACATAAGACACCCTGGGTTTGTACAGATTTCCCAAGGTAGTATCAGATTCTTACTGACTAAAGCCCCCCAAAGCCATCCCTTGTCTTTCTCTCCCCCCCCCCCGGTATTGTTTTCCACATTGCTTCAGGAGGACAGGTAGTATGGCCTCAAGTAATTGGCCATATTCTAGTGTTGGAGAGCCGCTCTGCGCTTCTCTCTTTATCACTGCCCTCTTTGGCGCTCAGAATTACTTCAACGTAATCGCGCCAAAGGTCCCAGTTTTTCTTGCTTGCCATCATGCTGTGGACCATGTTGTCAGCGTTGAGCTCAGACACGGAGCTCGGCTCGGCGTGTTTTTCTGGGATGTCCGAGCCTCACAGTTAGTAATGGTGAGTTCGGCATCATCGACCTCCGCTTGGCAGTGGTGACATGCTGCGAATGCTTCCTTGCCAATCCGCTTCGGGTACGCACTGAAACATCCGTGTCCAGTGAGTACCTGAGTCAATCCTTCCTCAAATGTACGTATCCTTCCTTCGGGCGCACATAGTCTAAAACTGATCTTGAACCTCACCTCCTTCTGGAGTGCCTGGAAACTCCGTATGTAGTATCCCTAGGGGATCAAAGAGAGGTGAAGGATACTTATGTGTCGAGGGTATTCGTAACAGATCGCAAAACAGCACGGGGCTAGGACTCTTAGTCGCTATCTGTCCGATCTCAACTATCCCCTTGAGGGCATCAAGTCCACATCCTTCCATCTTGCATAGCTTTATCATCTGCTAGAAAAAATGACTACCTTCCTTTTTTAATAACAATAAGTTTAAACAGTGGCAGGAATATCAGGAAATTCTTCGTGAAGGTCGTCAAGTGACACACCACGATCATTTCGCATCAATTCGTCAGAAATTTCTGATAGTCTCCCACTTCTTGTCTCGTCGTGAGTATCCGTATTCTCTGAACAACCTAGCCCACTTGGTAACATTGTCGACTCATCACATCACCACCATAAACATCCATGAGATTTCGATGGATGTTCGACAAAGTCAAAAAACGGATGACCGCGTGGATCTCGCATGTTCGGGAGGTGATGGGAGCGCGCGACGACCTGTCCATTGGAAGAATTTACTGTGACTAAACAAAATGGCCGACAAACACGCGAGACCAAACAAACTGATTCTACACGCCAGATGCGCCAACTTCGTAACAAAAAAATCCTCCAGTCTCACGAGCCCATGTAACCTTACTTTCTATATGTCCCTTGTACTTTTATTTCTATCATTAAAATCCTAGACGTTTTCAAAAAGGTTTTTTTTTGTAAGCCCTGATCGTCCAGTTTTCAAACCGCTTCTAATGTTGCGGTCAAAATAAAAAAAAAATAGAATTTTACCTATTTAAAATCAGTTTGTATCGAGACACGGTTCAGGAAACACTATTTTTTAAAAATTAACAATAAACAAAATTACAGATATGTATAGAGATTAATTTTCATAAATCAATAGAGTAATTTAAATATGTTGATATTCCCAGAACAGGAAAATTTCATAATATTGAACGTGATGCATTAATCTCATTAGTAATTACCTGATAATTGTTAACAGAGCGTGCTTGTCAATTGTGAAGATTAAAGGGAGCACTTTTATTATAAATACATTACGTATGGGAATATTGTATGCTCTATAGATTTAGAAAAAGACTTTGATCATGTGCAACATTATCGAGGAACGGATTTTTTTGAATGAGATGTAACAATATAAAAAGAAGTTGATAATTCTAAAATCGGGACTTATTCATTAATTTCAGATATTTTTTAAAAATGAAATGTTCTTATGCTTGATCAACTGTGGTAGACGATATGCTATTTTAAAACGGGCATGAAAAACGACGTTCTTTTTCAGTACGACCAACACATTCGAAGAATAATATTTTTCATTTCCATTCCATGGCCGCATTAGAGTTATTCAAACCAATTATTGACAGAGCCGATTCGGTTGTGCATTTAAAAGCACCAAAATCAACGATGCACTATTAAACTGCATAAAACATCAATCAAATGCATGTAAATCCTGCCGAGTGTATTCATGAAATGAAAACAAGCAATGATGCATTGAAATCGAACGTACTTTTGTAACTCAAATATTATGGTTAAAATTTTAATTGGGCTGTTCATAGACACTGCTGCTATCGTATGCATTTTTTGAATTAAAATTGTGTTTTAATATAATATACATACGTTATCAATATTATTCATTGTGCATTGCCAATAGGACTATGCAGTTACGGAGCTCCTCTAATAAATCGCAACACGCTCCTTATATAATATTATAATCAACGCAGACTGTGATACAACAAAGAAAGCATGAATATATTTTTCATTTCTTCGTCTTGATTCAAGGACCCACTTTAAATTCAGACCTTTTCTAAGGTCTCATTAATTGATCGAGAAATATTTCCCCGCTATTTCGTCGGAGCGAGTGTCTTTTGAATTTGGAGAAATTAGGACCTTGTACTCTTAAAGCCCAATTATGCAAATCGGCAGCGGAAGAAGGATTGTGCGAATTAATCAAAATGATATCAAATAATTCATCCGAAATTGGAATTAAAGGAATACTTAAAACTCCAAGTCTATTGATGAATAACGCAATTGTTTTATTACTGCAATTAATCCTGTAAAACTTCCCGGCGATAAAAAATTGTAATCGGGACGGGCGCCACTTTGGAAACAAGTCTGAAATATTAATTAATGGTTCCAGCGATTGAGCTTGATTGAAAAGTATTATTGCGAAATACTCTTTGAAGAAGGGCTGGAAGGGGTGATTTTATCCATTGCGAAAAAGACGAAAATTCAAATTTAATTTGAGTCGATTCAGTATTATAACATGTTTAAGTCATACGGGTAGTTGGTGCGGGCGGTGGCAGATATTAACGCTGTTGCACTTATCGCTCTCATATTTTAAAATTCATACTGGTACGGCAAGAAGAAACACAAATTAATACATGTAGTTTAATCCCTGTTTCTATATTCTGGATTAGCTACCTAAAAAAAGCAATCTGATATGTAATACATCACTCAATAAGTTCGTAGGATTTCTTTCACTTTAAATTTTCTTCTTTATTTGAAATATTTTTATCGTAATTTAAAAAGAACAAAGAGGTAATTAAGAAGAATCATTGCCTTTTATTATTCAAAATTGCTTTTATAATGGCGAGAACCAAAACCGTGGTCAAGCTCATTTATAAAGAAAATTTGTGTGTCTGCGCAAAACAATGTGTTAGTGAAAGCGATTCTACATCAAATTTCTTTATGGCCATCATGATTAATTATATTTTCTTAATAATTATAAATTGGCTCGATTTCTCGATGCAAAATTGTATTAATAAAATTTATTTTTTAATAGCATCTTCATTTAGAAATCTCTGATGGAATATTCTGAAGACAGCGTGGAAAGAAATATAATACAATTTCTCATGGTTAAGCCGGGTTTAGAGACAGCCATTGTTTTTTTAAGTTATAATTGATTATCTTTGATATCGCTTGGATGTCAATATTTATCCACTGAAACATTGCTTAAATTTTGCGAGATTGTTTTTAAAAAGGGAAGGTAGTTCTTTTTCCCGGTAGACGATAAAGCTATGCAAGAGGCAAGAATGTAGACTTGATGCCTTCAAGAGGATAGTTGAGATCGGACAGACAGCGACTAAAGTTCATGCCATGTGCTGTTGTGCAGTTTGTTCCAAGTGCCCTTAACACAGAAGTGTCCTCCACATCTCTTTGATCTTCTAGGAACACTGCGTACAGAGTATCCAAGCGCCAATTCTTATCACTCCGCGTCCTTGTAAAGGAGATGAGGATCCTAAGGAAGATCAATTTCAGACTACGTGCATCTGACAGTGCGCTGGAGGAGAAAGGATGAGGTTATGCTAAAAGCAAAGAAACTACTGCCACCACGGACAATGCCACGATGACGGACTGCAGGGGTTCCCCTTTTTCCACGCCACGTGAGTCGAGTCGTCGTTCGAGCAACCAATCCTCTGTATTATGTACTAAGCTGTTGAAGATAGTGGTGTTACCTTTTACTCAAAGTCTTCTGATTGGCAATTCCACATTCCCAACTTATGTTAGCTGGGTTACCCTAGTAGTGTTTGATGAGCTGTAGGGTTGATCTTATCTAGGGTTTTATGGGTTGGCACCCATAAAACACTCAACCGGGTTCAGAGAGATATAATTGATCCAGAACCGTGGGCAAGAGAAAACAGGTTCCCTCCGCTGCTCTTTTGTTGGCGTCCATTGCATTTGAGGAAATGGCACCTGGCCATCGGAGTCTCGCAGTTGGGATCTCTCTATCTGATTCTAATTCGTATGTCCACCAGTTATCGTCGACACAAATCCATTTTTCTCTCAGGACCGCGCAGTGTGAATTAAGCTTGTATGATTTATCAATAAATGAACCTTAACACTGTCGATAGCACACAATATTCCTTCATTTATTCGCATAAACATCAACAATACACATGTGTGTCTTCAATTTTAGTAACAAAATAATGCATTTGTTAAAGCTTGAAATCGATACATTTGGGCCGATCGATACAATAGCATATCAATTACCTTTGTTGCGCTGAGTTTTAAGTATATAATTGATTTATGTGGATTTCTATTATTTATTATGACTCTAAAAAGATCACCAACAAGACAAAGTGACGTATAGGAGTACCTTTACAGCACGACTTTGCCATCGATATGCAAGTGTATGATGAGACGCAAGACACTCTCTCCGTCTCAGTCTGTATCACTCGAGTTCGATCGCATATATGCGCGCTTACTCTTCAAAAATATAATCCAAAATCGCTATATTTATATATATAAAAAAATAAATACTCAGTACAACACCAGGGGCGTTAATACAATTTCCAGCTTAGCGGCCAATTATTAAATCGGCTTAAATCATTAACGACCGTTCGCCATACGGACGCGCGATCGGACTGTACTTAACGACCCGAAATTTTAAATGTTTATTATCGTGAATTAATTACACCCTTGAAGTGTTCCGGGTCTGTCTGAGCAGCGGGGGGTCGATCCGAGGAGCGACTACGGGGTTGAAAGTGGGGTCGGCGGGTGGAATTAATGACGTCACTATGTTCGTTTATATTAGTTTCGGTCTTGTACTTTGCACTATTTACTACCTCCGTGATGGGATTTAGAACGCAGATTTAGCCAGATACCGTGTACGGCGAATATTTAAATCCGGTCCATTGTATAGCTTCCGGTTAAA
This sequence comes from Stenopsyche tienmushanensis, assembly GCA_008973525.1. Taxonomy (NCBI): domain Eukaryota; kingdom Metazoa; phylum Arthropoda; class Insecta; order Trichoptera; family Stenopsychidae; genus Stenopsyche; species Stenopsyche tienmushanensis. Next base: position 473,465 of record WACJ01000137.1, read on the forward strand.
CAGTTCATCTCGCACGTGGAATTAGAGCGTCTTTATCAATATTATTTTGCGGATAAAGGGCCGGAAACATCCCCGGGGATGAACGGCTTCCGGATAATTAAAACTTTCGTCAATTAATATTAAATTTGTCCGAGTCAATATGTGCATAATATTGGTCGGAATTTAATACAATGGATTTACGAGGAAAATATTCTGCGCTTCACTGTAAAGATTCGAAACTTGAAAAATATTCAATTTTCATAAAATATCGATAAACACGAAGGATGGTTAATTTCGAGCTCTCAAGTTTGTTGAAGGCGATAGAAACTTTGTTGGAATTCTTCGACATCGCTTGAGAACAACCTAAGTTTTCTACTCATTGGGATGGAAAGTTGAAACGAAACTACGTTATTTGCATCCAATCATAAAATTATGAAACCTGAACATTCTTCTTAAATCAATAGATGTATTTAAATGTGCAAGCAAGTTGGAAATGGGGTCTTTCATTTTTTTATGCTAAAATTTTGGTAGTCTTTATTCAAATCATATTAAATTTGGGATTGTCCCAGTTCTGATAAATTACCAGGAAAGTCAATTATGTCAGAGTTGTTTACTATATTTTTTATATACTATGTCTAATTATCGTACAATATCCATAAATTGAAATTAAGACAGCTCCACAGGAGATTTTCGTTTCATCCACATAAATATAATTTCGCAGCATACAACTTGACATAATATCTTAATTAGATATAATGGAATATTCTTTCTAAAGCCGATATTTCCGTATAAGAAAAAGTTGCTGTTCAACAATGACATGAATATGTTTAAATGCTATTGGAGATACTTAAATGCAGGCAAAATTATTCGCGCTACGAAGCAGGTAATTGGTACTCCCGTTTTGGCTCACCCAAAAATGCCACCCAAAAATGTCACCCATGTGCTCTAATCGATGAATTTAAATTCGGATCACTAGTTCGCTTTCGATTCCATATTGGACTAAATGAATATCATCCCATTAATAGCTGGATAGCATTCCTTACTAGATTGCACAGATGGATGCTTGAATTGGTTTAGCTTGCGGGTATTTTTACATCACTACTCTTGACGATCTTATTGATTTTACCGGAAAGCGCTTTCTGGAGTATAAATAGTTCAGTATCTTGACGTATCTTGACGATGGCGAGAGAGCGAGATCTGATCGCGGGAAGAACATCTTTCCGCAGCCAAGACTATCCAACGAGTTTGACGACTCTCGCCTTCTGCATGTCACCATAAGAAGTGAGTGGTGTCATTGTTTGTCGCTGCAGGGAGAGACCACGGGACTCCGCAGCCGCTTCACGTTACACTGGTGTCAGAAGTGTCGGAAAAAACGCAAATAAAAAAATTGTTAAATTGACAAATTACATCTAATGAAAGACGGACGATGTCGCTGTTAATCTGGCGAATTAAATATGCACAGATTAACAGCGCCATTGCATGGGGATGACATTTCATCCATTGCTAACGCTTTTTTTGCCTAGTCCAATATTCTCTACATCTTCCCAATGAACTTGATTGTACTTTTTCTCTCTCTGAGGGTTCGCACACTGTCTGCACTTTTATTATTATTCATTTACATCTTAAATAATGGAAATTGTTAACAAAAATATTGAGCTGTGTTTGTGTAATATATAAAAATTGTTTAATTATGCAACACATACACATAATATAAGCGATGCAGCATATGCGCATAACGTGTGTGTGCAACGAAAAACATAGCAATGATAATTCCTATCATTCAGCCCAATTTGCCCTACAAATATAATTTTAAATAAACTGTTAAAATCAGCCATTTAACTAGATCAATCGTAACTAGGCGCAGTTAGTTTTAATGAAGCTTGGTTAGATAGAAAATGTAATTTCCTGTAATATATTAATAACTCTTTGCGGTCCTATGTCGAGTCTGACTCGACATAGATTTTATTCCAGTGAGTCCTATGTCGAGTCTGGCTCGACATTTTATTTCTACATTTTTTCCCCACTCAGATTTAAAATCATGTGATTTTATTTTGCGTACCGTATTTAGGTATTATCGTATTTTTGCCTACCTGCTACAGATACAAAGGATAGGGACTGTTACGGACGGAGACAAACTTTATTTGTGTGACATGTATCAGAAAACCCAGTCCCCATTTGGGCCAATGTTTTGAGACCGCGAAGGGTTAATACGAGAGTCACTAGAAAGTCAGGTTATAAGGACTCCTGAGGGCGTGATTTTTTTTTGTTTCGAAGTTGGCGCACCTGGGGATATAAAGGGGATCCTAACGGTCAGTTTGTGTGGTCCTGCATGGTTGTCGACCATTTTGTATAGTCAGAGTAAATTCTTCCGATGGAGAGGTCGTCGCGCACTCTTGCCACCCAAATTTAGTGACATTATCATGTTTTGTCCTCCGTCACGATAGAGTCATGAAAAGCTATTTAACTAAAATAATGTTAGATGATCGAAGTTTAACAATAACTAACCTTTTCATCTTTTCCGCCGATTACTATAATAATTAGTACTCATCGCCATGTCAAACAATTAGCATGTGTAAACATTTTAAATGGCTTCTTATTCATCTTCGGATTGTTTCGAGACGTATTTCCAGAATTGAAATCGCATGAATGCCAAGAGTTCCCGGGGTTCGTGTGGGGGCGAATGTATTGAATGTTCCTTGATTACATTCCCAATCCAGGGAGGCTTTTCTCCGTCTAAGCCTGTTGCATTAACACATAACACAAACATATTTAATGGAGTATTATTCCACTCGAACAAATCAAATTGGAAGATTCATCTGAGCCAAGTCTTCTCCTTTATATTTCTTTAAAGTCCATCCCTTCATTAAAGATTCTCGTCGTTTCCCGGCGAAGACAGATGCTGTCGAGTGTCTCGAAATATTAACATCCTTTGGCGATAATAAATTCGCACCACAGCCCAGAGAGGGCAGCACGTGTCGGAAAAGTATTAAGGTCACGGAAGCGCCTACTACAGATTGATTAAGATAATCTTTATGGCACGGGAAGATTGTCCTTGCATTACAATTTTGGCTGTAAGACGAGCTTAACAAATTTGAATATTGTGTCGAGCATAAGATTTAAAGGTTAAGTCCTATTCGACAACCCGAATATCGTACAAGGTGTATCCTAAAAGTCATGAAACGTATTTATTGCCACACCCCTACTGACTGGGGGTGATTGGGGTATTGGGGGCAGGCACCTCAGGATTGCCTATGAAACCATCTACGATAGCATTGCCACATACGGAGTAGGAGCATGGGTGGACAGGCTTGAACATTGTGGACTTGCTTGGCTTGGTCAACGGACTTCTGACAGCGCGCAGCCGTTTTGCGGTATACCTGGTAAAAATGAAACTAAAGGATAGTTCGGACTGTGTGTGCGGGGATCCTTTCATGGACGCGGATCACGTTCTGTGGTCGTGTTTGGGCATGTCGGCTGAGAGAGAGAGGCGCTCCAGTGCGGTATCAGAGGTCATTTTTATGGACCACTTGGCCACAGGGACTTGGTGGCCAGCCCCGGTGCCTTTTCGGCGTTCAAGGCCTTCTGCCATAGTTTCGGAGCCAAATGCGTCTTAGAGGAATACTATTTTTAGTATCCGTTCTCTACCATAACACGTCACTACGGGTTGACCATATACTTGTATCAACCTAGGTGTAAATAATAATTTAAAAAAACCCTACTAATCGCAACGTATTCGAATTTGTTGGGTGGGGTGTTGAAGCGCGTGACGATCTTTCCATCGGGAGAATTTATTGTGACTGAACAAAATGGCCGACAAACACGCGGGACCAAACAAAAGAGCCGTAATGATGGTATAAAGCGTCCGTGGCAAGTATCTAACTTGGCGATAATTCCGAGTACCCGATCTAACGTGTAAAATAAAGTATTTGTTTAAAAAAAAATACTAATACATAATATCATGATATGTATTTGGTAAACCATATACATATCATGTATCGGATGACCGTCGACTATAAGTGCGCGAGCTAACAGATTATAGAAGGTCCCAGATACGCATTTATCCCCGAAAATGCCGCAAAAAGCCCTAAAAGAGGACCGAGTAGCCACAAGGTCTATGATATCAACTGGTCCACTTTTCGGACCGCTGACATAGTAGGTTGTTTAAATTTTACAATCGGTTGAAAATATGCTTCTTTGCCACCCCCTAGTTATGGCCCTGCCAAACAAACTGACCTTTAGGATCCCCCCTATTTGCCAGGTGCACCAACTTCGAAACAATAATAATCCCCCGGCAGCAGGAGCCTTTGTAAACTTGCTTTTTATATGATCCTCATAGTTCTAGTAAAATATTTCTATCATTAGACAGACATCATAATTAAAAATATATGATGATGATGTTTTTAAATATATATAATATGTATAAAACTGCTATTTAATTTAATAAATGTTTCCTAAAAATATTACTGACACTATGATGGTCGATGATACAGCATGTGTACCATAGTTCGGAAACATTCATTGACAGTATAAAAATAATAAACATCGTCTGATAAACATGGTTCTTGATTTGCATTTGGTTATCTATGACAGCCAAACGCTATTGATTGTAGTTCAGGCATCGAAACATAAATCCAGAGCAATGTGCAAGATTGGGGCTTCATCCCAGGAAGGATATGGCAGTCTAGCGAAATTGTTATCCATTATTCATTCTTGCAGCTCAGTGAAACGATAATAGCAAAATTTTATTGCAGGCGACTTGAAATAATACATGAATTATTGCGTTTTTGTTAGTCCTGTTCGGTCAGAAGGCGCGAATCGATACTTCTGCACGATAATAAAATAACGTAAGTTTCAGAATTTGTGATTTGAAAACTGTTGGATTGGGAATATGAAGCACTTGGTCAAATTCAAAAATAGATATGTTGCCTTTTTTGCAAAATTTTTGATATACAGGCATTATATTAAAACTATTGTGGTCGATGATACAACACGTGTGCCATGTCAATATGCATGCCATAATTCTGCCGATGGTTACTGCCCGATGATACACACCCTGTGTCATGTTTTTGGATATTTTAGACAAAATTTATTCGCGTAATAATGTGGCCTGCATGTGGTAAAGTATTAATTTCATTTTAACTGAATGTACATACAATAAGCTAGTCTTGCAAAATCGGACATTACATATGAAAATCCTTGATATAGCTTCTCTTAGGCGGTTTTTCGTCTGTCAAATGATTTGGTTTATTGAAAAAAATTAATATCTACAATGAATCTTAGCGCATGTTATTCACGGAGTATTAATCCGAAAGCTCTTTTCTATTTCGAGGAACATCCGTCTCGGATGGAAATTATTGTTTCCCGACAGCATCGGGATGTTGACGTGAGTCATGCATCCAATTCGCAGGTGAAATTGGTAAACAAATTAAGGCTTTCACTTCTATCTTATACACATATTTGTACTTCTCCATCACGCAGGCTTCCACCGGAGGCACATTGATGGAGCGCCGTAATTTAGCAGACAAATTTCCGTGTTTAACGAGCGTTATATTCTTCCGACGGTGCAGAAAGCCGTTTCCATCCATTTTAAAAAGGTCCTCTCCTCGAGGTCTTCCCGCCTTAATTGACCCCAAAACACCCCCAATAAATGCCGACGAATTAAAAGGCTACGTGACGAGTATTATGAGGAAGATACTAATAATTGAGATTTGTGGCGGCGCAAAGAAAGTAGTTTCCTCTTGAAACTCGTGTCGTTTCGAGTGTGCCTGGAATATCTAATTCTTCCACTTTAAAGCTCGCAGAACTTATGCGTTGCTTTGGGCCCTTTCTTTACGAGTTCACAAAGTCGCAAAACTATTTATTGGGTTGTTCTCACCCCATTCTAGACGTTGATAAACGACAACTTAGCTCCTCTCCCTTACACGATTGTTCTTACCTATTTGCATTTCGTTTATGTTACTGATATGAACCTATAGATCTATAGTTGTAGTTAATTTTGTTGCTATGATATGATACTGAAAAATATATAGATATTGTGATGGATCGTATAAAAACTCCTATCTAAACATGTGTGCGAATCAGCACAATATCTTTGTGGGGAAATTTTCACCAAAAGTGCGGCATGACGATATATAGATGTTGAACTGCTCAGAACTTTTATATTTGACGCGGTGGCACGCTTTGCATCGTATTTGGCTGTTATAGCGATATTAATCTGTGTAAATTTAATTCGTCATCGTTCATCGTGCATCGTTGTCGGCCCGGTGGTGATACGCGGGGGGTTGGAGTTAACAGAAGTCGTCGAATAGCCTTGGCTGCGGAAAGACGTTCTTCCCGCGGCCAGATCTCTCTCTCTCTTGTCATAAATAAAATAATTAAGTTGAGAACAGTCAGACAGCGACTTAATGTTGTCTCGAACTCTTGACGACAGAGTTCATGCCACGCGCTCGAATATCACAGGAGTTTCTTCCATTTTTTTGATCCCCCGAGAAACAATACGCGCAGAGTTTCCAGGCGCCCACTCATTTCACTCCATGCCCTCCAAAAGGAGGCGACCGAAGATCGGTTACAGATTACGCGCACTCGAATGTGCGAGGTCACTAATCTAGTCGACGATTCTAATTTTAGTATGAAGGGGACTGCAGCAGATGACGGACTGCAGCCTCCTCCCCTTCCACATTCCACTTACTGGTATGCAGTCAAGGGTAAACTATGCACCCAACTCATGTTAGCTGGGCTATCCCAGCAGCGTTTGATGAGCAAACCGACAAAGCTGTTTTCGCACACCTTCATTCTCCCGAGAGTTTAATTGTTACTCACGGGCGTAGACTTGGCTTTCTGGATTTTTCTGAGTGGGTACTGTAGAGTAAAATACCCACCAGAATAAAAAAAATCAGTTAGACTAAAGTATTTCTATTCGACACCCGATCACTTCCATTCCATCGCGAGCGCGGCCGTTTCATTGAGCACGTGGGAGTGGGGAGCGGCCCGAGGACTCCGCTATGAGTGCATCCTCGCTCCACGTTACACTGGTGTCAGAAGTGTAGAAGAACACGCAATATATACGCAGCACCACAAACAATTTCGTTGTCGAATTGACACATTGCGTCTAAAGAGAGACGGAATGATAAAATTTATAAAATGTCTTATTATGATTTTCGATTGGTTTTTTAATTTTTTTTTGTAAATTTAATTTGCAAAATCACTCAAATGGTTAAAATCTATACTTTATATAAACATATCAATTCACACTCAATATAGATCCCTGGGGATCACATCGGTAATATCGATGTATCAACATGTGTGACATGGGAGCAAGAAAAGCTGAATTCAAAAGCCATGCTATTACTTATTATCAAGACAGATCCTTCATGTCTTTAGATTGTAGATATGGACAATAGATCCTGTGAAAATGTTCTTAATGATTTTATTGTGTCCCTCTGGAAAAATTTTAACATCTTTCTTTTTAAAACGAAAAATACAATCTCTTTTCATTGTGCCTTTGTTAAATAATAAGAACAATCCTTCACGATTTTATGTTTGAATATTCCTTTTCAATAATTAATGAAGGCTTCATGTAATTTTAAATTACCCGTTGAATGGAATAATGTCTATTCTTTCGACAGGTTTATAAATATTGTTAAACAGAAAACCGAGAAAAAATGAATTTTTGCCGTATGTTTGAGGAAATGGTTCGTCATTGAATTCTCGCAGTTGGGTGTCTCTTTATTATAAATTTACATATAAACGCTCCAAATTGAAACAGCTTTATTTTGCTTTCGTGATCTTCATCCAAATTACCATATAAATAATGAATTCAATGCGAATTTCGTGCTTTAAATTCAGATTTATCAGATATCCTCAATATTTTAAAATTTATGGTATAATCACCATACCTCTTTCAATAATTTGATGTCAGTATAAGAATGATTTTCTAAGATAATTTTAAGCTTTCGAATGTCGACTTGGAGAGTCCATAGTAGCATTTGTACACATCAAAGTCCAAATGTTCATTTGGACAATTGGCAAATAGCATTTTATTTGCGCTCAATCGGACAAAAGCACCATTGATTCGTTCTTTGAATTCGTCAAACTCGTTAATTAACTTTGATTGATTGCGTCCTTTCATTCGAAGCATTTATAATTGAAATTCAAATAAAAATGAGGGGGAGCTGTTATTATGAAAAATCGCTCTCGTTGGCCATACCATTCTTGCACTTCTTCCGCAGTAATGTAATTATGTAAGGAATTAATTATTTATAATATTTTGTGTGTAATGGCGTAATTTTGACCGTTATCATAAGGTTTTCTTGGAAGGAAATTTCATTTGGTACAAGGAGACGACGTCGAGAAGGTCGTCTGCATATATAATGTGTTGGCATTTTCACATATAAATTCTCGACATTTATAAAATATTCATAAGCCATTAAATAAAACTCCAACCTCCAAGAGAGGAGCAAAGTGCGCTACTAAGATGTGCAAAAAGTTGTTCGTTTGCTTTTGAATTGTAATTCGCGAGACAATTTTCACAATGGAGGCGAAATCTCTGCAAAAATCCACGTTGGAAGTTTGTTTTTTCTGCCTGTGACAGATTTGATATAATGGAGACATCGTTTTACTAAAAACCACTGGATCTATTGTCATGTGCTAAAATATAAACGGGAGCTCCATAAATACATTTAAAAATCAAGGAGAATTTTTTACCAGAAAATCTGCGCTTTTTATGGATGCATGCTTTATGAAGCATCCTTCTACAAAGCTGAAAACAATCTAGATAATTTTTTCCATGGATTTCACCTCAGTGTCATTTAAATAGAATTTCCAAAATAACCGATAAAATTTGATTGTAAAATATATTGAATCATTGTTTGGGCGAGCGTTCTCACAGACACACATACGACATAAGATCGATGTGTGAATTTAGATTGCACTGTGATCTAATGTTTTTGACTTTGCATCCATTTATTTTTGGCCTATTCAGTAAACACTAACTGGCTTTAACTTAATAGCTCGTGAAAGATGCTCCGTCATCGAAAAGTCTCGCAGTTGGGGCCTCTTTCGAACAAGCCAGTTATCTTTCTTTTTCGGACGCCACCATACACAATGTCTTTATTGATTTTTGTTTTGGCAAGTATTAAAAAGTTTCGATTGTACAGCGTTAAATAGTATTCAAACTCGTATATAGAAGTAAATTAGGATGAATTCAGAACGGGACGATACTAGCCCGTTCGCAAAGTGCACAATACGGTGCAAAGTGGCTACAAGCTTTCGGTGTCCAACCGGTCCGAGTTTCGGACCGCTTTTCAATTTCAAAAGAGCGTCTCGCGATCGAACGCCATGTTCGAACGAGCACAGAACAAAATCTGCGTCTATGAACGGATTTCTCCACGAACACTACAAAGTCGGAGAAAGCCCAAACCTAAGCAACGAGGTCCGTGTACTGTGAGGACGTCCAGGGATCAGGATTTTTTTGTTGTAACTCACAACTTACCACCGTGTCCCCACAGTAATTGGTAGACCAATTATCGCGGAAATACGCTTGCAAAACAAAAAAACACATACAGCGTTGAAGTAATGAAATTAGAGGATGATATAGGGAACAGTCTCCTACTCCACCGTGGCTGCTGCATTCAATGCAGGGATTGGACGAAATTGATAAGAATCTAATGTATATAATTTATATCAGGTGCCAGCTAACTGTCCAGTTGATTCTATATTTACACAAGCAGAAGGAGCAGCTACGGAGTTATTCCCCGTAGAAACCTCCTTCCGCACATTTAGTGCCGAAACTACTGCTAAACTGAGAATGCGCGATATGCGCAGGGACCAACCATTAAGTCTACGTGTCCAACAGGTCCTGAAGCGGAACCCCTGACATTACGTAGGAGAATTTCTCGATCGGCTTCCATGCCCGGACATGACCATAGGACATGATCTGCTGTCATGTCCGTATGTTTGCATGGAAACTGCGAAAGACTATTGAGCCCTAGTCGAAGGAGAAGCGACTTAAATCGTTCGTGTCCTGTGAGGAACTAAGAAGTCCAGTGATCTGGAACCACCCAGCGATATGCCAGTCGATATTTAATATTACTAAAGAACTTAAACAATTGCCTTCCATTCAAGCCATTCATCCATCTTGATCGCCATTCTTCTAAGCAAACATTAAGAGATCTCCTTTTTAACATGATTACGTCCGAAGCTAAACTGATGACCCACGACGTCCCAGGCAGTGCCTAGCAGAAGGAACAACTGTGAGAAGTAGTGGCCAACTAACTATTCCCGCTTCCTTGACGCGACGATGGAAGTCACCGAGCGTGTCTAGGATTTTACCGTTTTCGATGAGAAACTTTGCATCCCAGCACTGATCTTCAAGGTCCAGCAGCAGAACCCCAAGAAATACAGGCTGGTAATCGCTAAATGCTGTTCTATATGCTTTTGTGATCAGGATGAGTGACAAGGGTTGGCCACTCAGCAGGTTTCGCTGTATCAGTTGGACGCTCCCACGATGCGTCCACGCTCCTGTAACATATGTCGCGATGCTTGTAAAAATACGCTTGTAGGTCGTCAGATGGGAGTGTCCTGTAACGACTCCCCAAGTATAGGGCCGATTTTACGTATTTTATCTGATCACTGCTCATGTGTATTCTGCGAGGTTGCACCAGCCGGCTCTTTTGCATTCCGGGACAATCAAAGATAGATCTGAGTTTTTTTTTATATAGCGATTGCTATCTGACCATATGCTTTTTTGATCGTTCTAGTTATATATGACTTTGATAGTCTATCATCGATTAACTTGATATGAATGTTGATAGTAAAATTTGTAGAAATTGACTCTTAGATGATTTATCTACAAGAATATTTTTAAAATAAAAAGATTTTTGTCTATGGGAACGTTTCCATATTAATTTTTGTCCCTTTATTTGTCGTAATTGACTTGTAAAATTAGTTGAATGGCACGAAAGAAGCAATACATCTAACAGGTTTTCATCCTGCGCGCGTTGATGTCTCTCATTTGTATAGCAGCAATTTTCTCATGTTCGATATAGAAACGCTTCTCAAACTTATGGACCAACTCGATCCATGCATATACTCTTCTATGTATAATGTATTCTCTCCGGACGATGGTAGAAATGCAACTTTTAATATGAATTTTCTTTTTATTTTATCTTTCAAATATTTGCGAGCAGTCTGCTTGCATCTCCAGAGCACTCAACTCTTTGATAAGTCAAATTGCTTCAAGGCATTGCGAAACTTCATCTTCTTTATTTAGTTGCGCTCATAGTCTACCCTCAGCTATCTGGAGTTTATAAACTCCTTTTGGATCAGCGGCGGATATCACGTCCTGCGGGATCTTCTTACTGAACACTATACTCTTTTGATCCAATTTTTTGTTCATTTGAATAGTTGTGGCGTTTAATTCTGAAACAAATATATAACATCAAGCTTCATTTTTAGAACCGAAATGTTTCCCATGTTCTTTGATTTAAATACCAGTAAATAACATTGATTAGCATTGTTGGTTGTTTAGGGATTGGTTAGTAATTTATGCAACACTGGCTTGAATGCTTGGAATTTATTGCAGACAAATAGTTGACATTTCAACTGCTCCTTCTTGGAATTTCCTGGGAGATTGTGTCAAGATTCTTATCGTGTTACTGAGGCACACTGTGTGAACCAATAAAATGTTTAATTTAAATCACAGATCATAACGGAACAATTGATTAAATCGTACTGAGGTTCAATTAAATTAGGATAAAATCATTTTCACATGATTATTTTAAAAACTCAAATCAAATACTATAATGTTACTTCACAGTATACAACAGCTTTTGATGCAATCAATTTTATAAGATATTTATAAAATGATGTCAAAAATGAGCGCACTATTTATAAATATCTTCTTAAAACTTTCTTTTTAAGATCCTTCTTCATTAGCTACCAGAGAGAGATCTGGCTGCGGGAAGGATGTCTTCCCGCAGTCAAGGCTAATCACCTGGCTGAATTTGCTAGGTAGACTACGTTATGTTGACTTTGGTGGTATCAATTGTGTGCTGTTTATATGCATAGACTTGCAATTTAGTATAGCCCCAAAACAAAAAGTATAAGGGCATTAAACCGCCATTCATTCATTAAAAAATAAGCTTCGTCGTTAAAAATCACGCAGTATACGGAACGTTTCACTGATTATGAAAATAAAATTTGATAATATGCACACATTATTAAACGCTATAACCATCTATGATGATTTGCCATATACTACTGAATAATTCACAATAAATTTGATAGATATTACTTTAACATTTTCAAATCCCGAAAGTAAGTGTATAAAATTGAAAAAAAAATACAGGATATTGTTGATACACTTCAAAACCGTTCAAAATCCCGACAATCTGAAGGTGCCAAGTCAAGGGAATACGGGAGATGGTTCAAAACATCCCAACCAAATGAGCCCAAGAGCGCTTTGGTGGCTATGGTGTGTCAGAACCGTTATTGTCACAGTACACTTACTTTCAGGATATGCTTCGTATTATCTATTTAGTTTACATTTAAAACTATTTTTGCTTTTAAATGACTAGTTTTCTTATAATCACTTATAATCACGTAGCCCAGCTAACATGAGTTGGGTGCGCAGGTCACCCTGTGCTGCTTACTCATAAAGGGGTGTGTGGAACAGCCGATTGCAATAGTTGGTGGAGACTGTGTCAAAGGCTCGCCACTATCATCAACAGCCTAGGTAAACAGGGAAGAACGGTTTTAGACTGTTCGAACGGCGACTCCTCTTCATGGATGTCTTCACTAAGAATGACGAACCGATACAAGTACCATAGGAAAGGGGTAGCCCCTGCAGTCCTTCATCTGCTGCAGCCTCCTTCAAACTGAGGTTGGACTCGTGGTGGCAGTGGATCCGCGGAAGTAAATCCCTTGATTTTAGCTTAACCTTATTCCTTCCTCCTCCATCGCATTTTCGGGTGCACATGTCTGAAGTTGGTCTTCCAATTAGTGGAAGACGCTCTTTGTGTGGTTAGTTCGGGGTAACCCGGAACAGACTAGAATATTAACTTTAAATCACACCTTCTGATTAACAATATTATTGTGTATTGGCCTCATTTGCCTTATTCTCCAGAGCCAGCGGTGCAATGCTTCTTTGACACAGACAAAAATATATTTCAACTTAATTTTATTAAGCGAATCAACACGTTTTTGGATAAATTAAGTTCAGCTCTTCTGTTTAAAGTGTTTTAATTAAACCGCTCGGTACAAGCCTAATTACGTATTCTTAGTATGCGAATTTATTGCTACTAAGAAACGTAAGAGCGAGATTTTTAATTTGTAATCGCATCATGCGAGCTTGTTTGCAGGCTCGAATTTAAATTCAGATCGAGCTTTTTTCTTCTCGAAAAGCATAAAAAAAATTAAAGGAAGAGGGCTTATGAAAATTTTTGCCGAAAATTGTTTTCATTAAACGCCCTCAACAATTTAACTTTTAATTTGTTCGCATTTATTTTTCGCAATCTTCTTCAGTTATTGTTTTATATTTAATTACTCGTTTAGGTGGGGCCTCCTTCGTTTCGGCCGGCGAAAGAATGGCATACGAATTAGATACAGAGCCTTGATTAAAATGCCTCCCCAATTAATTCTCAACAACAAATATATTCACAAATGGTTTTTATGGTGAATGAAAATTAAATAACATTCGCTGGGGTAAAATCCACCTTGCTATTAATAGATAAAAAGTATAACATAGCATAGATGGCTTTTCGCCGATTGTTTAACAAGGATCTGATTCCAACAATAACGTCATCATAAATGTTTCATGAACATTCCTGAAATTAATATGGTAATTTTTGATTTTTTTAACCACCGTAATACTTATGAATCTTAAAATATCCGCACGTTTCGGTGGTTTTGCTCATTATTTCGTTTGTATTTATTCCCTGGCTGAATAAAAATAGCATGCTATGACGCAAATGTTCTTTGTTGATTTTTAGCCTTGAAATTATTTATAAAAAAACTGTAACAAACAATTTTAAAAATAATTTAAATCTCTCATTTTCCAATGGTAAAAAAATGTGTTTCTTGAACCGTGTCTCGATACAAATTGATTTTAAAAGAATCGATTTCTTTAATAATATTTCTAAATACTAGAAACTACATACCATCGTAATGTGGTAGTGCCACTTCACAAGGGTAGTTACGAGGGTCATCCAGAAAGTAAGGTTACAACATTTATGTAGGTTCCAAAAATGCTTGTATTTAATTGAAATTCACAGGATACAAACATATTGAAATATTTTTCAACGTAATCTCCGTCAAAATCGAGACATTTCTGTAGCTGGAACACCAGATTTTGTATGCCAGTATCATAGATCTCTGCAGTCAGCTCTTTTTGGATTATTTTTTTACTTTGGAATCTGAGAAGTCTTGCATAAGACAGCTTGAAGCTAACATACCCCAAAATAGTATCAGATTCTTACTGATTAAATCCATCCCTTGGTCCATCTCTGTTCACCGTGGTAATATTTATCATATTCCTTCAGGGCGGTAAATGATCTGGTTGTTAGATCTCTTGCTGTCTTCTTTGGTGGTCATTATTTCCTCTATAAATTCCTTCCAATGGTCCTAATTTTATTTTCTCACCATCGTGTTACGGATCATGTTTTTGCCTTTAAGCTCAGTTACCTCGAGTGCTTGTGTCAATTCGATGGATCCATCTTCCTTTGTTGAATTGATTCAGTCTCTGTTATCAGGCTTCTTTCAGTTTCTGCTCATGTGCTGTGCGATTCTTAAGATCTTTAAAGCTCAAGGCTTTTTTTCTTGCCACGTACTGCTGAAGGTCCACCAGGAGGGTTCCAGCGATCAAGAGTACCGGATCTTTGGATCGATAACATTTCTTGCCGTTGGATCCTCGGTATTTATTCGGTTTGTCTCGAACCTCAGTATATTTTGGATGCTTGTGTAATGACACACCCACGTCTTATTTCCCGTCATCAATGCCCGACGGTCATGCGATTTTGACGATGCTCCGGTGTGAGCATTCTGGGCACATATTTCGCACACAACTTCTTGTAACCAAGTTTTTTTGACACAATAATACTAAAAATACTTTCAGGAATGTCAGGAAATTCTTCGTGTTCTTCAATTTTTTGCACAAGTTCGTCAGAAATCACTGATCTCATTCTTTGCCTTGTAATTCCTATCTGCTGAGATATCTGCTGACACGGACTAAAACTTGCAAAATTCCCGATTTTCCGACAAATTATTTATTTACGTCGCTGCAGATGAATACTTATATACTATAATACTTTGGTGTGTTTCATAATTATATTACGGAGGAATACAAAAATTCTGAACCCCGTATCTATTATATTTCATATCGATATTCCCATTATTAGAGTCGAGGTGTAGTAAATACACCACCGGTAGGGAAAGGTTAATACGTTCTATATATTCGATTTTTATTTGATAAAAAAATTAATACCGAATTTTTCGGGATTACGTTTACTAATCGCGGGATTTAAGAGCAACTAAAACTGTCCGGGATCCCGGGATTGGATTCCTCAGTTGTATCAGTACGGCCTTCTCTGAACAAACTAAACCACTTTGTGATATTTTGTCGACTCATCAGATCACTACCATAAACTTCCATGAGCTTCCGATGGATGTTGATGGCGGTATTGTTCTGGAAAGTTAAAAAACGGGTGACCAAGCGGATCTCGGACGGACGGGTGATGACGGGAGTGTGCGCCGAGTTCTCCATCGGAAGAATTTACCGTGACTGGACAAAATGGTCGACAAGTACGCGGGACCAAACAAAGAGACAGTTTATTATTTCTCTACACATCATTTTCAATCACGGTCGTACTTTCATCGGCTGAATTTCAGCAACATGATATTTTATTGGGCGATGTTTGGTCGTTTGAAAGTTACACGTGGCGTTTATTTGTCCTCTATTATATTTTTTTGGCGCCCATAAACGTCTGAAATATTTACTCCTTTTATTGAAATGTGGCGATTAGGTTCGGAATGTTTATCGTTGGGAATAAAAGCGAAGTGCCTCTCGAGCGAGAAAAACCTGCGTCGCTTTTATCGCGACGAAAGTTTAAATAACACCGTATATCATTTTAAAGAGGCGACATTATTGGTGGAGTCTGGATGTGGAAGTACGCCGAAAGTGATTTTTAATAGAGCCATTATGATATTTATATTTTTGTACGATGATCGAGGACGTAAACAAGTGCGTTCCTTTTATTGAATATAACCAAATAAGATTCTGGCTGTATGAGGTATTTTTGTTTAACGACTTCCTTTACTAGCGTATAAAACGGCTGGTAGTCTTCCCTTTTTTTATTATCTCGGCGCTATCTTGCCTTTTGTTGTACGCTCTTTCGTCTTTTATACCAAGAGAAGACGAACTCGTCTCTTGTGTATGTAAAGCGTATTATGCATACGATTGTACATAGATTCCCTATTTAATATGACGGCGCACTAAGGAGATACTTGTAATAAAAAGGGGGGATCATGAAAGAAATGACTATAAGTTGTTGCCATGGCGATTATCGACCTCCTTTGTATCGCAAATGATTGCGTCATATGAAATGCCCAAACTATAAACAGTGATTAAAAGGAAAACTGATTCCGGTACATTTACTTTGTTTAAAATGTGTGTTTAGTCCGGTGCCTTTCGTCTCTCTTTAGGCGCAATGTGTTAATTTAACAGCGCCATTTTCTGTGGCGCTGCGGACACATTGTGTCTACAGTACCGACCAATCGCTTTTTGCGCGTGCACCGTTGCCGGTTGAGTGGTGATGCGCAACAGGCGAGATTCGTGAGAATTTGTCGGTTAGCCTTGGCTGCGGGAGGACGTCCTTCCCCAAAATATATCTCTTTCGTGTCTAAAAAAGAGGTTATCTAAGACGAAAGACTCTTTCTGTTCCACGGCCATCCACACCCATCCATCCATCCGCTTCCATAACATCCCGATGAGCATGTAGGAGTGGGACTTTATCCCGAGAGCACCCCCGCTCCTACGCTTTAAAATTAAATTAAGAAATTCAACGTTTATTGTGAATTTTTCATTTTATATAATCATCATTATAGTGCAGCCACAAACAGTCCACTGCAGAACTATGGGCCTCTTCTATATCCATTCACAGGAAGGGGTTACATCCATCTTGTCTGTATCATACATTCACCTCTTCATTCGCTCGATATTGAGTGAGAGGTTTATAAAGACTGAGTAGTTTTCTTGTAGAAGTAGAAGTTTTCTTGTGTAATAGTAGAAGACGGTGGAAAACTACTCTAGATGACCTTTTTGATTCTACTGGAAAGGACTTTCTGGAGTGCAAAGAGTCCAGTCCCTTCTTTCTTTGCTAGGGCGTTGCCGGGGTAGGGTGATGATATATGTACATCTCGGATTTGCTCCTGCACCAACTGAGGATGTCTCCATTAAAAATTCTATTTCAGGATTGGTATCGTTTCAAATGCGATAATTTTGCTTGTGTTTCACAATTAATCCATAAATGGGCCTCGTCGTTAAAGATGATCTTCTGTCCTTCCAATTGAATTTAATACAGGTGAAGACACAAGTCCCGGCGCAAAATTTGTCAAGTTTAAATCGCATTGTCAATATTCTATATGTTAGTTAAAATATGACACTGCATGCTGTGTAATATATAATAAAATAGGCTTGCTACTGGTGTAGTGGTTGCTTTATGCTACGTATGGATACATACACATGCGTGTTGCGTGTGTGAATGTGGCGCGGTTCTCCTTCTCTTTCTGATCAACTGTCGTTTGGAGTCGGAGAAAAAGGGTACACACTTTTTTTATTGGGAGAGAATGTTCAGATAGATACCACGGTTAAAAACCATGATAGTGTAATATTCCTAAAACCCCCACCCTTTTTTCTCTTCTTCAACCTCTTCTTCAACTGATCCCCTTGAAATCCGCTTTTGCATTGCTTCAAGAGGATGGGCTTATTTTTCTACGAACTGGTGTTCACTTTTCTAGTTCGATATGTTTTTTTCTTTTTCTCGTATGACCGCATTAGAGAAAAGCATCCACGCTTCCCACTTTTCTTTGGTTTTGGTCATTGTGGTAATCATTTTGGACTTACATTTTATGAAGATGTGCTCTACGTCATCGCGATCCTCGCCTCAATGGTGGCACTTTATCGAGTCTTCCTTGACAATTGTATATAGCTAAGTATCAAAGGACTCTTATCACGTTAGCATCTGGGTCAGGTGATAAGTAAGCTCTCCTCCATGTTTGGGTGAGATCCATTTTATATCACTGGGATCTATTGGTATGTCCACCTTCCCTTTGTTTCAGTGCCTTATCGTTCCTGCCATTGCTGGATTGACTCTTTTCTTATATCTGCGTTGCCGTTTCACTGCGAAGATGTCCATGGAAAGTTTGCTTGCTTGTTCGTTAACGCGTTTCTTTACTAGGAATAGGGTCTTCGCTTTTGCCGCCAAGGAGAGTTTCTTTGTTGTTTTGGCTGTAATCAGGATACCCACGTCATCGAATCTTCATAAACTTAGATGCTATATTTGTATGTCCGCCTCTTATTATCCGTACAAAACCACTTACCTGTCAGGACCGTCGCAGCGTGTATGAAGCTTGTACATAAATAAATACTGTCGATAGCACACAATATTCGGTAATTTCTTCAAGTAAACATAAACAATACACTTGAAATCGATTCATTATATTTCTTCGTTTCTGTTTTTCTCAAAACTCAACGCGCAAGACACTCTCAGTTTCTGTCTGTCTCTGAGCTCAACGTGTAAGAATGCTCTTTCTAAATCACTGGAATTCGGACACAAGTCTATGTCTTACCTCTTTAAGGGGTTAAGTCCGGACCTGGTACTTTATTGGACTCCTGCTTCTCTCTCTCTCCTGCTTTTTCTTCTCTGCTGAAGTTGGTAAAAGGAAAGCGTTTCATTTTTCGTGACGTTCAACTCAATTTGTCCTACCGTGCCTATAAAAAAATCATAACGTATATAATATGAATGATAAATGAGAAGAAATTTATTCGCGCCAACAAAGCATATAAAAACATTTTATTTGAATATCATCGCATTCAGCGTGAAGTTGGCCGCCATTTGGCGCTCGGAATTTAAACGTCAAATTAAACGACGGCGCTCATCATCGACTGGCATTACTTGCAAATTTAAGCCGCATGAGAACTCCCAAGACAGACTCGGGTCATCAAAAACGAATTAGAACGAATCGCAGTCGCCGTAGACATCTTTTATTTGGAGGCTGCCGTGCAATTTTCGCCAGCTGGACGTCGCCGAAATTAGAAACGTCATAATCCATCTTGCGCACTGACAGCTCCGTAATGCACCCAACGCGATTCGGCGACGGCCATGTCTTAATTAAAAGTCGCTTTGGAATCCGACGCCGAATAAAACGACAGAATAAAATCGCTCGAATTATTATAATTTTTCTACGCTCAATTGCGCCAAAGATAATTTTATCGGCAGTTCAATTTACAATTTAATCCATCGGATTGTATTGAGACGTTCGATGCGAAATTTCCTAATGCCAATGTGACGACTTCCTCGATTATACAAATTAACCGATTGAATAAAAGGATTGGATGTAAAGACGAAATGGAATTTTTCTTTGTAACTCGGGAGCTTTCCGAATGGGAAATCGATACAATTTCAATTTTACAAACGGTTTTATTTTAACGGCGGATTTTCCCCCTTTTAAGCATTTTTTTTAAATGTCTATTTTGAATATTTACTACTGCAAGAGAAATTATTATATTAGCAGTGTAAGAATTATTTCGTACTTTAAAACAAAAATCTTGTTAAGAGAAAGTATATAGTCGTAAGTTTTATCCGAAGCGAAGAAAAACCGAACGTTTCCAATAGTTTATTGTATCCGGTCGCTGGGGAAAACTTGTGGCAATAACAGTTTTCTCACGCAGTGATCGTCAAACTATTTTTTTTTGAAGAAAATGTCTAATAAAAACATTTATATGCGAACGTAAAACACTGATCTGAGCTATTTATTGATTTCGCTACTCGGTAAAATTCGGTATAAATTAGCATCTGGAGGGACTTCAGTGATTGTGGAGATAATAGAAGGCCTCGCGTACGCATTTATCATCGAAAATCCTGCAAAAAAGACCCCCAAAAGAAGATGGAGGGGTTATAAGATGTGTGTGTCCAACCGGTCCGCTTCTCGGATCATTGACACGATGAATGAGCGTCTCGCGATCGGGCGCGTCAAAACAATGCACTAAAAAGGGGAGAATCGGCTTCGAAGTAGCTTGCCTATTTTATTATATATTACACAGACGCAACTTCGTATTTTAGCGCAAAACAAATTGATAAAAACAAGCATAAGCATAATATTTGGTATTAATTTGTTATTTTGTCTGTTTCAGGTTCATCTAAGTGTTATTGTTATGAAGTTTCCAAATCGAGTGTTTTGTGTGGTGTTTATTTTATGACGTGCAGTGGTAGTTTGGTTTAAATTTCGTGCCGCAAAACGGTGTTTATGATCGATTGTTTCGATTAGGCCGCCATTTGGTGTTGCCAAAATGTGGTCGAACAAGAACAAAATGGCGGACGGCGCCATAAGCCGGGAAGCTGAGGAAATGGAGGTCAAAGTGGTCATCGTCGGAGACACGCAATGCGGGAAGACATCCCTCGTCCAGAGATTCATATCGGACACATTTAATGAGGTGAGTCCGAACTTGTTAATTTAAAAAATTATTTTGTAAAATTCCAAAATCTTCTGCTTCGAATTGATATATGGCGGCTCCAATAAAGTTTTATGCGAAGATTTTTCGTATGGTCGTAAATCCGATCCGACTTACATAGTCACACCCGTTTCTCGCGGAAAGATCTTTTATCCCCCCCTTTGTTTTTAACCCCTTACACGCGAAGCAGCTCCGGTGATCTTTTATGCAGCTGTTCCCAAACTTTATGCGAAGCGGCGAAAATCTCCCGCCCTCATAATTGGTATCGGTTTTTTAAGCTTTTATTACGAGCGCCATATTGCTGGGCGATAACATTACTCACCAATTTATGTAGGAAGTGAAGTAAAACTGCAGTTTGTTCGAAAAAATATTATTTCGACCCACAAGTATAAAATTTTATGGCACAATCGGCACTGGGGGTAATTTGCCTAAGTATGATATTCATTTCGGGGGGGAAATACCCGAGCTGTAATAAAACATAACCATAAACATCGCCGATTAAATCACGCCCAGGCGCTGATATGTACATAGTTTTATTAAATGGATTATAATATTATATATATATACATTGATATTATAAATTTAGAAGTTGCTTGAAATAGCTGACACCTTAAAAATATCTAAAAACAGTGTATGCATCGTTTTGCATCAACATTTGTCCATGAGAAAGCTCTGTTCGAAATGGGCACCGAATTTGTGTACAGTCAATTTAAAACAACAACGCGTCCAAAATTCGGAGCGTTGTTTGGAGCTTTTTTAGCGCAATAAAAGCGATTTTTTCGTATAAAATTTTATGAACTGTAGCGTGGGCGATTTAATCGCAATCGCATCCCCATGAAATAGCGCTGTTTTCGGTTGAGTGGTGACGCACAGGAGGCGGCAATCCAGGGGAGTTGTCGGTTGGCCTTGGCTGCGGAAGGTTGTCCTTCTCGCAGCCAGATCTCTTTCTTGTGTTCAATAAAAAACTACCCAGAGGAGAGAGTATTTTTGTCAGATGCCCGTCCACACCCGTTCATTCATCCAGCTGTATATGATCCGATAGAAGAACGGACCCGCGTGGTCATCCCAATGAGTGCGTGAGAGCGGGGAGCCGTCCAGGAACTCTGTTCTCAAGAGCGCCCCCGCTCTAACGTAACAGAACCTAACGTAATCACATATATATATTGTAAATTTGGTTTACTCAATAGCTTCCGAAACTCGGATTTATCTAAATCATTCTAAAGTTAAAGAGTAATTTTTGGTTCAAATTAATGTATTTTTTGTATCCAATTGTTATCATAACTATATGGGCGATAAACAATAGATGCACGTACATTGTATTTTATAACTGAATATTTAGATTTTAATTTTTTTTTTTTATACGCGGATTGTAATGCAGAGTTATAAGCCCTTCAGTTCACACGGGTCTGCTCGTTATCGGATCGTAGAAGGTCTGTAAATAAAGAAGAACAACACCAGAAGATAATGCAAGGTCAACGTTTTTAATCAAGATGCTTATTTTTTTTGGAGAGAGACTCCAACTGCGAGACTACTCAGGAGCCAGCGTAAAGAACACGTCTTCCCGCGTCCAAAGCTATAAATCGTCAGCATTACGATTGCAATTTGCATCTGTAACGATTTGTATAGGTTTCATATCGGGGCGCTTTTTACCTTATACTACAGTATATTAATAATTGCCAAAATAATATTTTGAAAAGGAGATTTGATTCAAAATGTTTTATAGTATTAATCGTTTTAAATCCCATACATATAATTTGAATTTCTTCAATCCATGACGTTCATGTTTATACATACAATCTATTCATATGCTAAGTGGTGACATTAGTATGAAAATTTTTACTTTCTCAAAAATTCAGTGCTTATCACCATTTTGTGTCATGATGCAGCCTTCGCTCGGATGTTAATAAAAATTTACTTTAAATAACAAGCTCTAAACGGTACACCAGTAGACATAATATTATGGTAATGGCGAGTAATGGCATTATGGTAATGTCGCTCTTCCCATCCATCCGGGGAGCTTTCATCATATGCTCGGGAATATGTATATTATTAACAATAAAAAATGTTTAACATCATTTCGTGTGCCTATAACAGAATTACCAAAGCGAATTTAGTTGACAAAGCATTCTATCTATAGTACGGTTTCTCGGGGTGAATAAGAAGCCTTATACAATTAACCAAGTCAAAAGAGGATAATGCGCACAAAAATTAAATTTTTTGCACCACAATTTTGTGAACGAAAATTTAAAAGCCCTCATTGATATATTTCTTTGGGCGATCGCAGAAATTGGCATCGAGGGAAAATTATTATGGGAAAAAAATCTAAAATGGCAGAGCGCTGAATAAATTCTTTATTTGAGTGGAATATGAGGATTTGCACAATATTGAGTTGATACAGGAGGATTCTTTGCCGTGATCAAAGACTTATTTGCTTACATACTACGGGGAGGACTAGTATGATTCGTAGCTCCAGGACTGTTTGAATTTCCAGCCGTTGAGCAAGCAAACATGGAATAGGAGAACGTATATAAGTGGAAATTAAACAAACTAGACAGATTCTTGAATCAAAGACCAAAATGCTACTAAGCACTTTGATTGCCAAGATCATAGTAACGATAAATTATTATTAGCTGGAGGTCTAATTTGAATCATTTGTAAAGGGATATTGAAGCAAATCCAATTTCAGTTTTTAAACTCATTAAAACTTTTGAATATTGAAGCAGAAATGCATTTTTATTGCAAATACATAATGTTACACAATACGGTTCGATTTTAAGCAATTTTTTCGACGTTGCCCCCAAAACATAGATAAAAATCGAAGATCGAGAACCCTTTCTTTTGAAAAGATACATGACCGGCGTTCATCGGCGCCGGGATCATCATCGTAGATAATGCGCTTCTAATGAACTCCCGGTGCAGTCTCCGCGACTTAATAAGGCGATGGTTGAGGAATGTCGCAGCGACAAAGGCAACGAAATGGGAATAGCTAAGGCCTTCCGAAATGTTACGTTATATTTAATGCTATATCGCTTTTTTCTTCAGTTTCTATGAAAATAATAGTATATTGGAACATGATATTTTATATACATGAACATACACGCCCAATTTATCACCAAGTTCAGACCCCGAGTGTCCATTACCTATTTCAATGTCTAAAGACGGCTCCACATCGTAGGTGTACACGGTCTGCATTGGGTATGTATGAGGGGTATCTAAAAAGGTCCTCGTTGGTCGGGCACTTATAAGATTATCGCTTTGCACATTTCTTTTCTTGTTCATTTTGATTTGGGACGTGCAGCCCTTCTGCTCCGTCGGCCATCCGAAGATATTTGCGGGTCTGGCAATTGTGTCAGTATTTGTCGAGTGTATCGGGTGTTTATATTGTGCGGTTAGGGGTGGAAGCAGGGCGTGTTCTCTCCATATTTCCATTGTGGCAGCAGTCACCTCGAGTCACGGAATGGGAACGAAGGTTACGTGACGGAACAGCAAAACAGGGCCCCAGGCTTACATCAAAAATATTGTCACGCAGCCTGCTACCGGCTTGGACCCTGTCAGCACGCTCCCCTCACACCGGATTATTGCTTTATTGTCTCTGTTTCGGAGACAAACCTGATAAGCTCTGCAATATTTGCAATTTCAAATGTTATTAACTGCGAGACACGCTGTCTTTGAGTAATCAGTCCGATTCTCAAAGAAACAAGCTTCAAATTGTGCTGGAGAGACGTGAAGCATGTTTTGCCTCTGCCGTTTGATAATTTGCCTTCTATGCAAGTTATTTTTTTTACATTCGCTACGCTGGTCCCTCCTCTTTTATTAAACGACTTTTCAAAGCATGATCAAAAGAACATACTAAATATATCAATGCATATCTAAAAAATAATAAATCCAATCCAAATTGATGAAGTTCAACCAGGGTTTTCTCAAATTCATTATAAAAGTTGTATCCCAAAAATCATGAAATATATATTTTTTAAAAATATTCATCGAAAATACCAGTACAGTATGATAATATTCCTCAAAGTACTCTCCACAAGTATCTAGACATTTTTTTAAACGATCTCTCTTGAACGACATTTCTACTTTGTTGGGTCAAAAATTTTTTTTTCTTCTTCATGTATCAGAAAGAACCAATGTTTAAGAATACATTCAGCAAATTTCAAGTCGATATAAATGAAATTCGCAAAGTTAAAGACCGACGAAGAGAAGCTGCACTTCGCGAAGCTGAGTAGTTAAACGCGTTTTTCTCGAAACTACTTTTTCAAAGCTCATGGAAGTGCTCCCACACGCCCTAGTTGATAATTATTTATGAAATTTGGCAGACAAGTGTATTATAATTGTCTTCGTCGTATAGACTAGGATTATCAAAAAATATTCAAAAGTTTTTATTTAATGAACAAAACACTACAAAATTTTTTTGTTAAAAACACAATTTTTTTTTCGATCGCTCATTATTTTTTTATTTTCCAATATTTCTTCTCAACTATAGTCTAAGCTATACACAATATTATACAAAGTAAATATATGTTTAATTTATTTACTGCAAATTACCTGTTTATTACTTAGGACTTCCATGGTGAAGAATGTCATTGCTCGCGCACCGACATACGTAGTTCCCTCATCCCCACTACCGTACTTTGTCAAACTTTAATTTTTTTTTGTTCAATAAAGATCACCTAGTCAACAGACTAAATATCAATATTCTACTTTCCGCATAAACGTCCCTTAAGATCTCGATGGGTACCTCTTTCAGAGCTGTCGTCATGGCAGCTTGGACAGCTTCAATGCTGTCAAAATGGCGTCATTTGAATGCGGTTTTGATCTTTGGTAACAAAAAAAAGTTTTTTTGGAGTTAGGTCGGGACTGCAGGGTGTTCACATTATTTCGCTGGAAACTGTGACTGTGCACATTCTTATGATGTAGCACCCAGGTTGTCTCTTTTACTCAATCATTCCAGAACGTCCACGTAATAGGCAACTTTGACGGCCTGTCCTACACAACTCTTTGTGGGTCGCATCCTTGATCTCGAAAAAGACAATCAACATTGTTTTTACTTTGGATTTGCTTATCCTGGCCTACTTCAGTTTCGAGGACACCAAGGTATGCCATTCAGTACTCTGGCGCTTCATAGGCTTGCTTGGGCAATTTGTAAGTTTCGATAGCTTTTTTGTCGAGTTTTGTGCAAATCTTGCATAAGACACCCTGGGTCTGATCCCAGGGTAGTGTCAGATTCTTACTGACTAAACCCCTCCCTTGTTCGTCTCTGTCCCTCCTGGTATTGTTTTTCACATTGCTTCAAGAGGACAGGTAGTCTAGCCTTAGGCAACTGGCTCTATTCTGGTGTTGGAGAGCTGCTTTGCGCCTCTCTCTCTCACTGCCCTCTTTGGCGCTCAGGACTTCTTCAATGTAATGACGCCAAAGGTACCAGTTCTTCTTGCTTGCCATCATGTTGTCAGCGTTGAGCTCAGCTACCCCGAGTGCTTGCTTCAGCGAATTTCTCTGGGGTGTCAAAACCTCACAGTTAGTGATGGTGTGTTCGGCATCGTCGACTTTCGCTTGGCAGTGATGGCACGTTGCGGGTGTTTCCTTGTCAATCCACTTCAGGTACGCACCGAAGCATCCATGCCCAGTGAGCACCTGAGTCAAACAGTAGATAGTTTTGCCTTATTTTTGGGCCCTTCACCGGTTTAAGACCGGGATAAGTCGGTGGGTCCATCTTCCCTTGCTGGACTGATCCCATCTCTGCTGCCAGGCTTACCTCAGTTTTATTCCGAAGTATCTGCCATTGCGCGTCGTGACGTGGTCTCGAAACAAGGATGCACTAAATCAGCTATCCTGATTCTATCGATGCTCACAAGAGACTGAATTTTGGTGTACTGTAAAGCTAAGGGTCTCCCCCACCTCACTTAACCAATTCGATCAGTTGGAGTATGGCAAAAAATATATGTCATGACTTTTGGGATGTACCGTGTATTACAATAATGCATGAATTCCAATTTAAAATGGTTCCCTCGGAAGCACAAACGATGCAGATGGATATTGAGTTCAAATAACATACAAATTCAAAATTATTTACCTGAAACTTTTATGAGTTTCCACTATTGTTCTCAAACGTATCGTCATCAAAATGTATCCAATATTTTCCAGGTTTAGGGGTGTTTTTCAAACATCGGATACCCGATTTGAATTTTAAAAACCAAAATCGACACGTCGTAATAGTAACACTTCTTGGTCTTTGAACACAAATTGAGCTCAAATAGACATCTATCAAAATCGGCAAGGACTTATCGATACACCTAATATTTTTTTATTATCTCGGATATAAATTAATGATACGGTTCTATGATAATTTATCTTTATATTAAGTTCGCCATAAAGCCTACCCAAATTTATTTTAAGTGCTCCATTTGCTTACGAATTATGAAATAATTAGATGTAATTAATTTTTGAAGCCATTTTTGTGATAAAAAAACTTTTTTGGCCTTCAATAAATAAAAGCCTCTTCGGCGGGTTGAAGCACTTTTCTTCCACTCTTTTCCATTTAGCTCCACAATTATTATTACTGTTAATAAATTTTAGTTCACCATATGTATAGGGGTTGAATACATTTTATTAAGGCTCCCAGAGTAGCTAAATAGAAGGGCGGAGCTCATTTTAATTATAACTATAAAATTAATTTTACGGCTCTGTATCTCACTTAACGTAATATAATGCCGAAATTATTAAACAAAACGCAATAAAATATACTTCGTAATAAAAGTTTCTGACATTATTCACCCCGTAATATTTTGCAGGGGTCGGATAATAAATCCTCGCCGATGTTAAAAATAAGAAAATAAACTTGTTGTTAAGCATTACATTCGTCCATGGACAATTAGCTCCATTTTTCCTCCGTTTAAGCTCGGCTACTCGCCACATATTTAGGACGAAAACAAAAGTCGATAAATAGCGAGCGCCAGTGGCGGCTCGCGACTCGATAAAATTAAAGGGCGAGAATAGAGGGATGATGTGTTTAAATAAGTGCCGGGTCCTAAACTCACCCCCGCGGTATCCGCGGCCCGCATTTTCCGGCTCTTTATCATTATTTAAAGTAATTTATACCGGTCGTTCGGGAAGAACGGCAAATAGAGAAAAATACAGTGGGCTTGTTTTTCCGGATGAATAACGAATTTTCGTCATTTTACCATTCAGCCATGGGGAATGTGTATGAAAAATATTTACAATCAAAATGTATATTCCCGGTACTTTACTACATTATATTTTATCATGGAGCAGATGTTCAACGTTTGACTGTCGAGCAGAGGGCTTTATTTACCCTTGCGATAAGGGATTTAAATGTCTTGTTGTTCATTTTTAGAAAAATGTTACATTCAAGCTTATTGAAATGAAAATCTTCAAGAAAGTATACTTTTTTGACTATGGATATTTAGGGAACATTAAACATTTGATTGGTGAATTACTCGTCTGTTCGCAAATTCTGGGCATTTTCTGGCAATTGCATCCTTTAGATTGTCTAGTTGGAAACGATATTTTGTTGAATTGATCGTTTCACCTTGCTGAAGTAGCTCATAATAAAATATCCCCTTCCAGTCCCACCAAATGCACAGCAAAACTTTTTTTTTGGATGTAGGCCAGGTTTAGCTACAGTTAAAGTTTCTGTACCCTTGGTTCGAGACAGTTTACGTTGGATATTCTCATATAGTATCCAACTTTCATCTCCAGTGACAAATCTCTTCAAAAAAGGTTGGCTATTATGTCGTTGGAGAAGAAGATCGCATGTTGAAATACGCTGAAGTTTATTTGAGTCAGTCAGTTCATGAGGAAGCCACACATCTGAACGATTGATGTAGCCCAATTTTGTCAGATGATTATGGACGGATGTTCGTGGAATTTCTAACTTGTTAGCTATTTTGCAAACAGTATATCGCGAGTTTTCTTCAAACATGGCTATTATTAGATCTGTGCTCATTTGCGAAAGAAACTTATGGGACAACCTAATAGTAGTAAGAAAAAAATAGCACGAGCTTAATGACTAATACTTTTTCATAATTTCTGAACTTACTACAATTGGCCATCTGGTTCAGACGGCAATATTGTTCAGAATAAACTGAACAATGACTGTTTCAAAGCATATAGCAAAATTTTTTTTCGCTAAAATCGCTATTTTATTGGAACGTAACAGCAACTGAACCGGTTCGGTACACGTCTTACTTACAATCTTTACTATTGGTTCATCCTGTTAATCCTGTTAGTCCTACCTTCAATGAAAGAAGTAGAATATCTATATATATAAAAATCAATGTGTGTCTGTCCGGCTGTCCAAAATTTGCTAAGGTAAACAAAGCCTTTTGTCAACTATGCCGAGAGGCGATAATGCTATCAATCTAATGTCTGTTGAAGCGCTCGGCTGCGTCAGCCAAGGCCGCGCTGGACGGCTGGCGCGTAGTGGTGCTCGGCGGCTCGCCAGTCGCTATACGAAGTGAGGGAGAGCGCACGCATCCTTACCTATCACTCCCACACCAATACATCGTGTAGCTTTCGAACTAAGCGCGTGTTGCTAAGCAACCACATCCAACATAAATAAATCAATAAATAAACAAATGACTTCACACATAACAAATCAATCAATAGCGAAATAAACTCCAGGATTCAACACGATATAAGGTGCTATCATTGCCTCAAAATATATTAAGGACGAATACGAACATCAAAATTAAAAAAAAAACTTTAACAATTTACAGTTCGGGTGTTCCGCGCTAAAACTCATAAAACTCTACTTCTTTGGTAAAATTGATATAATTCTTAAACCAGCTTATAAATTGAAACGAATTTTTAGTGATGCATACAAAAGAGCTTACTGCACCGATATATTTAAACAAAACAGTGGTTTTCAATATGTGATACGTTTATCAGCGAGATAAAATTCAAAAGTGATTTTTTGATATGAATTGTATGTAAAGGCATTAATTAAATGACACGTAAACACACGAACAAAACATAAAGACAAAATTTAGTTAGTTTATCATTCTACAAAAATATATTTGAATTGGATATCTTAACACTGAAAATTGGCGTGCCTATAATTCTTCTCTGAAACAAAAATCTGCCACGACATGTAGCAACTGTACCAGGTTTTTAGTGAAAAAAAAAGATGAATAATGTCAACACAAAATCACGACCGATAACAACGGTTGCCAACCGGCCAATCCCTACCTAAAATAAAGCAGTAAAATTGTGGGATAATTTAATTAATGCATACTAATTTGACAGACGATTTTATCGAAATTAAAAATCATAGCTACCTTTATAAATATAGTGAATAAATTGGATTGGATTGTATTTGTTTATATTTCATAAGGATTTACCGGTACGCGAGACTCTCAATGACGGACCATTTGACCCCCTATTGACTTTTCTTAAGTGTTATGCTATTTTAAATTGATTTATGATGGAATTTATGAAATTCCCAACACAATATCGATAATTTAAATTCATGCTTCACAGCTGATCAAATTGTCGTCAACATCGACGGTCGGCGGTTGATTTATGAATAAATTTATTTTTATTTTTTTCCAACAAATTCGCCGACAATGTTCTTGCCCCCGACTGTCACGTAGAGTTTAAGTTGCTTGCTTCGACTGATTCAATAAATTCGCTTTCAGAGCGCATCCATAATTCAGTCAGAGGTCACAGTAAATCGTTTAAACGGGGTAAAAAATAACCCCCAGGCCTTAATGCAGCAATGTGGGTGCCGCGACACGTAGCTGCGACTAATCACAGCTCGCACCCACCGACAGATAACGAACCCTACGACCCACCCCTCGCCTGCCACCTATCGGAAAACACTGGTCTCGTGTATTGAGATGGCAGTTTTCATCTCTGCTAAATTATGTATGAGTAAACACAGCCTCATTTACCTCGGAGGTGGCGTAATTTGAAATCATTTTTGGGCATGAGGGCTTCCAAAAATGGAAAAAAAAAATCAGAAGCGCCTCTCATCTCAGGATTATATGAGCGTTTACTTAAGCAGCGATGCTTTCGTTGATTTTCTCAAAATAATTTATATTTCAACATTATATTATTCATTAAAATATTTAACTTTTCACCTGGGGTTTGTTTTTGTTCAAACTTATGTTGTTGAAATCTGAATTGTGCAAATAAATCTAAAAAAGCATGTGCATATATGTGAATACACTTAAACCTTTTTTTTGTGCGGTAGATGCGTTCCGCGGAAAATCGCACAAAAAAAGCTATGACTTACATAGAAAAAGTGAAGATGCGTTCCATGGATTTTAAAAACCGCATAACTTTGAAACGGCTATATAAAATATATCCAAAATCGCATAAAAAAAGTGAATAAAAAAATTCAAGAAACAATAAGGCAATTAAAAAATAACATTTTTGGTAACATTTAAAGTAAGTCTTGCATCATTGGTAAAATTTTAAGGATGTCTGACATCTGGCATCTCAAATGCCAGACATCCATTAGAGAAATATTTATTATTTTAATTATAAACTATCATCGCAGTATGATAATTTTCGTTGCGATTTTCAATATGACTCAAAATCACTCTCTTTTTTGGAAGAAATAGTATAATCAGTGTCGATGTTAATCATTGTTTTGTGTAGATTTTTTTCTTTCTAACAATATAATTCATAATTAGTAAAGATTTCACTATAGTCCCTAACTCAAAAAAATAAATCACAAAATGGCGACTGTTAAAAAAATTTATTCAATTCATTTTTTAGCCTTATTTTGCTACAGTTTTAATTTTTTTTTAAATAGTTAAAAAATAAATTTTGGTATAAATCTGGTGGGAATAATAGAGGTTATATAGAAAAGATTCGTACCCAGTTTGAAGTAAATTAATTAATTAAAACTTGAGATATGATGTCAACCGTGTCGTAAAAAGCAGTTTTGAGAAAAACGCGTTAAAAATTTAATTATGGTACCGCAATAACAGTCAAGATGCCGCGTCACTAAAATAGCTATAACTCCATAAGTATTAGTGTTGATGATTTATTTCTTATTTTATCCAAAATATCTCTTTATGAAATGAAAAAATGTTTTAAAAAACCCGCATAACTTCGAAATCGCATAAAAAAAGTCGCACAAAAAGAGGTTCGAGAGTATTTTGGGTACTTTCAGCTAACAAAGGAGATCACGCTGTACATGTTTCTTGACAGTGAGATGTCTTAAATATATTCTCCAATTTTTTTTAGAAACTACCTAACTAGAAATTAGTTAAAAACCTAGAGCATTTTTTTAATATTGCAAATTCTATAATTGATGACAATGGCGAAAGACAATACTATGAATAACCCGATAGGAATGTGTTAATTACTACTTCTATGTTAAAAATATAAATACTGTCGGGGGGGGGGGGGGGAGGTCAACTAAAATACTATTATTTTTTACCAAAGTTGTATATTTTACTAATATATTATACAGAGGCATTATATTTTATAATTTGATAATGTATGGTATCTTTAAAAACATTGGCCTAAATGGAGACCAGGTTTTTTTAAAATAATATTTTGTGTATTCGTTAGTTTCGGACAAAAATATTATGTATTAATTAATTAAAAATATTAGTCCTAAACACGATATGCAAAATAAAATCACACGATTTTAAATCTGAGTGGGGAAAAAATGTAGAAACAAAATGTCGAGCCAGGCTCGACATAGGACCTCAAAGAGTTAACAACCAACCATTTGTAAATTGTTTTTTATCAAATACTTCACTCTCAAGGAATATCATAAATAACAAATTGTAATAGACAACATTTGAGTTTCCTTGCCGAAATAAATACTGAAGAGAGGACAAATAATTCGTCAAAGAAAAACCACCTCATTAGATTATATGCGAAGTCTTCAGCCGCCTTCGAAAACAATGAAGATATTTCTATTGTCAGTCGAACGTGTCTATTCTGAATATAAAATGTTAGCATACATTGCTCGGCAAACATTATCCTTTATCCAGGCATAAGATGCCTGAAGCGCTTCGAAGAGATAACCGTATCGTTAAGTTTTACGCTCTGATACGTCACCGTTCCAGTTTATTACAGTGCGTTTAACATAAAAGTCCTTTTTTTGATAAGCCAAAGTGGCTAGAGCACATCAACATTTCTAAGGATGCAACTTTTGCGCCGTTTTATCCAATATTTTATGCTAAACTCGCGAAGAAAAAGACGCGGAAGTCGTATCTTTATTGTGCGAAGGGGGGCTTTTTAAAGGGGAGGGAGCTGCAAGGAGTTTTGGGCTTAAACCACTTAAAATTTTAATACTTACAAATGTATACTGCGTAAGTACAGATATAATTAGCCGGAAGCATTTTTATAAATATACAAGCAATCCTCTTATAACGCGACTTCGTCGTTAGATCAGCGAATAATTGCAATGGATTTTTAATAAGGTCGATGATGATTCTATCAATTTTATGGAGTCATGCTTTATGATTCACTTCACCAGACCAATATGCGCCAACACGGTGCATCTGTTAAACGTCTCGCAAAACAAATTCCGCACACAAACAATGCTTGTGATAATTTATAAATATTCTTGGATACACGCTCAATAACTTATTCTTTAACAAAAAAATCTTAAATCAGCGAAAGGAATGAAACAATAAAACTTACTATTTACATAGATATTCTAGTGGATTTTTAGCCAGTGGCGAGCGCTCAAGCGTGATAAAATACAAAAGTGATAAAACCAATGTTATAGAAACGAAAATAATGACCACTTGATATCCTTGAACATGACAATTACGCGGATAATAAAGTAAATGTTTGGAGCTCAGCATAAAAACTATAAGCGATAAATTACTCTGGAAGAATTTGATGCTTAACATTGCTCACTTGACGCGAAACACGCGTTTTCAAGTGAGCGGAACGGAATGTGTTATTGTGAATTATGACTTTTGATTCCTTGTTGTTATTGAACTCTGCTAAATATTCGTCGTCACATAATATATATTTTGATTTACTTTTATTCGCTCGGGTAAGTTGTACGGTGACGGGGAGACACCCTCAGTTGGTGTAGGAGCGAATCCGAGATGCACTCAAGCGTCACGTCTGTCTTCACCCTACCCCGGCAACGCCCTAGCGAGGAAAGGGGGGACTGGACTCCTTGTACTCCAGAAAGCCCTTTCCAGTAGAGTCAAAAAGGTCGTCTAGAGTAGTTTTCCACCACCTCCCTATGAAAACTACTCGGTCTTTACAAACCCCCCAAACTCCTTATCGAGACGTTCACGAAAGCGTCCGTCAATACGTTCAATCAGGATACCCGTTGGGTGAGCGCTCGAAATAAAACTCGGTGGTAATGTTACCTTCAATATCGAGCGAATGAGGAGGTGAATGTATGATACAGACGAGATGGATGTAGTCTCTTCCTGTGAATGGATATTGAAGAGGCCCATAGTTCTGTAGTGGACTGTCAGTGGCTGCATTATGATGATGATGATGATTATGAATGGTATTTATGGTTGATTAGTCCTTATTCTAAAGGTTGTACTAAGAAAAGTACATGTTAAGCATAAATTCTCTACTAATATACTTACTGTATGTAGAAAAGCGTATAATTTACGTTTGCGATTTGGCTATTGAGATTTTTATATTCATGTAATCAATAAATTAAGGATTGATGAGTGAGTGATAAAATATGTTTTGCAGGATGTGCCACAATCGATCATATGTAAAATATTTTTACGGATAACTTTATATAGTATTATATCAACCCTTTGATAAGGAATCCCGCATATGTCACGAACGGACTCGAGTAATAAAGAAAGAGTATTTTCGCACATTGAGTGCAGAGATTAGTGAATCAGAGACAGAGATGGCAAGTACCCCTACACGTTTGAAAATTAGGGTGTCCCATAAGTTTATTTCGTTTTCATATTAATAAAAAAATAAACAATAATTCGTATTACATCAAAATTTATTGAATAATATATGATCCATTCTGTTCTATTACCTTTCTCCATCTTTCGGGAGTCTTATAATGCCTTCTTTCCAAAATTTCCCAGGTTTGTTGGCAAACTATTGATCAAAGTACATTTTTATATCAGTTTTTGAATTAAATTTTTACCACGTGAATAATTTTTCAATGAATAAAATAGATAATAATCTGAAAGGACAATGTTTTTTATTTCAGATTTTATTTCGATTCGATTGTGTCTAGTCTATTAGCATTGGAATTAACTGTTGTTGGGTGGCCAAATTCGCAATAATTTTTAGTTGCGCCCTCAAGAAGTAATAGTAACGGTTATAAATCGAAGAAGATCCATTATTCACAATCCATCCCCCTTTTTACGCCCTTATCTATAGCATAAATAATTCCAATTGCCTTTCAATTGAAAACTTCTCGCAGTTATCAACTGGGAAGGCTTGCTACTTCAGAATTCCATTATTTGATAAGATCATCAGAAATTGTGAAAAGTACACGGGGGACCCGGGAAGAAAGAACTTAAATCGTCACGGATACCTCATATTGAGGGGAAAATATTACTCTGACGAAAGTTATATTAATTTTTAATTAAATCGCGAGATGGCACAAAAGGAAGACTGTCTTGAGAGAAAGAACGCCAACTTTTAATAGAAGGCCATCTTCCACTTTAATTGATCCATTCTAACGACAATTCGAGAGACGAATTATAAACTATGCGTGATATTTAGCTTGTCTGTTGGCCATAAAAATTCAATGATTTCATTTTCCCAAAATGTACACCAAATAGTAATTTTTTGGGTGTAGATATTTTTTCTGTTGATTTTGATCATTAATATTCCACGATGCATATTTTCCATGTGCCAAAATTGGCGATTATATTTCCGATTATTGTAGCATTTCTTGGAATTCTTTCTCTCCGAGTTGCGAATTTATTCAAGCCATTACGAAAATATTTTCTGTTGGAATTCCGGAACTTTTTAATTGCAATTTGTGAATGATGAGTTCATAACAAGTTTTCTCGTTAATAGTATCCGGCAGAAACACAATTGATCTCGATTTTATTGGTCCAAATAAAAATAAATT
Source organism: Stenopsyche tienmushanensis (assembly GCA_008973525.1). Lineage (NCBI taxonomy): Eukaryota > Metazoa > Arthropoda > Insecta > Trichoptera > Stenopsychidae > Stenopsyche > Stenopsyche tienmushanensis. Next base: position 509,197 of record WACJ01000137.1, read on the forward strand.
CAAGATGAATGGCGCTCAACCCGAGAAGAAGCCGATGGTTACAAAAACAGCCTATTATTTCGAATCGAATTTATTGAATTGATTTATTATAGTATTCATACTTCGGATTGTGACCAAGTGTTGGTATAGTGGCTTAGATCCTGGACTCTTGTTGCAAAGGTTCGGGTTCAAATCCAGATTGTGGAAAAAATTTTCACCGTACCAACAAATTTGGGAGATCGGAAATATTAATATTTCTGATCGATCGTCTCGATCCAGGTTTACCCTGATTTCCTGGATTAGAAAAAGTAAATTCTGAGGCGATTAATAAAGTCGTGCAGGGACGCCCATGAGTGAGTAATTGAATTTGCAACAATAATTAAATTATCATTTATATATATAATGATAATTTCGCTACTCACTCATAGATTCTCTCCTCTCCTACCTTTCCAAATAATCCTATCCTTACTTTACCACGTGTGGAAGGCAACGGGAAACCACCACATTAAAATCATCTCCCAAGTAAGATCTCCTATGGAGATCACCCTATATCCGTTATCGGATATGACACATCAAAGATTCATGCTTTGATGGACGTCATAAGGATTTAAAAAAAAAAAAAAAAACTTCGGATTGATCGTCTCGATTAGCATTTGTCCTTATTTCTCGGTTATGAAAAATGGGATCAATAAATGCGAACAGAAGTGCCTATGAACTCGCTCAAAAATTCTTTTCGTATTAAAATAATAGCATTTTGATCTAAATCCTTGTGGAACACATTGGATTATATATTTTATCCTTTAATTTTTTTTAAAACTCACAATTAAAAATACCACAACTAGGCTTCGAACCGGAACTCAACGAAAAATCGCTAAAATCGCTATTTTATTGGAACGTAACAGCAACTGAATCGGTTCGGTACACGTCTTACTTACAATCTTTACTATTGGTTCATCATGTTAATTTTCCTACCTTCAATGAAAGAAGTAGAATATCTATATATATAAAAATCAATGTGTGTCTGTCCGGCTGTCCAAAATTTGCTAAGGTAAATAAAGCCTTTTGTCAACTATGCCGAGAGGCGATAATGTTATCAATCTAATGTCTATTCAAGCGCTCGGCTGCGTCAGCCAAGGCCGCGCTGGACGGCTGGCGCGTCGTGGTGCTCGGCGGCTCGCCAGTCGCTATACGAAGTGAGGGAGAGCGCACGCATCCTAACCTCTCACTCCCACACCAATACAACGCGTAGCTTTCCAACTAAGCGCGTGTTGCTAAGCAACCACATCCAACATAAATAAATCAATAAATAAACAAATGACTTCACACATAACAAATCAATCAATAGCGAAATAAACTCCAGGATTCAACACGATATAAGGTGCTATCATTGCCTCAAAATATATTAAGGACGAATACGAACATCAAAATTAAAAAAAATAAAATTAACAATTTACAGTTCGGGTGTTCCGCGCTAAAACTCATAAAACCCTACTTCTTTCGTAAAATTGATATAATTCTTAAACCAGCTAATAGATTGAAACGAAATTTTAGTGATGTCTACAAAAGAGCTTACTGCACCGATATATTTAAACAAAACAGTGGTTTTCAATATGTGATACGTTTATCAGCGAGATAAAATTCAAAAGTGATTTTTTGATATGAATTGTATGTAAAGGCATTAATTAAATGACACGTAAACACACGAACAAAACGTAAAGACAACATTTAGTTAGTTTATCATTTAACAAAAATATATTTGAATTGGATATCTTAACACTGAAAATTGGCGTGCCTATAATTCTTCTCTGAAACAGAAATCTGCCACGATATGTAGCAACTGTACCAGGTTTTTAGTGAAAAAAAAAGATGAACAATGTCATCGAAGCTACAGTTTGAAATAAAAAATTTCAAAAGAGGTTGTGATCCAACGATTCCGACTGACATGATATTCGAATTGAAACGTGTGCAGTTTTCGGTATGAGCATAAACAAAGAATAGAAACACACAGGGTATGCGTGCATGCTTCTCACATGGACAGCTGTATGCGGGCTGCTCACGCTCAAATCATTTATTACCAGACGGTGTACACCATCCGGAAAAATATTTTGAATCGTCTTTTAGCTATTTTTTAATACATGACTGAATCTGGACAGCTGAAAAGTTTCAAAGAACCCAGTTTAAAAAATACTTTCGCAGACCGATACTTCTTCGTCACTGACACATTTTAAAAAATCGTTCCATTTTACGGACGAATATTTCCAACCCTACGAAAATATGGCAGAAGCCGACTTCGGTGGTCGACTCTCGCTTTCCATTGCTAAATGACCCGAGAAGATGTCGAAATTTATTGCCCAACCCTTGTGTCTGGATGCTCTTGTCGCCTATCTTCTCTGATTTGTCGTCTTCTCGTTTGTCAGGATAGTAGTGTACCTGTCCGGTGCCAATATCTTTGTCTTTCGCATCCATTCTCGGAGTACACTCGGAATCACAGTCGATGTCTTTGATCATCCGTTTATTTGTCGTCGGAATCTTGCCGATGGAATCTGTTGGATGCTTATAAATATACGGGACACGACATTATTGGGCTGGATTGATTTTGGGATCTTGAGATGGCGTGAGAAAACAGCGCTTAAGTGATTTTGTCGACAGATTGTATCGCTACTTGAAATACATGCTTAGATTTGAGAAGACAACATCTAGACCAATTGGTTTTTCTTGTTTTAACATGTTTTCAGTTTGTTTATTTTGTTCGTAGTTCAGTTTCAATTAATACTGAGGGGATGACAGTTTCAGTGGTTGTTGAAAACCATGTCGTATATATTTGAGGCGCTGATTGAAATATCCAACAATTTTGTGCTAACACATTCCCGTCGGGCAACGCATAGCGTTCTATTTTGCTTTTTACTCTAACTTTTTAAGTAATAAGTTCTTTTTTAGAAAAAAAAAATGGAGAAAAAGTTAAGAATATCTCACTGTATAGAAATATGTAAACATGGCAGTATTTTTTAAACTGTGTTATGCATAACAGTGTTATAATTTATAAAATATAATGATTAAATCTATATCTTTAACCCTTTGAGTAGTGAGTTAATTTTAAAATTATTTAAATGTAGATGCTATATTTGTATGTCCGCCAGTTATGATGGACTCATCTTTTATCCATGGTTATAAATTGACGCAAAAATTTGCCTTTATTTCTGTGAAATATCTCCAAACACTCACAAACACACCGCGTTGCTCACAAACATTGTGAGCAAACGCGGCATCTATCTCGCATACAGCTTTCTCGTGTCTAAATATTCACCGAAATTGCGTTGTACGGCATTTTTTTAAACACCTACCATATCTGCTAGCTATCGCATTTTCAGTCTACGCTTATCAAATACCCTTTAATAGATTGTTGCTTTCGACTCCTCATCGTCTCAAGGGGCCTGCAATCTTCGTCGCAGTTGCCTCACACAGCCCACCACGGAGGGCGTATCGAGTAGCGGGATGGGGCTCCGCAGCCCCGACACGGACTCGCAGCATACGTGACGGAAATCCATTGTTTACATCCGTAGAAGGGGAAATTCTTTATCTCCGACCGCTCATTCGACCATATATAATATGTTTTCCAAATTGTTATATTAACCTTTCCCCACCGGTGATGTAATGACTACACCTTGACTCTAATAATGGGAATATCGATATGAAATATAATAGGTATGGGCTTCGGAATTTTGGTATTCCTCCGTAATTAATTACGAATCACATCAAAATATTATAATGTATAAATACTGATCCCGGGATGGTCTAATGCAGTGTTTCCTAACCTTTTTAGTCTCATTACCCCTATAACCTATCAGGGAAACTGATTTTACCCCCCTTTAAAATTTTGTTGAAGAAAAAAACATATATAATACATATAAATAGCCTTTATTTATCAAGAAATTGCACAAAACTATAGGAAATTACAATTTTAACATACTCCCTTCATTAATTTAATGATGGTTAATGTGAAAGTTGAAATTGTTTTGCATTTGCAAGTTTTTTTTTAGTTTTAGGTTTAGTCCAATTGCGAACACTCTTTTTTTTAAGAAATCAAAAATCGAATTCTTTACCTGCCAAGTCCTTGTGAACATTCTCGAAATGTTCTTTAAGTTTGCTCGGTTTCATGTTCTCTGTATCAAGAACTTTATTACATATAACACACTGAGGCTTTTCCATATTCCTGTCATCAATATTCGTGAAACCCCATTGTAGAAATGCTTCTTTATACAAGCTCTTTTTTCCAGAAGCAGAAGTCATTTCACTTAAAATACTGTCACAAATGCGAAAGTGCAAATTAGTGTTCGAATAGGTTGAAACTGTATCGTTTCCGTCTCTCGTCTCTTCATCCCTCTCCTTGTGAGAAGGATTACTAGAAAGGCATTAGAACACAGTGAGAGACTTCTTGGAAGAGAGTGCAAGCCATATGACGCTCATCTGTCATTTTATTATTATATCTACATACTGAAAATTAATATTGTCATTACCCCCGCAGAAAAGCCATTTTACCCCTCGGGGGGTAATTCCCCCCAGGTTAGGAACCACTGGTCTAATGCAATCCCGAAATCTCAAGATCGAAATTTTGGCTCGGGATTGGATTCTTTAATCATCATCTTATTTGGTCGACTACTGCGATGTTTGTCTTGGCGCCTCCTTTAAACTCTGCCACTCAATATATTATTTTTGTAACCAAATGAGCAGACTTCCCAAGTAAAAATGCATACATGCGTAACCAGACGGGAATGAGTTAATATATGATGCAATTCTTGAGTTGATTAAACTAAAAATTATAACAATATTGTTAACGATTGATAAGCTTTGTTGAAAAATATATGGATTTCATCCAGCCGTTTATCGTTCTTTGTCTATTTCAAATTCAATCTTCTCTCCATATAAATTGCTCGTTATATCCAGGATACTCTTTGATTAAGCTTCTATCTCGAAGGCTTTTATTTTTATTAAAATAATCCTTAAATCCATGTTTAAGGTTGCGCTTATATCATACATACGGTTGTGGCGTGGGACGTTTCCAGAATTATTTATCTGGTTCGATTTATATTTTCTATTATGGTATGCCGTTTGCGTAGAACGTTTCGGGATTCATTAAGATTTCTTTCTAGAGTTTTTGTGTAGTTTTTGTAGATACGACCCCAATTTCCGTTTTTTTTTTAGGGGAACCCACTCAAATATCTGGTTCTCACAACCCCGGGGTGCTTAATGACTGAGAAGAAACATGTGCGTCTCATAATGGGCTGCACTTGTCGAAGAATTCCACTTGATTGCGCACTTTTTCAGACATCCTAAACATTTTTGCAATAGTGGAATGCCGCTAGGTATAATATTTGATGATGTTACTTTTGTGTTAAATCAGTGCGATTCTTCCACGGAACCCTCGTCCCTAGTTCTAGTCACGGGCATGTTCAAATATTTGTCCTGTGAAAGCCCGTATGTTTCAGCTTGTTTGCTGCAGGGATGAAGGACATATTTTCTTTTTATCATCGTCTCAGAATCGGAGAAACTTTATCTTGCAACGAAATCAAATATCTTCAATATTTTCCAACTTGTCTGGGAAACGCAAAGAGTGTTATGCATTCATGCCGGGCTAAAATTCAGTTTTGCGATGTGAAGCTCAATTTTGTCGCGTCGGATTCTATCTTATTTTGCATGCTTTCTTATTTTCAACTATGATATATCATTCTAACAATTGTGGATCATAAATAAAAATAAAGTTGTATTTTATTTTTATTGGAAAATTGGCTTGAAAGTCACGAAAAGTGAAACTCTAACCAGAAGTTGATCGGAAAGAGAAAGAGAATCGTTTGTAGTGTCTTCGTCTCTATCGCACACACCAAAGACATGTTACGCGCATCTGCCGCGCCATGTCTAGGTAGAGCGGAAAGAAATGTCATTTTTTTGTTATTTGGAGAAAAAAAATATTTTAATAAAAGCTATACAATATTACTCAATTAAATAATATATATTCTTGTTTATAATTGCCCTCCATAGATTAGGTAGTTTTTTAATGCCTCTTTCGTAAAATTCGGCCGGTTTTCCATTAAAGTAAGAATTTAAATGATTTTTCACTTGTTCCACAGAAGTGATTTTTTTTATCAAGAAGTGAATGTCCTAATGACTTGAAAAGATTTTCCGCCGAAGAGCATTTCCGCTTTTAAACTATCTAATTGTGCACAGTATAGCTTTGCTGTGACAGTTTGGCCATGTTTTAATAATTCGTAGTACAAAAAAATCCCACCAAACACAAATGAGGACCTTTTTCAAGGATAATGACAGTCGAGACGTAGACACAGGTACTTGATTTGAAGAAAGCCACTGTTTTTTCCTTCCCAAACTGTTGTAGATGACCCACTTCTCATCCCCAGTAACGATCCTATTTAAAAAAATAGATAGGTTTCATACCTGTACAATAGCGATGAACAAATGATTATCCGTTGCTCCAAGACCGTTGATGACAAATCGTGCGGTACCCAAATTCCCTGTCTATGAGTATTTTCAAATGGTCTTTTACTGTCGACCAGGAACAGCCGATGTCTAGCGATAATTCCTTTATTGTTTTTCGAGGATCAGATTCTACCAGAGATTGTAATGCGTCATCATCGATTATTGGAGGTCGTCCTGATTTTGGTTTATTTTTCAAATCTCTGTCGCCACTTTTGAATTTTTTGAACCATCTATGGCATTTTCGAATATTCAATGTGTTGCCATATGTATCACAGATGCTTTGGGTAGCTTCTTTTACTTTTAATCCTTTATCGAATAAAAATAGTAAAGATGATTGCAAATGGGTCTTACCAATTTCTGGCTTGGACATTTTCATTATGGCTAAAAAAATATAAAAATATTTGAAAAAGCAAGACAAACAACAGAGCTTCAAAATGACACCAAACTTGACGTATTCACTCGACAGCAACCTGAGGCAAACTGATGGCGAAGACGCAACCAAAAAAATGACATTTCTTTCCGCTTTATCTAATATGTGTACCAATATGGACCGATAATTTTTTTTTGGAGTTAGGGGAGTATTTTGCTATGTTTTAAACATATGCCCTAAGTGTCAGGACCTTCGAAATAGAATTATATTTCAACATTTTCACCTATCGTTCAAATTATTGTTTTTGGCGGCCCTGTTACGTGACATGCACGGTCTCCAAACCTGACACCACTGGATCTCTTTGTCTAGGGATGTGCCCTATTCCATGGCTCGTACGGTCTCCAGACCTTGTACCACTGGATTTCTTTGTCTGGGGTATCTGTGCGATTACGCGGGCTTATGTGTGAAACATAGAAAAATACTCTTTCTGAATCGGTGGAGTCCACCCACAGCAAGTGCGTGCGTACTCATCAAAGGGTACAACGAAATTGATTATATTGGCTTGAACATAAATTTTAATATATATTTCAAAGCGATATTGAAATCCATTTTGAGCCCCGTGGACGACCCCTATTTGGAAATCTGCATACTCTGCTTCGACAGCAAAGCTTGGAATAATCTCCGACTCCCACAGAATGCATTACAGGATAAAAGAAATGTAGCCAATGTTCAACAAATATGGAGGCCATCAATCACAAAACACCCATCTAGATTTAGCTCTTACGATGTGAACAAAACGAAACTACCCCTTTAAAAAAAAGAGAGCCGAGAGGCTCTCCGGGACAAACACCATTAAATTCATATCCCATAACATCGACCCGTCATTATTTTAAACATAATTTTATTATTATATTATCCCGTGAAAAATTGAGCGTCGTCGGGGGATAAATTGTCCATTTTTCAGACTCTTTTACCGATCTATAACCTGGAGTCGTTTGAGCCCCATAAAAAAATGAACCGTAAAAGACACCTCTAGCGATCGCCCCACCCGCCCCCTAAATCTCGAGCGACTTTCTGAATACAAATTTTATGGCGAAATTCGATACAGAAACGATGCTTTTTACGCTTATTGGCTGTTATCCTGCAGCAGCCACAAGGGAGGATTTTTTACAATTATGTATCATCATCCCTTTATCGCCGATTCGTATGTTGTTTTCGAGTCCCTTCGGCGAGGCATCTCCGCGTTCGGTTCTAATAAAAATATATGGCAACATGTCGAGTATAATCAAATCAAGATGAACATCAAACAAGACGCAGGCCAGCGCTTGCCAAACATTTTTGCCGAGAAGCGACTGAAAAATTCCTGCGAAATATTCGGAAGCGTTCGAGTCTTAAGATCGAAGTTTTTGCTTTAAGTTACATAGTTTTGCCCGGGTCGAATAATAACTTTTTTATTACTCAATTTTTATCGCAAGTCGTAATCGAATGGAAGGCGCAATAAAAAAGTTTTAGGAGCATTGATTATAAAATCAAAGAAAGAAAGTGCGCCCGTTAAAATGAAATATTCCACGAAGAAATTCAACATTATGCGAGGTCAAATTCAAATATAAAGCGGAATTTTGCTGTGTAAATTTATTGATCATATATAAAAATACAAATGGAGTTTACCTATTTTTCTACACGCTATATTATTAAATATATTCTGGCATATAGCAAAATTCCGGGTTATATTTGAATCACCCTTGAATATTATATTTATAACCGAATATTGGTATAATGGCTTAGATCCTGATATATACATATAAGACAAATAATAAAGTCTTAAAAGTTATATTCATATAACTGTTTTTCTAATATTTTCTTATTTTTTTGCAGGTGAGTTTTTCAAACTGAAGTCATTGATCTTAAGAAGATATTTTGATTGCTCTCAGCTGCAAAATAACTGTGAAATTTGAAGAAGATGCGCCACAGGTAATTTAATATTAATACTCTATTGACTGATGACACAACATGTGTACCATAGCTCGGAGAGCTGTTCACTGCGGATCAGTACGTGTGGCTAGGGAATCCAATCTCGGGATCCCGGACACTTTTAGGTGCTCATGAATCCCGGGATTAGTACTAAATTGAGACATTCTCGCCGAAATCTGGACGCTTGGAAACAGTGGCGTAGCTCCTAATTGGTGAGCTTAGGCGATGCCTAGGGGCTGTAACTGTCTAATCTGTGTATACGCTTCATATATGCTTTTCAAATTGTTGTATTAACCTTTCCCTACCGGTGATGTATTTACTACACCTCGACTTTAATAATGCGAATATCGATATGAAATATAATAGATACGGGGTTTAGAATTTTTGTATTCCTTCGTAACATAATTACGAACCACATCGAAGTATTATAGTATATAAGTATTCATCTGCAGCGACGGAAATAAATAATTTGTCTGGAAATCGGGAATTTTGCGAGTTTTAGTCCGTGTCACGGCAGAAAGGAGTTTTATCACATTGATGGTGGAACTAGCATTTGTGTGTGGGATAAGCGGGGAATAATTCATTATGAATTAATAAAACCGAGAGAAAGTATAAGTGTAGAAATAAAATGTCGAGCCAGACTCGACATAGGACCGCAAAGAGTAAAAGGGGTGGGATTTTTTCTTCTAAGAACCGCTGTTCATTCTTCTAGCTCTTTCTGCGTTTTCTTTCTCTCGCATGACCTCCTTAAGAAAAATATCACATATTATATTTATTTAAATATTATTATTTGTTAAGAAAAACATTTTATTTTACTAGAATTGAATAGAATATTATATGGAAGCGTTTTATGAAGGGAACCAGAAAAAAATCACGCATTTAATTATTAACAATGTTCATCATCGTTTTTTATTTTCTTTTTTGACGAAACGAAATTAATTTTCGAATTCAGTTATATTTTGAAAACGTTTTTTGCTTATGGAGTGTTCTTCGTTCATCTAAGGAGAAAGTAATCGAAAGAAGAATAGAATTTGTAGCAGAACTTCCCAATATAAATCCTGATTTGTTTCATGGGTCATTCTTGCTTATTAATCCTGGACGTTTAACTTGGTGATATAAGAGATGGCCTTGAAAATAAAGAGATATGAATTGCAATATTTAGACGTGTAAGGGTACCTTTACAACACAACCTTGTATAATGAGATACAAGAAACTCTCTCCGTATTTATCTCTGATTTACTAATCTTCGCACTCAATGTGCAAGAATGGTCATTCTGTATTACTCAAGTCCGAACGCATATATGTGCGATTACCAATCAACGGGTTAAGTTTGTATTTCCCGACCCCAGATATAATCTGTTGAAATTTATGCATTTATTCACTGTGTCCAAACATCAATTGTTTTTCGTTTGGCAATAGTTCGCTATATTTTAGTATGGATCATGATCTAAATAAATCCATTTTCTATCGTTTTAAGTTTTGGATCCAGTTTTGTTATCTGTTTTAACACTCCTCCATTAGATCATTAATCATTTTGGCTACTCCGCATGTGGTTAATTAACCCCATTTTAAGTGGGTTAAATAAATATTGATATTTTTTGCGGGCGTTATATATTGAGTCTTATAATCAAAAGTCATGAGTATTTTAAAAGAGCGTTGGAGTATTTTGTGGTTGTTGTATTTCATTAATAAATACGCTACGGATTTTATTAAAATTCATTAGTATTACCACATGGCACACCGTTCTTCTCCATGCCGATTTTGTGGAAGGGTAGGAAGCCTTAGTAGCGAAAAATATATTATTATCCTGTCTGTTGGGTGCAGAGGTTGCCAGCTCTCCCGTATAAACCTTTTGAGTTCTGCCGGGTATGCAGTTTTTCCTTTTTTTCTTCGTTTCCGAGTGATTTTCCGCTCTGTAGAATTCTGACCCTTTGCCCATTAGCTTACAAACCATGTCCGATTTAAATGTCCAAAGTTAAATGTATTTCATAGACTTTCGACAAATGTTAAAAGGGATACTTTGCATTTTATCTTATAATAAAAACCCTTTACGTACACAGGGATTTTTCTTTGAAATCGCCTCAAAAACGCCCCTGCATGAGATTAAATGTATGAATTTAATTTTACGGGCAGTTTAACAAATTTTATATTTAGAGCATAAGAAAGTGGGAGGTTTTATCAAGTAAAAGCAAGGAGCTATTAAGGAAGATATACGAGGTGATAATGGTCACTATCCAGAAAAAAAGTTATTTATACCACACCGTATAAAATTCCAAGGCCGAAAGTGGTAATAATCCTTCGCCACCTTCGGTTGAATGTCGAATTTAATTTTATTAATATCGCCCGGCACAAATCGCCCCCCATTAATTAAACAATTAATCTTTCCACCCCCCGCCCGTCTTCGATTCAAGAGCTTTTTTAATCGACAATTATATTTATATGGCCTTTGCGCCACTTTCCTCGTGCATAATTCGATTTCCCCGGTCGTTATATTGTGCACCCAGCTTCCTGAAAATTATCCCGCAATTTATTATAGGGCGCTGCAAAAGCATATAAAATTACGGTCGCCCACACAATAAATGCATTGTATTATTGCCACACATTAATAACACCCCAATAAATAAATGCCGCTTGTTGAATTCTATCTCACATATAAATTCATATAGATCTATAAATGTGTACTTATTCATGCTTAATCCTTTTATAACGTAAGTTTTTTGTTTAAAAATTGACTAACCCGTTGATTAGTAATCGCGCATATATGCGATCGAACTCGGGTGATCGAAGACAGGGTCGCAGATAGTGTCTTGCGTTTCATCATACACTGGATATAATATTTGAACGAGTGATCAAATCAATCTACTTAGATCGGTATAGGATCTACTTAGATCGTTGGTGGTCTTCTTAGAATCAAAATGTATTGAATAATATATGATCCATTCTGTTCTATTACCTTTCTCCATCTCTCCAGAAGCCTCATAATGCCTTCTTGCCAAAATTTCCCAGGTTTGTTGGCAAAATATCGATCAAGGTACATTTTTATATCATTTTTTGAAATAAATTTTTTACAACATAAGGAATTTTTCAATGAGAGAAAAAAATAATAATCTGAAGCCTAGCGTTATTGTGATGAAAAACAAAGTCTCGTCTGTTCGCTAATTCTGGCCGTTTTCTGGCAATTGCATCATTTAGATTGTCTAGTTGGAAACAATATATTGTTGAATTGATAGTTTCACCTTGTTGAAGTAGTTCATAATAAACTACCCCCTTCCAGTCCCACCAAATGCATAGCAAAACTTTTTTTGGATATAGGTCAGGTTTAGCTACAGTTAAAGCTTCTGTACCCTTGTTCCAAGACCGTTTAAATTGGATATTCTCATAGAGTATCCAACTTTCATCTCCAGTGACAAGTCTCTTCATAAAAGTTTGGCTATTATGTCGTTGGAAAAGAAGATCGCATCTTGAAATACGCTGAAGTATATTTGAGTCAGTCAGTTCATGAGGAAGCCACACATCTGAACGATTGATGTGGCCCAATTTTGTCAGATGATTATGGTCAGATGTTCGTGGAATTTCTAACTTGTTAGCTATTTCGCGAACAGTATATCGCGGATTTTCTTCAACCATTGCTATGATTAGATCTGTGTTCATTTGCGAAAGAAACTTATGGGACAACCTAATAATAGAAAGCCATATAAATCAATTACATACTTGTGACAAACATATGTATTGTGAAGAAATGAATGAATGTCGTTTGCTATCAGCAGTGTTAAGGCTCATTTATTTATATACAAGTTTCACTCAAGCTGCGCGGCCCCGAGAGAAAAGTAGATTTATGTGGACGATAAGCGGTAAATTTTATAAATGGATTTAAATCCAAATCTCGGCCGAATAATCTAATATCTCGAAATTCTAATTGTCGCTCTAAGCATAACAACCCGGTTTTATTTTAGGTCTGCCACTTAAATTCTGCAAAAATTTCATTGTTGCTCCAACATGTACCTTCGCGTTGGCGCCATAACAATGTTATGTTCCGGGAGTTTTCTGCTACTTTTATGAAAAGATAAAATGCAAGACACCAAGGTTGTGTTACATAACGGCGTGCTTGTATAACGAGCTGTCGGATAAGTTCTGTCCCTCGAGTCGACTTTGTAAGTATGCTTTCAACGCGCATTAATACAATGGTACATGCGTGGATCAAATATAAATCCAGAAAGGATATTTATACTTATTGAAAAGAGCTTCATCGCTAAACAAAATTTTACCTTTCACTAAAACAAAATGGCTAATATAATTTGAAAAGTCGTCACGTGTAAACATTATATAGTGCAGATATCTGGGCGTCGCATTTGGATGATCCTTTATAATGTACGACGGAGATCTCCAAGAATAATCGACGCTTTTGTACTACATCTCGATATATGCTTGCTTTACGATCGGTCGATTAGCGTTTAATCGATAGTCGAATCGTTGAGGAGGATTTAAAAAGTGGAGGGTGGTAAAAAAAATATATGATAGATAGTCTGAGATCCCAACTGCGAGACTTTTCGATGGCGAGGCCCTTCTTCACAAATCTAGAAATATGGTTTGTAATTTTGATTTGATTTGAATTTCTTTGTCTGAAGGACGCGCTCTATTCAGTGATTTACGCGGTCTCCAGATCTGACACCAGTGGATTTCTTTGCCAACCCTGTCAATGAATCTAAGGAATCGGGGTTAGCCTGAGTCAAGATTGAAACAGGCTAAACTGGATCTTTTGAATCTGATATAATAAGAAATTCATCCAGAAAGTAAGGTTACAACATTTATGTCAAACCTTAAAATGCTTGCATATAATTGAAATTCACAGGATATTATCGTGGAAAAAGAAATGAATTTATAAATCAAGGGTTGTGCTTATCCAAGCGTTTTATTTACGTATATGTCGACTCGGTGAACTTCCAGATAATCATCCCTCGACTTGTTGACACTGCATGAAAAAAATAAGAATAACTATTCGGCAACAGTCGTAAATAATAATACAGAGTGTTTTGATAAATAGCCCATCAGATGAATAAATCCCGGGGGGCGAATTGAAAGGCCCCCGTGGGAGTTTGCGTAATTAATCAAAATAAACAGGACTGTTTAGCGAAAACGTAGACGGGGAAGCAAACAAATCACGGAAACGGTATGTGCCAAAGACACGATGGGATGGGCCACGATTCATATGATTCGTTTTCGAGATTAAATACCGCCCAGCTTATGTATCTTAGGAACATTTTTACATTGCAAATAGAAAGAAAAAATCCCGGCCTTCAAATCGCGGGGTCTTACGTATCCCGGGGGAGTATCGTCGTTCGAGATTTGCTTATAATAGTGTGCGGTATTTTGGGCGTTTGAAAGTTGCCATGTTTGCCCGGATAAAAAAGGCCATGGAAAATTCGACGAATTGATAATATTATATTCCGACAATTTTCTATGTTCCTTAAATATTTGATCCGTTCATAAATTTGGAATTTTGATGTTTATGTATAAAAAAAATCTCGCTTTATTCTAAAAGCAATTTTGCCTTTTTAAGAGACTTTTTATACCGTAAAAAGCCGAAAAAGGGGACTTATTAATTTTTTTAAGTTTTGATATTTTTAAAAATCGTTTCTTTGAAACAGAATTAATTAAATCTGACATTTAATAGCGGTATTGATCGGTTGGCGGTATTTGAAGTCTTTTTTAGGCGTTCTCACGTGAGCACAAACGATAAATATATAAAAATATATTATTTTAATGCCACTCAACCTAATATCATTAATAAAATTGAATGATTAAGAATGTTGTGATATATTTGTAGACATTTGTGTTATTGAAATATTTAAATGTACACTTAATATCATATATTCTTACGTTACCAGTGTAAAAGTGGATATTATCCAAGATCAAGACATTGGATAATATCAATAAATTTTGTCAACCCTTTGGCATTAGGTCGTCGCTTCTTCTCCCCGCCCCGCGGCTTCGCTTCATATCACCAGACCAATATGCGCCAACATGGTGCATCCGTTAAACGTCTCGCAATACAAATTCCGCACACAAACGTACGCGCAATAACTCCCATAAGTTTCATCGCAATCGGATAAATGATATAGGAATGTATCTTTTACAAATAAATGCATAAATTAATACAAATGACACAATTTTACAGTTGGAAAAATAGTTTGCCTAAATTTTAATTCAAAATTAAATTAACAAGTAGACAAAGTACAGTTAACCCTCCTATAACGTTTACTTTGTATGCGCCGTATTTTATGTAAGTGTAACGTTGAGGCCGGGGCGCTCTCTAGGATTGCCGGGCGGCTGTCCATCCCCACGTGCTCATCGGAATGGCCTCGCTAGCATACAGGTCTGGAAATAGATAGGAAATAGTCGAATAGAAAGACTCCCTTTTCTAAATAACTTTTTATTCCACACGAGAGAAAGAGGGACAACCTGCTGCAACCAAGGCTAACTCACGACTCCCGCCTCTTGCGCGTTACTACCTAACCAGCAACGGTTCAGCAAAAAGCTGTCGGTCGGTATGCAGGTGCAATTTATTTGCAGGGCTACAAGAGATGGCGCTGTTAAAATAACACATTGCGCCTGAAGAGAGATGGATGATGTCGCTGTTAAGATGGAAGATAGCGCTACTAAGTGTGGATGGTTAATAACCTACGCTACACTCTTCCTCTCCTAACTTCGACCATCCTCGGTCGAACATGTGCTTTATATAAAACAAATTTCCAATAATAAAGATTTCACAGCTGTCCTTCTCTCTCAAAATATAAATCCAAATAGTATGTAGATGTCGACGCACCATCTACATCATTGTTTCGATGCTGGATGCTGGATGCCGATGGGTTCTCCGCCATCTTAATCTCCTAACGCCTCACGTTGCCGGCGTGCGTCATTTGTCGTCGCCTTCCATCCGAATGTGCAGCATTCACAAACTGCCGATTCTGACACCAGTGTAACGTTGAGGCGGGGGTGCTCTCGGAGTCCCTGGGCGACTTTCCGCTTCTACGTGCTCGTCGGAATGACCGCGCTAGCGCATGGGTCCGTAAATATTTATTCCACACGAGAGAAAGAAAGATGTGGCTGCAGGAAGGACAACCTTCTGCAGCCAAGGTTAACCGACGACTCGCCCGACTCCCGCCTCCTGCGCGTTGTTGCTCCCTATGTCGACGCTATAGAATAGATAGGTACTATAATCATAAATTTGGTGAAGAACGTAACTTAAATGGAAAGGCAAATAATTTGTATTCACGCTTGGTTCGAATTCTGTACCACATTTCTCACACGATATTGTAGTTTAAAAGGTTAAAATCTATTTTACATAGACTACTATTTAAAATGCAAAGGCACAATAAAAAATCAGCATATTTTTAAACTTAAAGGGTTTATGTTAATATTTTTCATTCATGGATAGGGTATCGACTATAACAAGTGTCAATGACAGCCTTTAATAAATGAAAAACACCATGATTTTCTTATGGAAACTTGGAGAAAACACGTATTCCGCTGTAATGCGAATAAAGCGACGGTTATAAGAGAACATTTTCGAAAGAAATACATCTGTTCTGTAATGAAATATTAAACAGTCGCCCGGAGAATTGAATAAATTACACCGTGGAAAAGCATTGCAGAACACAATTTTATTTATCGCCTACGTTTCTTATACGGCTTTCTCATTTTGTTCGCGGTGGTCGAATCACTTCTTATGACCATAAAGTTATGAGAACACTGCTAGAGTACTTTATGGCCACTTTCCATACCCTCTGGTGGCACTTTCGAGAAAAATACTCTTGGGGCTCGAAATAGGGCGGCTTCTTCCAACTATGGGAGTGTGCTGACTTAATTTAAACTTTAATTAATCATCATTTTTCGAGGAATACACCATGCAAAAAAATGCAGCTGTAAATGTGTACAGGGAATCATTCAATATTTAGCATTTTAGATTATTCTTAAATATTTGTATTTGATAAACCTAAACAAATTGCTTAGTGCATTCACCTTTGACCTAGATGAAAGCGTTGAGTTCAGTGTTAAACGTGCTACATGCAATTTTAAAATTGTGCTAGAATACACTACTCATTATCGTTAAAAACTATATTTTGTATTTATCTGCAAACATGAGCAAAGAGTTGTCTTTGATTAAATCAAGAGCAAAGCGAATATTTGCCTTTTTATTGCCACTCGCTGCTCCAAATAATTTATGGACGTTAATCACTTTCATTACATTATGTTATACTGCAAATACCATTGAAATGCATAATAACCTTTTATGCAAACATAATCCAAATAAACTAATTTGTGGTGATTTTTTACAAAACATTTATTAAAAAAAAAATAATATACATGCTTCAAATTGAAGGATGGACCTTAAACTCACATAGGTGATGTTAAATTATATTACTTGGTACGTATTTTCACGTGAGAGAGTCGCGTGCAGCCATTATGGGACCCAGAAGGATCGTTTGGCAAGTGTCCATGGTGTGGAGGACTCAGGGACTTCCGTCTAATGTGAAGAAGAACCCACAAGTTATATCTTAGACCATACTTCATGGAAGTTCAATACGATTATACGTGTACGAAAAGTGATAACTTTGTGGGAAAATTCATAGAAATCCCTCGGGATGTATCGTGTCGCGTGAGGAGTGAAATGCTTCCCAAATCGTTCTGATATTGCGGAATTTCAAAATGAGGTCATACACACTTATTAGTGATATAAACAAATAAGTATCTTTTTACATAGTCTCCTTCATTAGGAATACATTTATTTCATCAAATAGGAAGCGGCATGATCCCATCGCTGAAGAAAGAAGGCTATAAGTAGCAGGCTCGTAACAAGGGCGTGGTAAAGTATGCGCCCGCCATGGGCGCAACTGAGCTTGGGGCGCAAAACTTAGAATACCGACCCGGTCGAGAGTTGCATATGGTTTTTATTTTACTCGACCATTTTATTTTACTTGAACCAACACTGATTGACTCTCTTCGTTTTTATAATATATATTAAGTTGTCCCGCAATAAAAAGACTGTTTTCGACCAATTGTAAAATTTAATCAACCACCCGATCAGTCTTCTTCAGACAACTTCGTTTCATAATATCAGCGGTTCGAAAAGCGGACCGATTGGACATATAAACCTTGTGGCCACTTTGTCCTCTTTTAGGGTTTTTTGTGGCATTTTTTATGATCTGTACAATTACGGAAGCAACATAGTGTCAAGACACTATTTTTTTAAAACAGTAATCGCCCTTTATATGTTAGGTCGGGTATTTTTGGGACTATCTTTGTATATTATTTTAAAACATACATTATAATAGTATAACTCAATTATAATAGTATTTTATATTTATAGTATTAGATAATTAAAAAAAAAAATTGGAGGGGGGGTTGTTAGATAACTACCTCGGGCGCTTGTGTCTTAATTCGAATAGCTTCATTGAACTGTACCTCAAGTCTCCCCAAAATTTCACTTGATTTCATTCGAATAACAAAGATTTGCGAAAAAACAATTCTTATCTTATCATGCGTATTGTAGTAGCCGTTGGTGCGGGCGCTGGCAGATTCCATATTTTAAAAAGTAAATTTCTTTAATTTTCACATGAAATAATGTAAAAATTTTCACTTGTTACATTATTTCAATATTTATTTTTAAATTTATATATACTTTCATAATGCACGATATGGCAAATTGGCTTGAACATCACAAAAAGTAAAACTTCAAGCAGCAGTTGAAAGGAAAGAGAGGGAGAATCGAAAAATCATTAGACCAGTAGCTTGCCTATTTTATTATATATTACACAATACATAATTTCATCTTTTAGCTAATAATTATAAAAAAACAATGCATTATAGCGTGGGCTATTTACCATCCTCGTGCAATAGCGCTGTTAGTCTGAGCAGATTTAATTCGCCAGATTAACAGCGACATCTTCCGTCTCTCTTCAGGTGAAATGTGTTATTTTAACAGCGCCATCTCTTGTGGCTCTATGGGACATCGCATCTGTAATACCAAAGATCACTTTTTACGCGTGCACCGTTGCCGGTTGGGTGGTAACGCGTAGGAAGCGGGAGTTAAGAGGAGTCGACGGTTAGCCTTGGCTGCGGGAGAACGTCCTTCCCGCAGCCAGATTCTGGATATATAATGAATGAAAAATAATAATTTTGTATGAAAATGCTTGTTTTTTTATTGATTTGAGTTGAAAAAATTGCTTTTGGATCACCAGACTTCGAAACAATACTTTATCCACGTATTGGGGCTTTATGTATTTGCCAATGAAATAAAAAATAAGCGGGGTGAAACGATCTTTCTTTTTTGAAAAATAAAACCATTGCACATAAGGGTAATTTATTTTACAAGGTGATAATATTTTTTGATGTACGATCCTAAAGTGTGAATTTGTGGATGTACGGCACGTGTGGGTCTCTCCGGTATTGCCGGTGCTTAATCCAACCTGTGGCTGATGATGCACGCGCCTACTCCCTGGATATGGATTATATCCAGGATATTTATAGGGAGTGAGAATAAACACGGCTCTTTTATTGCCGTTCATAAAAATCCTTTCGCCTTGGAGATTATTACGGCCGTTCCGCAGAAGTGATTCTCTTTTACGACTCAAGATGAATATTTTAACCGCGGCTTCCTGGCGTTGGGAACAACAGGAATAACCACGTCGCCCGGAAAAGCCCTATAAAGTATATTTCAACTGATTTTAGAAATTAGAACCCACTTTGGTGGGCTTCTTTATGTTCGGTAATGAATTTGAGACTCGGTTAAGCTGCCTCTTGGCTTCCAAATTATTATATCAAGGCGATTTATATCACATTCACTGTATTTTGGGAAAGGGGTGTAAATATATATCATCTTCAATTAGGGATAGAAAATTCCAATTGCCTTCCTAAATGTATGAATTATCATAGAAAGTATAGAATCTACGAGTGAATGGGGGATTTATCGTTAATTTTATTTGCAATTTTAATTAGTGTTACACAAAAGTTCTACATATAAAGATCTCGATACTATAGGGCGATTCCAAAAGGAGAGCTCCAGGGAAGAAAGATTCAGGATGCCAAATAAAAGCCTCATTTGTCTCAAATTGGCGACGATCGCGAGGCACGTGGCCTCCATTCGAGGTGGCGATCTGTCGCGGGACCGAAATATACGTCTGTCTCGTCCCAAGGCTGATTATCTACTCTTCATTTGCCCGCCTTCCGGTTAATCCGGGCGAGTCTTAATTAACAAAATTATGGCAAGCTTAAAGCCGACCAAACTATAGACAACAGAACATTTTGGTCCACGCAACAATTCCCGACAGTAATTTTTCAAATTTTATAACAGACAACAAACGACAGACAGCGATTAACTGGATTGGGGGATAATTAATATGCGATCCCATTTCCTGCGCTGCTGTATGGTCTGTTCCGGGTTACCCCGGACTAGTCACACAGAGAGGGTCTTCCACTGATCTTTTAGCCCCACTAGAAACTCTACGTGCAAAGCGTCTAGACTCTAGACGCTTACCTTTTTGCTTCGCGCCCTACTGAAGAGGCGAGGTTTTTGCAGTAAAACCAGCTTCATACTATTGAAACCGAGGGTGTGGTGGAGGAGGAAGGACAAGGGTTAAAACTAAATTCAAAGCTACCGCGAGTTCACTGCCATCACGAGTCCAACTTCAGTTTGAAGGGAGCTGCAGCAGATGACGGACTGCAGGGTCTACCCCTTCTCCATGGTGCTTGTATCGGTTCGGTCATTCTTAGTACCTAGCCATGGAGACGAGTCGCCGTTCGAACAGCCTGTATGCCTGGCTGTTGAGGATAATGATGAGCCTTTGACACGGTCTCCACCAACTATTGTAATCGGCTGTTCCATACGCCGCTTTTTGGGTGCGCAGCACAGGGTGACCTGCGCACCCAACTCATGTTAGCTGGGCTGCCCCAGCTGCGTTTGATGCGCAAACCGGTGAGGCTACTTTCGCGCATCTCTACTCTACATCATTACCCCAGGGGCTTAACCGTTGCCCACGAGCATAGGGTTGGCTTCCCTCCCTGGGGTTTTATGGGTGGGCATCGTGGAGTGTTAGACCCACCCGAACAAATTTCATAACAGTCATTTTTCACTTATTCTAACGATCGTTTTCATGACGGTCATTTTTCAATTGACGACCAGCTTAATTCTTTCTCCTTCCAAGGTTTTTTATAGTTCTACTGTCTCCATACAATCAAAATTATATTCTTGGAATGTTTGTTGGATTCTCATCTTTTATAGATTTATCCTGGTTTCAAAGATTTTTCAGTCAATAGCTTATCCATGAAAGTCAAGTCACTGACAACTTACATATTTATTTCGTCATAGAATCTTCCTAATAGTTTTATTTGAAAATCTGGCATTTTATACCCTAATCCGACAGTTAATATTTGTGTCCACACACTCACACGAGACTCCTCAGTATGATCTTTTTTTTTATCTCGAAGCACGACACATAAACACACATTACGACCCTCTCAAACGGATATGAGAATAAATAGGGGATGCTGCATGAAAGGAGGTTCATTCAAAGAGTTATGAGTTACAGCCATTTTGAAAGGGTTCGTGCATTGCGGAATGTATGAAAGTAAATCATGGCGCTCGTTATACAAAGTGCACTCTTCTCAATTTAAAATTCATATTTTGCAACAGTCGAGGCGAACATATTTTGTTGCTACTTGGGTCCAAATTAAAATTCGTTTCGAGTGCTTTGGCGTTGAGGGATTTAGCCGCAACCCCCGGGAACAATAAAATATGCGATATTATCGCCGTGAGCGAATTTAAAACTTAGTTTATGTACGACAATGGGATTTGTATTGTGCTAGTATTTAATCTGAAGTTGTCCCATCGCTTGCGGAATTTCACTTGCTAATTTGGAGACAGTGCGATATTAGAATTTTCCATGGAAGGGTTTTCTCCATGGAAGTCCAAGCATGTCAATATAACGATAGTGCCAAAATTCGTACCGTTTTGGTGTATGAAAAATTGCCCATTCATTTGGCAGTCATCGTTGAAAACACCACAAATGATTTTACGGACACTTGAGACATATACGCCGTTTCTGATTTTTAAAAATATATAGAAAACATCGTATGTATATTTAATTTGTTTCCATTTCGAGGGATTTTTTTGTGAAAACTGTACAAACGTACAACCCCTTATTTTTTAAAATAAATTTTCTAAACAGAAGTGTTAGAATAGCACGTATCTTTGGCACTAACACGGTATGTAATAAGATTTAATAGAGCGTTCTTCTTTGGCTCTTTTGTTCCAGAATATTTCTCTTATAAAGCAAGTATTTGTCCCACTTCTTCCTGATCTAAACATTTTTTTCGCTTTCAATATTATAGTCCAACGGAGATATTTGTAAGGCTCTTTGGATCACAATGGGGCTTTTTGTGCTTTTCCTTTTGGAAGGCCTCGTTTGACATCCATAGCTATTTTTTCCTTGGATTTTAATTCAAAAGCAACGCTAAAGACACAAAACAACGCTGTAAAATGTCGAATTAATTTAAACTCATTTACTGAGAAATGTTCAAGTATTGATTTAACAATGAGAATCTTTAGAGAATGACACGTCGGAAATAAGATTTTTGATCTCCGACCGAGGTGAATTTGTTTCCTCATTTTCCAGGATATAATTAAATATTTAATTAACTATCCAATTATGCTAGAGGGTAGAAAAACGAACAAAAGTTCGTTTTGTGATTGTGATTAGAGTCCCTGGAACGCTCTTCGACAGCCCCACGCCTGTGGTTCACAAAAAACTTTTAGCGTCAAATAATACGCTATAGAAGGGATCTCTATACGATAATATTTTGTAGAAATGGACGCTATAGAAACGGTTTATTTTTTCCTGTGAAAGGAAAATCTTCGCACCCACAGTATTCCGCGGATGGTTTCTTACAAGCCAAGACACCTTTCGCGGGTTATGTAGGATTGTACCCACTAAACACCCTCCCTTGTCCTTCTCTGTTTCCCTGGTATTGTTTTCCACATTTCTTCAGGAGGACAGTCGATGGGTCCATCTTCCCTTGCTGGACTGATCCCATCTCCGTTGCCAGACTTCCCTCAGTTTCTGGTCATGTTCATTGCGACTTTTAGGATCTTCGTAGTCCAAGGCACTCTTCTTTGCTTGGAGGTCGGTTTGGCCCTCTAATATTGTGCATGAGCCATCCTAGCTGACTGGCCACCTTTTGCGCCTTCTGCGCAGCGGCTTCAATATGTTTTCTAAAGGCCAGCTTGTTGTCCAAGAGGATCCAGAAGTATCTCAGCGATTTGCTGTATTCAACCTCGTGATCGTTCATAACAAGCCTCTTGACCCTTGGTCTTCTTCTACTGCAGATCATTGCCTCCGTTTTTTCTGCCGCCAGCTGCAGGCGATTTTCCCGCATCCTGACGAGGGCTTCATTGCCCGTCGCCTCCATTTCCCATGGATGTCAAGCTGTCACCAACAGTGCGACGTCATCTGCGAAGGCAATGACTTCTGCTCTGTGTGTCATCTTTGTTGTCAGCAGACTGTTGTAGAGGACATTCCACAGAGTGGGCAACAGAACGGATCCCTGCGGAACGCCCGTCTCTAACTTCTTGGTCGTGCTCGTCTCATAACGATGGACACTTCGATCTCTAAAGTAGTCGCTGTCGAGCTTAATTAATAGAAACGTTGACTGTATTTTTAAAACTAAAAAAATAGAGATTGGTGTTGTTATACTGATATTTTTGTATGTATGAGTTATTTCTATGGACCATTGTTTGAAAAAAATTGACCATTTTTTACCGTCACAAAAGCATGGTTTGTTTGAAAAATATCAAAACAATATTTTAGGCACAATGAATGAACCCAAGATGAACATGGACGTATGTAACTTTTTTTATAGCTTTTATATAGTTACTAGCGAATACCCGGCATGCGTTGCAATGCCACACTTAAAAATATAAAGTGTATGTATTTTAATTCAGTTTATTGGAATGAATTTAGATATTTTTAATTACACTGAAAAACGGGTATACGATCGCGTTTAGTAATTATTTGAGAGGTCGTTTTGGTGATGCTCCTTGTGAGCATCCTCCGTCCAGTACTATGTTGGGCTGTGCATTGCAATCGCTTTGTGGTAGATTCTTTGCACTTTCAGATTTTTTGCTTGGTTATTGGTGCCTTAATTTTCGATAAAATTGGTAGCCAGGTTCTGGGTATGCTATGTCAGAGGAGGCTCCCCATGTTGTTGTATTCATCCCAAAGATTATGCTTATGCCGTGCTAATGAAGTACTTTTAGATTGAAAATGTTTTTCCGGATGGTGTGCACCGTCTGGTAATAAATGATTTGAGCGTGAGTAGCCCGTATACAGCTATCCATGTGAGAAGCATGCACGCATACCCTGTGTGTTTCTATTCTTTGTTGATGCTCACACCGGAAACTGCACACGTTTCAATTCGAATAGCATATTAGTCGAAATCGTTGGGCCATAACCTCTTGTTAAATTTTGCATTTCAAACTGTAGCTCCGATGATATTATTCATCTTTTTTTCATTAAAAACCTGGTACAGTTGCTACATGTCGTGGCGGATTTCTGTTTCAGAGAAGAATTATAGGCACGCCAATTTTCAGTGTTAAGATATCCAATTCGAATATATTTTTGTTGAATGATAAACTAACTAAATGTTGTCTTTATGTTTTGTTCGTGTGTTTACGTGTCATTTAATTAATGCCTTTACATACAATTCATATCAAAAAATCACTTTTGAATTTATCTCGCTGATAAACGTACCAAATATTGAAAACCACTGTTTTGTTTAAATTAATCGGTGCAGTAAGCTCTTTTGTAGACATCACTAAAATTTCGTTTCAATCTATTAGCTGGTTTAAGAATTATATCAATTTTACGAAAGAAGTAGGGTTTTATGAGTTTTAGCGCGGAAACCCCGAACTGTAAATTGTTAATTTTATTTTTTTAAATTTTGATGTTCGTATTCGTCCTTAATATATTTTTGAGGCAATGATAGCACCTCATATCGTGTTGAATCCTGGAGTTATTTTCGCTATTGATTGATTTGTTATGTGTGAAGATGCATTCAACTCGCTTTTAGAATACATGAATGAGTGATTTGGATGTGGTTGCTTAGCAACACTTGCTAAGTTGGAAAGCTACGCGATGTATTGGTGTGGGAGTGCGAGGTTAGGATGCGTGCGCTCTCCCTCACTTCGTATAGCGACTGGCGAGCCGCCGAGCACCACTACGCGCCAGCCGTCCAGCGCGGCCTTGGCTGACGCAGCCAAGCGCTTCAACAGACATTAGATTGATAGCATTATCGCCTCTCGGCATAGTTGACAAAAGACTTTGTTTACCTTAGCAAATTTTGGACAGCCGGACGGATGGACGGACACATTGATTTTTATATATATAGATTAAAAATAGCATTTTTATTGAAAGCATTATTTATTGAAAGCAATATCTTGTAAATGTTCGCAATTTGGCGCAAGTATAAATTGTTCATTGTAGAGTGTTGGATGATTCAAGAGCTGGGCGCTAAATCATAGATTAATTGGAATATGCAATTGAAGCGGTTAGTTGATGCGGGCGACGGTAGATGTTAAGAGTTAACGCGTTCTCACATATCTATTATTAAATTAATAATAAATGATTTTTGAACATTTTTTAAAGATGGATATATCCTTATTTGATATTGCCTCCATATAGACAAAACCAAACACAAACGGGAAGTTATTCAACACTTCTTAGCACATATTTTTCTCGCCTTCACAAGTCCGTTGTTATCGGATTTTCTGAGCCATTGAGCGTCGTCGAGATATTTTCCATACACGCCAAACTACTTCAAGGCTCACACGCTCGCAAATAGAAAACATCCCCGAGGGGGTGCAAAATAAATTTAATGCCCATTTAAAACGCGCTAAAATACACGTGTCGATGGAGCAAGAGCTTCCCCGCGAAACGAGGGACAATAAGCTGATGCCATTTCGAATTTGTCGTTTGTGGACATCCGTAAAAGAAGGGTTTTCCTCCCCTCACGAAAGGCGGTCGATTTATATCCGACAAATCTCATATTTCGTCTGTCAGTCTTTGGATCGTCGGGAGAACTCTATCGCGATGCGGTCGCAAAAAGTTCATATCCGCCGGGATGCGGGAACAACCGTTTATATTTCATGCTTATTGTTTGCAGAAGACATATTTCGATTGGGTCATTTATTTCAAATAAGTCCAGCGAAATACCGCAGAATAATTCAAATGTCAGGGCATAGCTCTTATCTATACTCGAGATGTTAATAAATAGCTTATTGAGGCGTACGTGACTCCTTTTATCCAGGGAACCGAAAAGTAATCGATATTTGAGACGTCCCCTTTTTAAAGTCAGTTTGTATCGAGACACGGTTCATGAAACGCTTATTTTTGTTGTTGTTGATGTTTGCGCATTGATTGCTTGCGATAAAAAATTAAAGCTAATAAAGTATGTCACACCCCGCCTTGGTGTTTACGCTTCCAGGCGGACGGCGTCTCTGGGTCTGTTCCTTATCGGTTCGTAGAAGAAATTTACATAAAATTGAGACGAGAGCGAAGAAACTATATAAAGACTATTGGTTCCAGGTCTTTGTTATTCCGTCAAGATAAAGACCACAATTATGAGGTCGGAAAAGTTGGCAGGAAGATCAAGTCTTCCTGCGGCCAAGACGGTTGGTCGGATCTCAAGACTTAACTGGAAACCCTTTGCAGACTCGCTCAGTAGTTACCTCTTTTAGCCCCCCGTTTTAATATTATCCTCAAAGATTGCTCTTGAAGATCAATTATTCGCAAAGCTCATTCCGAAATTGCTCTTATTGTCTTCAAAAAATTTTCCAAACTTGGCCTGGCACATTGTTACGCTTTCGTAAAGCCATTAAATTTATTTAACTAAGTTTATTTTCCACATCGGACCGGCGGTGGTAACGAGGCGTAGACGGCATTTTCGAAGGACTCCAGACCGAACCCCATTTCGTACTGAATTACTTTAAGTTTTGATTGTTTTTAATAAATACTTTTAGATTTTGATTGTTT
This sequence comes from Stenopsyche tienmushanensis, assembly GCA_008973525.1. Classification (NCBI taxonomy): domain Eukaryota; kingdom Metazoa; phylum Arthropoda; class Insecta; order Trichoptera; family Stenopsychidae; genus Stenopsyche; species Stenopsyche tienmushanensis. The sequence continues at coordinate 536,086 of WACJ01000137.1, forward strand.
TTAATAAATACTTTTAGATTTTGATTGTTTTTAATAAATACTTTTAGATTTTGATTACTTTCCGGTATCTTTAAAACATGTCATGGTTCATCTTTTATGAACAGATTTTAAAATTTCTTCCGTTTAATTGATATTTTAACTGAATCTTGTTATTTTTCGACTCTTATTTGAGATTACAAATATAATTTATTTTCTCGCAGCGAAATAATATTTTCTCGAATATCCGAATAACGAAAAGAGCAAACTTAACAGGCTTTAAGTTGATTTGGGTAAGGAAGCTGTTACGCCTTCCTTTCAGCGGCAGATAAATTTATATCTCTCTCGAGATTCGAAGAAAAGATTGAAAGATATTCCAGCAAGGAGATACGTCTTCGTACAACAGACGCACTTACTATTTTAGACCGAATATGTTCAACGGAAATTACACGAAATCGATGGATATTTATAAGCAAGCCTTAAAAAATAGCCACGGAAAGCGTTGGAGTTTGAACACAGGGCTCAAAATTAATTCCGAATGCAATTTTGCAACGGCATTGAACAGAATTGGCGAGCGATGGCCGAATTGTTTGATTAGTTGGAACAATGGAAAAATCCTGAAATAGTTCAATACTGAAAAATTTCATCAACTTTTCATTGTGATTTCGTGTAAAAGAACAATGATGATTTTTTTGTTTCATAACGCAGAGTTTTTTAAAAATCCAATTTAAAACCGAATGCGATTCATAAATTTAAAAAAATAGATAGTTGATAATATCAAACAAATTTGGATTAATTTGACTATAAATAAAATCGGGCAGGGCTATTCTTGAGGGACTGATTTGCTACAATAATAGAAAAATTACCAGTATTGAATATAACACCTTAAGAAAAAAAAATCATAACATGATAATTAAGGGGCGGAATCATTTTTCATCAATAGGTTTTATCGTTTTGCAAATCAATTTCGTATTCAAAGAATGTTACTATATACGAACAATAATGTACACCTAGAGCTGGGTAATCAAAGAAATGAAGAAACATATGAAAGGTTTACGTGGGTCCGTTCGCTATCGGATCGCATAAAATTTAATATAGAAGGTTGTCCCATAAGTCTCTTTCGCAAATGAACACAGACCTAATCATAGCCATGGTTGAAGAAAACCCGCGATATACTGTTCGCGAAATAGCTAACAAGTTAGAAATTCTACGAACATCCGTCCATAATCATCTGATAAAATTGGACTACATCAATCGTTCAGATGTGTGGCTTCCTCATGAACTGACTGACTCTAATAAACTTCAGCGTATTTCGACATGCGATCTTCTTCTCCAGCGACATAATAGCCAACCTTTTTTGAAGAGACTTGTCACTGGAGATGAAAATTGGATACTCTATGAGAATATCCAACGTAAACGGTCTCGGATCAAGGGTACAGAAGCTTTAACTGTAGCTTAACATGGCCTACATCCAAACAAAGTTTTGCTATGCATTTGGTAGGATTGGAAGGGTACCTTGGCTACGGTAGGCCTACCGTAGCCAAGGTTATCCTTTGTCATGCCTTTGCGACCGCATTTCTATTCACGCATGCGCAGAAGGGCAGATCTGCGTTAATAAACAGAATTTAGATTTGTTCATACCAGTTGATCAACTGTTGTATAAGGCCTTTGATTGAGCAAAATACAGATAACTGATTATTATTTTCTTGCTTCGTATTCAAGTCGAAACTATAATATGTTCATATGGTCCTGGGCATTTTTATCGAAACTACTTTTTTCAACACGGTTGACATGATATCTCAAATATTAATCAACCGATTTACTTTAAATGTAGTATAAATCACATGTTATCACACTTTCTATCGCTTCTTCCAGATTTATGTCAAAACTTTATCTTTGGCTATTTAAAAAAAATATAAAAATATAAAATAAAGCCAAAAAATGTTTTTTTCCTTTGGAGTAGAGACTATTGCCACATCTTTAGACTAGTACTTAGAGTAGCTTGGGCGATTTACCATCCCCATGCATTAGCGCTGTTGGTCTGAGCAGATTTAATTCGCCAGACTAACAGCGAAGTCTTTCGTCTCTCTTTAGGTACAATGTGCTATTTTAACAGCACCATCTTATGTGGCGCTGCAGGGATATTGTATCTGGAATACCGGCCGATCGCTTCTTGCGCGAGCACCGTTGCCTGTTGAGTATTGACGCGCAGAAGGCGGTAGTCGAGAAGAATGGTTGGTTGGCCTTGGCTGCGGGAAGACGTCCTTCTCGCAGCCAGATCTTTTTCTTTTGTGCTGAATAAAAAGTTGCCTGAAGAAGAAAATTTTTTTATCCGACATCTGTCCACCCCCATTCATTCGTGGGCTACACATGATCCGAAGGGAGAACGAACCCGTGCGTTATCGCGGACATCCCAACGAGCACGTAGTGAGCCATGTGAGTGAGCCACTTGTTTTCGGTTTTATGGTTCAAAATAATATAAATAGAAAATACGCCCAAAATTTGTGCCTCAGATCTCTTACGTGGGTAATCAAGAAAGTAAGGTTACAAGGACTTTTGAAACCGAGGGAAGAAATTGTTCCGATGTTGGCGCACTTGGTGTGTAGGTATGATCCTGACGGTCAGTTTGTTTGGTTCCGCGTGTTTGTCGGCCATTTTGTTCAGTCACAGTAAATTCTTCCGATGGAGAGGTCATCGCGCGCTCTTGCTATCTACCGTCCATGCATTCTCTATTTTTTGACTGCAGAATAATACCGCCTTCTAAATATAGGCGTTTATGGAATCTACTTTCTGGATGGCCCTCGTAAATGGATTACACATTGTAACCAAATTCATTGTAGTCTGCGAGAAAGCTGTCAGTCTCCCTGGAAGGCTTTAAGATCAGCAATGTGAATAATATATCAAAATTTATTTTACTTCGATCATTAGGAGATGCAATATAATTTAAAGGACGTATCTGTATCTGTGCTTGACTGGAATACATGCTATATATAACTTAATAGATATGTTTTATCAGGAATTTAATATAATGGTTAAAGACGACGGTTGAACAAATAGGCAACAGTCGATGGAGTAAGTTTTAAGTGAAGTTCACTCGGTGGAGCACATCAACGTCTGTAACTTCCTTGTATCTTGGATTCGCACTCCAGTGAGCATCCTTGCCAGCGTGAATGGCATTCAATATGCAGGATATCGAATGTGGTCGAAGAGAGATTACCACTTTGGATGCTGTCTGATTTCAAACGGAATCGTTTCAATTTTTCACACGAGAGGCGCCCAGCGATATGGCTAAAAAATACATATTTCACGGTGAAATATTTTTGCAAACGTTGTTGTTTCTATTATAATACATTATTTAACATGTTTTTAACATAAGTCTTTTTAATCTGTGGGCCAAAATCGACCCACATTCGGTGCGCTCGGGTTAATATGTAAATATTTGATCAAATTTTTTATATTTGATCTGAAGCATTCCGTAGGATAAAAATGTTACTATTCAATCGAAAACTAATACCGCCCGAAGCTTATCAATTTCTTTTCCGAGAAAAAAATGTTTGCATTCACTATTGTCTGTTGTTGGTGAATAAATATATTTCGCACCCGATTTCACATTTTATTCGCAATTCAAATAATACAGTAAAGCGCTTTTGGGTCACCTTGTTCCGATAAAAAATATCTGATAATCCCGCCCTCTATTCAGAAGAGGAGTCACGAACCTTTTTCCCAATAAACAATACGGCCCGAAAAAACGTACGACCCAAGAGTTGATTAAATTTTGAGCCCCATTCGAAAGTCCAATTTTTATTTTCGCCCGGATTATTGAAGCACGCAATTGCAAAGTTCCATTAATACATAAAAGATGGAAAAAAAGATTTTTCTTTATACAATAAAGCGCCGCCCGCGGTGTTAAATGTCGACCAGGGCCGTAGACAAAGGGCCACATTTTTTAAAATGAAAGTCATTCAAGGCGAACTGTCGGTCTTTCGCTGCATGAAATCCTTTTGGGCTCCGAGGGCGAAAATAGTTCTCTTAATTACATGGGCCTAACGTAAAAAGGACCCAAAGAACTTGATTCATTAATTTTATGCAAGAGTTATTGCGGCGGTTTTTTTTTTTTTTGGGTCGCCTATTTTACGATTGAGCCATCAGAGATCGAATTTAAATAATGAATTACGGCATAATTGTCTATCCTATCTATCGGCTTTTATGTATTAAATAAATTATAAAAGCTATTTCTTATTGATCAAACGAACCCTCTGCTTAAATATACTTCCATCCTGCTCTGCGATCGTTTCTGACACCAGTGCAACGTGGAGCGTGAACGCTCTTAGTGCAGAGTCTTTGAACCACACCCTACTCCATCGTTTTAAGATCATCTCTTTCCGCAGCCAAGGCTATCTATTATAAGACATTGGTTCCCAACCTAGGGGTCGCGACCCCCAAAAGGGTTGCGACGGGTTTTCTGTGGGGTCACCAACTTATACAGTTAACTAAAAAAATGTTGACCAAAATGCATATTTTATTTTAATCAGAAAAATCGTGATCGTGGGGATGGCCGCGCTACTGCACGGGTCCGTTCTTCTATCGGGCTGTGATGTTGCTGGACGAATGGATGGGAATACGAAGGGTGTCGAATGGAAAGACTTTCTTCGCAAGATAACTATTTATTCCGCTCTACAGATAGAGAGAGAGAGGTCTGGCTGCCGGAGGGACGACCTCCCGCAGCCAAGGCCAACCGACGACTCTCTCGACTCCCGCTTCCTGCGCGTCACTACCCAACCGGCAACGATGCACGCGCAAGAAGCGATCGGTCGGTAAGCAGGTGCAATGTCTCCGCAGGGCCACAAGAGATGGCGCTGTTAAAATAGCACATTGCACCTGAAGAGATATGGAAGATGTCGCTACTATGCGGGGATGATAAATCGCCCACGCTACAGAAACATTGCAATGTTTGAAAAATTTTGCAGTGTGTTAGATGAATCTGAAGGCGAAATGAATGAACATTTTAAAGAGGAGATTTTTGGGCATCTCGAATTCCTTGAAAATGAACTTCAGCGTTACTTCCCTGAGCTGAAAGAAAAAGAAACTACATTTTTTTAAACTACCTTTTCAATTGCATCAGGATTATTTGATCTTGTATTTTGCTGAAGGAACTGGTCCAATGACACAATGCCTTCTTGACTCTTGAGTTGAGGTCTGATGTGACAAGCATTTTGTATGTATTTCTTAATTGCGTGGTTTTGTATTTGTTGTTTTTTTTTTTTTTTTTGGGGGGGGATCGCTGGTCACACGACTTTTAAAAAAAAGGGGTCGCCACCCGAAAATGGTTTTAACTTATGGGCTAAGAGGTAGCTATGCACGCGCAAGAATACAAATATAGATGTCAGTGTTAAATAGACTTTTTGATCACTTTAGAAGTCGGCTACCTCAGAATGCCCAGAGCAAGAATCATCTTCAATCGACTCTTTTTCTCATGCGAACTGCATTATCACTACAAAATTTAATTATGGAATACGATGGACTAAATTAATTCTAAATTGATATAATTTCAAATTTAGTTAGATCAGTACTTGAACAGTATACAAAAAAGAGCAACCCTCTCCTCCCCACATGGTTTTCGCTATACTTTAAAACTGTTCATTACTCTTGTTTTTCAGCACTTGTAATTAAATTCTCGTTGAATTGGTTCATTTAGCGATTGTGAACACCCTAAAGGTCTGGAGGCAAAAAATAAAAATAAATCGTCTAGTCTATCACCAGTTCCACTTTATTTGTCATTGAGGCAGTGCTCTCCAAAATTTCGCTTAAATATTTAAATACGCATAAATAAAACATCATCCGAAATGTGGTTATGCGCTATGTGTGATTTGGGTGAGCTTATTTAAATAGTTTGTTTGCATAACTTTAATGTTTTTTTGGATAAAATATTCAGTCTATATTTATTTGCATAGCCTGTTTATATTCGAGATTTAAATCCCACTGTGTGTCGATGTTTTTCGTTTAAATTTATATTTTGTGTTGATAGAACTCTTTTCAAAAATTCTCTTCAATAATTTAAAATCATCCATATAGTATATAATATGAAGACGTCGGCTGCGGAAAGATCAGATCCTTCTGCGGCCAAGACGATTGGTCGGATCCCAAGACTTAAAATGGTTACTGCAATGACTGACTCAAGACCGAACTCTAATTCTTTGAAGACTCTAACTAAACTAAATCCGCATCTCTTTTATACCCGACCTATTTAAATATTTTCCTGATTGTTTTTGAAGCTTTCGTTCCATTATCGTTCTTATCGTCTTCGGGAATGTTTTTGATAGCTAGGGCCTGGCACGTGTGTCACGCTTTCATAATGTCCTTTTGTTCTTGTTGTTTTGATACCAGGCGTTTGTTTTGGTAATTAAGTAACGAGCTCTTATTTGTTTTTTAAACATGAATGGTGTTTATATAACGCCTCGTGTACTATTCTGGAGTGGCGTCATCACCTAAGTTTCACCACTCCAATGTAAAATATACCCTTTAAGAAGAAAATAAAAAAATCGACAGGCTTGCACGGCAATCTTGTCCTTCTAACTATTATTTATTTTGTTCGCCGCCGTCACGGTCGCCAACCGTGACGCTCTACGGTCTCGAAGACCGCACCGCGGGTCGCGCGCAGCACCGGAGCGCCACACACCAACTGCGATGCAACGATCAACGGCGCCACCCATCAACAACGGTCGGGAACGGGTTCTTTAGTCCTCGACGACGGACGCGTTGTCGAATGACGATCGCGAGGCACGTGGCCTCCATCCGCGGTGGCGATCTGTCGCGGGACCCAAAATATTCGTCGTCCACGCTCCAAAACTCCTTTTCGACCACTCTTCTTTTTCCCGCCTTCCGATTTTTTGTACTCTAATTTTTATTGACATATATTATATAATCAGAACAAATCCATTTTTCTCTCAAGACCGCGCAGCGTGAATAAATCCTGTATAGCAATAAATGAACCTGAGTAATTTTGGTGCAAATAATGATTTATTTTTTATGCTTTGATTCCGACCACGCGATGATAAATATCATCGATATCTGCGACCGATCGCATCGCATTAATGAACATCAATTCCGATTTGCAACAGAACTCGCATCGAATCTCATCAAAAGCTCCAACAAAGCGTAAACATTTCATTTAGCCGAGTAGAGGGAGCCATTTATAAAATTGGATTTTCATCGGATATTTTCACGTTTTTCTGCATACGCCCAGATCACACAACCCTTTGTCCTATTCATCTCCGAATCCGAATGGCGCGACGTTCATCCCCTGCGAGAAAAAAGACACATTTCACTGTCCTCCGCCAAGGCCGCCGTAATAATTTCCGGTCTATTGAGGAGTCGAAATTTAAATTCGGTCCTTCAGACTTTCAACTCCGGGGACGGGGTTAATTGTTTGGGTATTTATTTTTATCATCGAGAGAGCTACGTTTAAGGCGTGCTCGCCCCCCCCCCCCTTCCGTTTCATTAATTCGGTCATTTTCGGCGACGTATTGTCAAATTCCGCCCTGGACGAGGTAGCAGTTTTAATTCTTCTGAGAATTTCGAAAATAATTAGTTTTCGAGATGGGACGCTCATTGAAGCGCAACAAAGGCCGAAATTGTTTTCACTTAATTACGGTAGATTAAGAAAACAAATAAATTGCGAAACAATATCGAATTCGTCCGCCAGAAGAAGGGGGGGGGGGGGGAAGTTGCTCTCGAAACTTTATTATTCGCGCGATTTGTTTGCCCACCGGAACGGGGTACTTCAAAATAATTGAGGGCATATTTCATTCCTCCCATCTTAATACAGTACATGCAGATTGTTTTACTTTTTTTGTCGAAGTGAATCTTCTATGGGCGTGATAGGGTAAATTCGATCACGAAAAATGCAACTTCAACCAGCAGTTGGTCGAAAAGAGAAGGAAAATCGTTTGTACTTTACTGTATTCACCGAGATAGTCGCGCCCGCACGCGGGTTCGTTTTTCTGTCGGATCACCACAGCAGCCGTGCGATGGAATGGAGGTGATCGGGTGCCGTAAAAAAATTATATAGAATAACGTCTTCCCGCAACAAAGGCTATTGGACGACACTTCTAGCGCGTTACCACCGGACCAACAAAGATGCACGCGCAAGAATATGTGGGTGTCGTTATTTCAAACGCAATATGCTCGCAGCACCACAGATTATTTTACTGTTAAATTGAAACATTAGATCAGCCTATTTTATTATATATTACACAAACATAGCTTCATTTTTTAGTTAATAACCACCTTTTTTTCCTGTGGGCGAGGAATCTTCACAAGACACCCAGAGAATCTGGGTAGTGTAGGATTTACGATTGATCGGTCGCGCCTACCCGCTAAACCTCCCCCTTGTCCTTCTCTGTCTCCCTGGTATTGATTTCCAAATTGCTTCAGGAGGATAGGTAGTCTGGCTTTAGGTGATTGGCCCTATTCTATTGTTGGAGAGGCACTCTTCGTCTCTCTCTTTCACTGCCCTCTTTGGCGTTCAGAATCTCTTCTACGTATTCGCGTCAAAGGTCCCAGTTATTCTTGCTTTCCATCATGCTATGGACCATGTTGTCAACGTTGAGTTCGGCTACTCCACTTGGCAGTGGTGGCACGTTGCGGATGGTTCTTTGCCAATCCGCTTCAGGTATGCACCGAAGCATCCATGTCCAGTGAGCACCTGAGTCAAGCGATAGGTTGTTTCACCTTGTTCCCGGACGCTCCACCAACTTATGAGCGGGATAAGTCGATGGGTCCATCTTCCCTTGCTGGACTGATTCCATCTCCATTGCCAGGCTTCCCTCAGTTTCTGGTCATGTGCATTGCGACTTTTAGGATCTTCGTAGTCCAAGGCACTCTTCTTTGCTTGGAGGTCCAGTGGGGATATTCCAGCGATCACGAGCACCGCTTCTTCAGATACAGTTCTGTATGCTGCGGTGACTCGGAGTGCTCCCTGCCGTTGGACCCCGGCCAGCTTCCTTCTGTAGCTTTCGTGCCTGAGCGACTCATGCCATATCGGGGTACAGAAGGATCGAGTGTATTACCTCATTTATGGTACGTCTTCTGCACGGTTTTGGCCCTCCAATATTGGGCATGAGCCATCCTAGCTCACTGGCCACCTTTTGCGCCTTCTGCGCAGCTACTTCAATATGTTTTTTGATGGTCAGCTTGTTATCCAAGAGGATCCCGAGGTATCTCAGCGATTTGCTGTATTAAACCTCGTGATCGTTCACAACAAGCCTCTTGACCCTCGGTCTTCTTCTTCTGCTACAGATCATTGCCTCCGTTTTTTCTGCCGTCAGCTGCAGGCGATTTTCCCGCATCCATACGTTGATTTATATTACCACCTGACTGTCTTCCACCTTCTCGGACTTTCCGCATTCGACTGACCATCTTAGCATGTTTCTCTTTAGCAGTAAAGAAGAAGCTGTGTGGGTAATAAGTCTGCCATTTTATGGTAGTTTTATATCTAGTATTTAATCAGAAACATGTTCCTTGACCTTTCCAAAATATTTTGGATTTGGACTGTATGATGGGTGGTGATGCCTTAAGTCTATCAAAAGTCCATTATTACCACAAAAATAGTTGCTTTGACATTTCCATTAAGTTTTTTACCTTACGATTCCAATTCTGCACTACGGTAATTATATGATGAATCCGTTATCTTTCCTAATTATGGGTGTCGTATGCTTAAATGAAAACGTATAATTACGCGTTGCGCAACAGAGGATTGCTCTTTTTGCCTTTTTTTTAGTAGTGGGAATAAGAAGCTTCCTATCCGTTAAAAAAAATGTATTTTTAATGAAGGGAACTGTGTAGAAAAATAAGATACCCCATTTGCTTTTTTAAATATCATTAATAAATTTGTATCAAAATTCCGGGTTATATTTGAATCACCCTCGTAGAAAGTTTTTGCTGGTCGAATGCTTCTTTGGTAACCATATTTTGGTCTTGATTAAGTGATTGCATTGATTTTTAAATGAAATTCTTCGCGCTGATGAAGACATCTAAGACATTTATCTTCGGACCACAAAATTGCACTATACTAAGCGATTTTGGAACAAATTCATATTTATGGTATTCAGCTGAATTTTGCGAAAACACAAAACTATTTTTGGACATGATTAATGGCTACATTATAAACGTTCATAGAATAGAAAAATTGGCTTGCATACTTGAGTATATTTTTAGGCGGTGACATGAGTCTGGCGAAAATTGGATTAGCTCAGACGTATCCAAATTATCATTAGACGAATATTTTTATTCAAAAGCCAAATCGCCGAAGCGCACAGCTAATGGAAAATATCGATTTCCATTCGGGATTTTCCACGGCACTCTCGCGTGCCAATTTTCGGGTCTCGCGTACGATTATTGGTTGAAAAAGCTCATTAGATCGCTGCGGTTTTAGCATACGGTTATAACCGTACATCTTGGAAATATCACGCACGAAGTGGTACCCCATTGCGCGATGGGAACCGTAAAGTAATCCACGGGGGCAAATAGAACGTGATGTATTTAACATTGCTCCTTTATTCTTCCTTCCCACTTGGAGTGCCGAATAAATCGCCCGCTGGAACTCGAGAGTGCTTTTTACAGGCGAACACGAGTCCGAGCGGCAAACAGAAATTAATGAAGTGGACATGGAAGATAGCAATGAGGCGGCTTTGCTCGATATCGAATGAGAATCCAGGCAAGACGATCAAAATTGAGCGTTCTAGATGAACCATTATAGATGATGCATTGTAAATATATTTATTTTATGATTAATTGTATTACGTAGGCTTCTAAGACGTATATGTCCAATAAATGAACGGCTTCACGCGGGTACGTTCGCTATCGGATGGCAGAAGTGCCGAGCAGTAGAAGATGAAAAGTCATTCGTTTTGGCTAAGATTATTATTATTTGCAGAAAGAGATATCAACTGCGAGACTACACGCAATATCGGCGGGAAGAACACATCTTTCCATAGACAAGGCTCAACTTTCTTGTTTTCGACTGTTCGCAAATATCGGGGCGGTTAATAAAGGTGTTCTAAATTCCATTACGCAAATTTAATTGTATTATTGTTATGTAAATGATTTATTTACAATTATTTGTGCTTATTATGAAGATTGCTACCCAAATCAAGACCTAAGTAGATCCTCGCACTCTCATAGCAACTCGCCGCTCAAAATGATATCAAATCGATTTATTGTTATTACAGTTGCTATTCATTAACAATAAATCAAATCAACATTATTAAAATGTTTTGTTCTTGTTTCAGGTTAGTACTTATTGGACAAATCAATACATATCACATCAGCTGAATATTTCTTCGACATATGCATCATAGCAGAGATCGACGATCAGCCAATTTAAAGTAATTATTTAGAGTGTTTGAATATTAATTTATGTTTTTGATTTATTACTGCATGTTTCAACATTTTTAATGAACATAGATGATATCAGAAAAATCTTACTTTGATATAGATCTTAAGCATTGAATCAAATTTGTCAAATTGCGTTGATAGTAAGACATTTAATACACGATCAAAGGCTTTTTCTATGTCTATAAAATATGTAAGCGGATGTTCTAACAATTTTTTTTCAAGTGACAAGTGACATTTATGGAGTCGAGGTATCAGCTTTGTAAATCATAACTCATTATATCACTACAATAATCTTCCATGAGCTTCCGATGGATATTCGCGGCGATATTGTTCTGCAAAATCAAAATACGGATGACCATGCGAATCTCGCACGGATGAGACGTGGGAAGGTGCGCGATGACTTCTCCATCAGAAGAATTTACTGTGACTGAACAAAATGGCCGACAAAAACGCGAGACCAAATAAACTGATCGTTAAAAAACCCTTTACAGCCTGACTTTGTAATTAAAAAAATCATATTAAAACACAGATGGATTTCATAAACATTTTATCTTAAAAGCTTAACAAAGATCTAGAATTGGTTGAGAAATTGAGGAATATTTTTTGAGTTAGTCTGCCTCTTTTGATTTTTTAAAGGAATCTTTCGACTGTACCCATATAATAAATATGGGGATTACCTGTATATTTATTAAGCATTGGATGCTGAAATTAATATTCTGGTGTTATTAGATATAATTGATATCAAGCTTCTTGTCTGGCGGAGTTGAAAAAATGCTTCGTGTGTTTATTTGGGGCTTTCTACTTTTTCCATCCGATTTGTTCCTCAATGGGTATATATTTTTTGTCGTCGTCTGAGAAATGTCTTTTCTTTTTCCTCCTGGTCTACATTTATAGTTGGAAAGTGTTTTCCTGTGTCGGTGTCGTTCGGATTTGGTTTCCTTTGACATAATGCCGTTTCGCCATTGCCTATTTTTATGATTCCCCTTATTGATTGTGCCGGCCGTTTTGTTCCCGTAATGAAAGAAATCCTTCGGAGCATTCCCGGCATTTATGACAAAATGAAAAAGGATAATGTCGTTCCGGGCCGACGGCAGGGAATGTATATTTAGTTTATTAAGGCAACTTTGAAATCTTCAAATAAATCCCCCGTTTAATGTCAGGAGGCGAATGTATTTCACCGTCAATTGGAAAATGGAAAGTCCTCGACCCGTAAACATTTCGAACAGCCGATCTTTGAGATGTTCATTCCCGGAAAATTGAACTATCGGACGGGGAAAAATGTATGTATTTTTTTTAAAAAATGTACCCTTGGCATCATGAACATTAATTAAAATTCGATGGATGATCGTGCAAACGTACTCCGAACAACATCTGCATGTTTTGAATATCAATGTTCAAACGGGAAGCATTTTGTATGTATGCTATGGTTTGTTTGAATTTCAATATTCATATCCTTCATTCCATGAAAGGATCCTGTTAACGTAATTAACAGAGTTTTAATGCAATTTCGTTATGCTAGATATAAATTAAATAATACATGCTATTATCGTTTCGTATTTATGGAAATGGAATATGCATTGTTTAAATTCATAGTGAAGCACATATTATCTTTACATTTTAACATGGAGCTAACAGTCAAATAATTTTGGCATTCATTGGCGTTTGCTTGGATTCACATCCTGGAAAAGATACATTATTCCAAAAATAATAATGTTTCTCAATACCCTACCAAATAATTCAATTCAACAAAGTGATCAACGTGCGAAAATACTTTGTTAGTCTGTTTCAATCGAATCCGTTCGCAACATACGCGGGATTCCTCATCAACGGGTTAAGCGTCAGTGCGCTTCCTAAAAATTTCATGACCATCTCAAAATAAAATAGGGCATCGCATACAAAAATAGCGTCATAAAAAAGTAGGGGAAGTGTATAATTTTGAAAAGAACGATAAAAGAATCGCAGTAGCGCTGTTGTTATTTTAACAGCGCCATCTCTTGTGGCCATACGGAGATATTGCACCTGAATATCGCTTTTTGCGCGTGCGCGTTGGGAGAGTCGTCGGTTAGCCTTGGCTGCGGGAGGTCGTCCCTCCTGCAGCCAGACCTCTCTCTCTCTCTATTTCGTGTGACTTTCACTAAAAACTTGATATTAATTTACGAAGGTGGACAAAAATAAGTGATATGTGGCTACAATATGATTAACATGCTAATAATAATATATTATTTATATAATAATGTTTTCTAATGATCACAGTTTTTAAATATATCATTTAACAACTAAGAATTGGCACAAAAAGGGTTAACTTAATTTTATTTATTTTTAAATGGTAATAAATATAAATATATCTAAATCACAAATTTTACTTGGCTATTATTATATAATTGTTGAAAAGTAGCCCTTTTGGGATTTTTTTTTAATTTTAAAGGACGCTCTAAAAATAAATTATATCAAAAGAAATAGCCATAAATTTATTCTCTGGAACGAGACCTCAGGCTCGGAAGTCACAGAGTCCAATCGAGAGGTCATGGACATGTACGGCGAAGCGTCAATAACTAGTCACGTCTGCATTGGATAGGTCATGTAGTGTCAGGCTCGGGATTCGGCGGTCGTCGCGAACGGATCAGTTTTTGTGAGCTCCGCCGAAAGTCGTGGAAAACGTGTGATTTTAAGTGACTAATCGGTGGACAACATTAATATGGCCTGGCGCTAATTTGCGCGGCGCGACTAAGTGCTCTTTTTAACGATACAGACGTTTTATTAAATTTATTAAATTATTATTGTTGCAAGATGCTCTGATAATTAATTTTTAACTTTTAATTACGTGACCGTTCGGGTTTTTCCCCAACGGCACCGAAACCAAGTGAAGCGTGGAGGGCCTACGAGCCCCCCTGTGAAAGCGCGGCGCGAAAAGGAAAAAACTTAAGTGATAAACAGACAATTTTATGCAATCATTATTAATTTATATTTTTAATTTTTGAGCAAACTTTCTCGGATTTTCCTAGAACTCCATAAATATGTGCGCGCCTACTACAAGGTAGAGATCCCGCGAAAACGCGTTGGAAATAGCTCATCGCAAGAGCAACATTGATTGGCATTCTTCGTTCTACACTATGGACTTCATCAATAGAAAAATGACTGAAATGGAGAAATTATTGAAGGAACTTGAGAGCTTCATCCACAGCAACACTAACAAGAAGCTGAGGGAAAAAGTCCTAAACGCTCAGTCCCTTGCGGATGACATCTTCGCGTGGATAAGACAGAACAGTGCGGGAAATCGCAGGAGTGTGGAAGATGGTTCGCGGCCAGAGTGCTCCAACAAGAGCACTCAGACTGCGGATGCACATGTCAGCAGCGCAGCGCCTAAGGAGACTGCGAAGAAAACCAACAAGAAAACAACGGGAACTAACACTGCAGCAGCTAACATCTTGACGTACGCAGAGAGGACAATGGCCAATCTTCTCAGAAAAGAGTGCGACAGGATTGCGGCCCAACAACAACAGGGGGGAAACTCAAGGAAGCCCCCCCCTCACCAACAGCAGCAACAGCAATCACAACAAAGCAGAACGAAGACACCACTGCAACCCACTGAACGCCCAACTACAGCTCCTACCGAATGGAGGGTAGTAGGCAAAAAGAGGAGACGGAGGGGCGAGGGAGACAAACAGAATGAAAAGCGCAGATCGCTCAAACCCCGGATCCGAAAGGACGCCATCGTCATAAGCCTGCAGGAGAATGAAGGTGGAAACACATATGCCGACACCCTAAAAATCCTCCGCAAAACGATCAAGCCTGATGAGCTGGGATACAAGATTGCGTCCGTGAGGAGAACACGGAAAGGAGACGCAATCATTGAGCTTGGAAAAGATTCCAAGGAAGATCCAGCCAAACTCGTCGGGGCAATAGCAGACGCCTTGGGACCCGAGACCAAGGTTAAGCAGCTCGTCCAGGTCGAGACACTTACAATTCTTGATATTGAGGAGGGAGTTGACGAGAGTGAGGTCATTGAGGCCTTACGCACTGCCTGCGACCTCGGAACAGAACAAGAGAGCGAGGTCAAGTACCTGAAAGCAGGAACACAGGGCACTCAACTGGCAATAGTCACGGTGCCCATCAGAGCAGGGATCAAACTCCTGGAATCGGGCAAGCTGAGGATCGGCTGGACCTACTGCCGAGTGCGTAGGAAAACCAGCGTCTCCAAATGTTTCCGATGCCTGGGAGTTGGCCACATAGCGAAACAATGCAAATCACCAGACCGCTCTGCGTCTTGCCTCAGATGCGGTGAGACTGGGCACATGGCAGCCGCGTGCGACAAGGAGCCCTGTTGCTACACGTGCAATGGAAAGGGAGACCCAAAGCACCTCATGGGAACTAGGGAGTGCCCTGCGTACCGAAAAGAAGAGAGAAAAATGAAAAAATGGACATCGTAGTTCTACAAATAAATCTCAACGGATGCAGGGCAGCCCAAGACCTCATGGAAAGGGTAGCGGAAGAGAGGGGAGCGGACCTGGTTTTGATATCTGAACAATACCGGGGCAGCAACCCATCGCGTTATTTCTCCAGCGCGGATGAGAAAGCGGCCATCTGGGTTGCATCGACCATACTCCGCATCACAGGAGCGCAAGGAGCTGCGGTCGACGGCTGGACGTGGATTGAGACGGGAGGAGTGAGGGTTTACTCCTGCTACTTTTCCCCGAACTCAACGCTCGCTGACTTCGCGGGAGATCTCTCTCGTCTCGCGGACAGCATACGAACCTCCACGCTACCCGCCGTAGTAAGCGGGGACTTCAATGCTAAAGCGCCCGAATGGGGCTCCCCCCGAACGGACAGACGGGGCGCCCTTCTTGCCGACATGGCATCGCAACTTCGTCTGCATGCGATAAACACGGGTGCAAATACCTTTATGCGAAGGGGAAGTA
The DNA here is from genome assembly GCA_008973525.1 of Stenopsyche tienmushanensis. Taxonomy (NCBI): domain Eukaryota; kingdom Metazoa; phylum Arthropoda; class Insecta; order Trichoptera; family Stenopsychidae; genus Stenopsyche; species Stenopsyche tienmushanensis. The sequence goes on from WACJ01000137.1 coordinate 552,372, forward strand.
CCTCTGCCATCGACGTCACCTTTGTGGGCGAGACGGTACTAGGAAGGATCGGCGGATGGGAAGTGGTCGACACATACTCCCACAGTGACCACCTCTACATACAATATTGGATAAGCAACGGCGCAAAAAAACGCTGCCGAGTCCCGACTACGGGATGGGCCACCGGGAGACTGGATGCAGAAGCGCTCGAGCATGCCGTGGGACTTAGCAGAGAGGCGGCCGCGGACGGAAACATAAGTGGAGCGGAAGCGGAAAAAACCGCAAACATCGTCAATAAGCTCCTGAAATTTGCCTGCGACGCCACCATGCCGAGACGCGCGACCTGCTCGAAGCGAGCACCGGTCTACTGGTGGAATGACGACATCGCAATGCTTAGAAGGGAATGCCTGGTAGCCCAAAGGAGATCACAGCGTCATCCATCCCGCGAAGACCTGAGACTTGTTTTTAGGTCAGCGAGGAAAACACTGCGCTACGCAATCAAATATTACAAAGCGAAGTGCTGGGATGAACTGTGCGACTCTGTAAATAACGACCCATGGGGAAACCCTTACAAGATTGTCAGACGGAAACTGCAGGCGGTGAACACGGATTCATACCTGAACAACTCTGGGAATCTGGAATCAGTGATTGCCACACTCTTCCCGAACCCGACACTAGTGGACATGGAGAATACTCTGGTCACAGAAGACGAGAAGGGTCCCCCTTTTACCGCAGGAGAACTTGTCACGGCCGTAAGGCGTCTGACGCCCGGAAAGGCACCCGGATTGGACGGAGTACCGAACATAGTCATCAGGCTGGTTGCCGGGTTCGACCCGAACCTCCTGCTGACAGTACTTAATACCTGCCTAGCGGAGGGGGTCTTCCCAGCGCCATGGAAGAGACAGAAGCTGGTCCTCATCCCTAAGGGGAAAGCAACCCCAGGACCGTCGGCGTACAGACCGCTGTGCATGCTGGACGGGATGGGAAAACTGCTGGAGAGAATGATCCTCCAGCGACTCCAGCAGTACATCGAACCAGGACTATCCCCACAGCAGTACGGCTTCCGTGCGGGCCGCTCCACGATCGACGCCATCTCCCAAGTCATCGACACGGTGAGAACGGCATGGAGGGGAAGCTTGAAAGCCAGCGCACACGTCGTGCTGATAGCCCTCGACGTCAAGAATGCCTTCAACTCGGCCAGATGGCATCTCGTCATCAGAGCGCTGAAGGAAATTGACGCCCCGCCATATCTTCTAAAAATGGTGGAGAGCTATCTGCACGACAGGATACTGGTGTACACAGACGCCGAAGGAGGCCAAAAGGAAAGACCGGTAACTGCCGGCGTTCCACAGGGGTCCATACTCGGACCTACACTGTGGAACGTCATGTATGACGGCCTGCTAAAAGTTACACTAATGTCAGGGGCAAAGATGGTCGCCTTTGCTGACGACATAGCCATACTAGCCACGGCCAAGACCACGGAGCTTCTGCAAATAATCTGCGAGAACACCCTGAAGAAGGCGGAGAACTGGCTAACGGAGGCAGGGCTAAAACTCGCCGTACAGAAAACGGAAGCCCTCTTCTTCACGAGGCGCAGAAAGCTTGCACCTCCCAACCTGAGGATCGGAAACTCGACGATTAAATTCTCAAGATCGATACGATACCTCGGGGTGGAGATAGACGACAAGCTCAGCTTTGTGGCACACACGGAGAAAGCGGCAGCAAGGGCGGCCGGAATTGCAGAGGGCCTGGCCAGGTTGATGCCTAACATCGGTGGCCCGAAGACCAACCGGAGGAAGCTTTATAATGAGGTAGTGCATTCGGTGCTGTTGTACGGCGCGCCGATATGGGCCGATGCACTGCACATAGAGCGGGCCAGGCTCAACTTGGCCAGGGTCCAGAGGAGGAGCGCGATCAGGGTTGCGGCGGCGTACCGCACGGTGTCAGAGGACGCAGTCCTGGCGCTGACCGCGGTACCGCCGATAGATCTTCTCGCCAAGGAGAGGAAGACCACACGGTTCGGTGAAGACAAGAAGAGAGCCAAGGAGCTCACCATGGAGGCATGGCAGACTCGCTGGCAAAACTCCATCAAAGGCCGGTGGACCCACCGAATCCTGCCGACCCTGAAGCCCTGGGTGGACAGAAAGCACGGGCAACTGTGCTACCACCTAACCCAGGTGCTCACCGGGCACGGTTGCTTCGGTGGCTATCTCCATAGAATTGGAAAGGAAACCGGACCGGGATGCCACCACTGCAATGCAGAAACGGATGATGCTGCACATACGACATTCGTCTGTCCAGCGTTCGACGCAGAGAGGGAAAACCTAAAGGGGAAGCTTGGTTTGAATACGCTCTCCCCCGACATCATGATACCCTCGATGCTGACTAGCGCGGAGACATGGAATGCGTGGTGCAGATACGCAACGGCTGTAATCCGGGCCAAGGAAGAAGCGGAGCGCGAGAGACGTCGCCTTCGCCCCCCATCTGAACCATCGTAGATGACAACATAGAGGACCCGAGAGGGACACATTGCTGCCACCCTGGCATTGCTTCACTTGTAGCCGGGTGGCAGTGGAAGAAAAAAGAAAAGAAAGATCCAGACTAAATGACGAAACATTCGATGCTTTAATGTTACTTCGGGCATATTTTCAAAATAATATTTGAATTTTTTAGTTTGCTATTTATCTACTTTTGAATTGTATTTTTCTTTCCTTAAATAAAAAAAAAAAAAAAAAAAAAAAAAAAAGGTCATGTAGTGTGGATGCCAACTCACAGAGTCCCTCGTCTTATATTAGATTCGGGACCGAGTGGAAGACTTGGAAGACCGCTGGAAGACTACGTCTACGCTGGGATAGACGGGTAGACACTCATGACTGACCGAAATGACGGCATGCGCTATCAGTGGCCAGGGTTTTTGTTTAGGGCTTTTGTATGAGTACAGGGTGTTTGGTACATGGACCGATATTTTTTTTTTGAGGTTAGGGGGATTTTTTACTACGTTTCATACATAGACCGTATATCCCAAGTATTAGGGCTGTCGAAATATTTTTATTTTTTTTTTTTTTTGTAAAATTTTGAAAAAATACCCAAAATTTCATCTTTTAAATCGTCATAACTTTTTAATCTGTCTTATTCCCTACCTCTTCCGTGGCTTGCACGGTTTCTAGACTTGACATCACTGGATTTCTTTGCCTGGTGGCGTACCCTATTTCGGGGCTAGCACGGTCTCCTGATCTGACACCAGTGGATTTATTTGTCTAGGTATGCGCCATATTCCGTGCCAGAAATCAGGGCTTTTAACCGTTATTTTTTTCATTTCGGTTTTCGTTCCGGTTCAATTCCAATCATTTATATCGGTTATCCGATACATATATATTGTAATTAATTAAGTATTTACCCTATTAAGGGGAGGGGGGTCCATATCAATATTAAATTAAATTTACATGCCGTCGGCGTGTAACTGACGTATCTGGTATTAATTATCATAATTAAGATGAGCATCCAAGTGGAGATTTTGATGCATGCATACGGCACCACAAGGCAGTATAACCACCGATTACACGATTTCAATTGCTCGGAATAATTGTGATTATATGCTTATACATCGATTGTGTCGCATGTAATATAAACGATGTACATAGTGTGAATTTCAATTCAAACATCAATGTCGTCCGCGGACGACTACAAATGGAAATTGGATTTCATCGGAATCGCTCTCACGTCAATACGTCAAATGCACTGATGTTGCCTCGACAACAAAAATATTTATGACACTCAAAATGTAAAGCGCAGAATTTTCCAAAAATAAAATGTCTACATGTTTCTGAAGCACGATTGATATTTGCCTCGCAAGTGTATTTATGTCGTCGGGAACGCTCATAGCAGAATAGCGTTCCAGGACTTAGAGAAAATTGCTCAAAAGAAATCCCTCTTGTCTTGACAATATCAAACTCAAATACCAAATAAAAAGCTCAAGACTTCCTCGAGGTTTTATTTTAATGTGTGTTTTCAATTTTTTGAGAATATAAAGGCAAATAATACGTCAAATATCACGCTACTATATATTTGAGATCGACATTAAATATCGCCACTCGTTATATAAATAATATATTGATCTATTCAAGTTTGAATACAAACTTATGCTTATTTTATAACGTCTTTTCTTTATATACATACCAATAAGAATGTTGCGCGCTATCAATAGTGTTAAGGTTCATTTATTAATATACAAGATTGACTCACGCTGCGTAGTCACTGGAATCACTCGATATTAATCTTTCCCTACCGGTGATATATTTCGTACGATTTTATAACATTATAAAAATTATCCCATTTCAATCTCAACTATAGTCAATAAAAGTAATGGCGGTGTACCAAATACATATCATCGGTGGGTATTTTAGCACGCTAAGGGAAATGTTAAAAAAAATCTTATTAGTCATAAATTCGTACCACAAATGATCAAGAGCATCAGAACGAAGCCAATTGACTTAATTAAGACCCGTTTAAAAAAATAAGGCACCGCCGCGTGTCTCGCATTACGTTGCAAGGGTTCGTTAGTCCGATTTGTGGACACGACGATAAATTAAGCGATCCCAGTTCCATCCGGATGGGTAAGCAGTCCGATATCAACACGATATAATTTGTCAGCGGTCCCTGCCTGGCAGGCGTTAAACCGGAATCGCAGCAAATATACGGGACAACTTGAAGAGGGTCGGCAGCTCTAATTACGGAGACGACTCCTCTGCGGAAACCTCCATTCGCTACCGTCGAGGGTCGAAGACTTTGCTTACACCACATTTCTGCTGGATGATGATGACAAACATTGCATGGACTCATTAGATGACCAATGATCCTGGAAAAAGATATTCACCCCACCAACACATTTGGGAGATCAAAATATTTCATTCTTAAACATAAACAAAACATGTTATATGTAAGATATCCAATCAAGCTTTTATTTAATTTAAAATAATATTTTATGGCATTAAGTATAAACTATGACATCGTTCAAATGACCGCCACGGCTTTGCATGGTGGCACGTATTCGGGTGGTCCCATTTTAAATGACTTTGTCGCATAAATCTGGATGGCGTTCGTTATGTTGACTTTGAGGGCGTCAGTTGTTTGCGGTTTATGTGTTAAATCGCATGGTCTTGGTGGACAGTTCACGTCGCCGCCGCGTGATATAACCACGCCATCAAATTGCTCAATATCGAATAAGTATTTAAGATTCACTGATACAAGCCGATATAGTGCATTAATTCTTGTGGGTCCTATGTCGAGTCTGGCTCGACATTTTGTTTCTACATTTTTTTCCACAGTCAGATTTAAAATCATGTGATTTTATTTTGCGTATCGTGTATAGGACAGTATTTGGAAAGGAATATTGGTTTTTATGATCCTTCATAGTATTTCGCCTACTTGATAGAGATACAAAGGAAAGGGGGTTTTATCTTAAAAATGTTTAAAAATGTAGGGACCGCAAAGGGTTAATGTATTCTAGTCTAGAATTTTGAAGAGATCAATTTTGTTTTTTATGTTTAGACATTTAAGAATATATTCTTCAAAGAAACTTTCATAATTATAATTATTTACGGAGTTATAGCTATTTTAGTGATGCGGCAACTAAGCCGTTCTTACTTTTTTCAACACGGTTGACATGATATCTCAAGTTTTAAATAACCGATTTATTCCAAACTTAGTAAAAATAATTTATATATAATATTATATTGTTCCTACCAGTTTTATATAAAAATATTTAAAAAAAAATTAAAAAAATTAAATCTGAAAAAATAAAGTTAAAAATTATTTTTTTATAAATTGTTGTCGCTTTTAGAAATTTTTTGAGGTAGGGACTATAGCGTCATCTTTACTTATTAAGAATATTTTTAATGTTTTTAATTTTAGATGAATAGAAGAATTAAAATCGTGTCAACCAAGACACGCCCTTTTTGTACCCTTTATATTTTACCAGCCTATAACTTTTTTAATTTTAAATTTTTGTATATTCTTAAAATGTCAATAAGCATCTGGTAAAAAAATGTATTTTAAACTTGGAAAAACACCCATTATTTGTGCCCCTAGACTAGAATATCCCCTTAATATAAAGTATTATTATATTACGTATTGCTTACCAACGGTTAATGTATTTCCCGAAACCTCTTTATATTCCCGAATTCAACAATTTATATTAAATTCCTTGAATATTGAATAAACGTATTTCAAATCGTTAAATTACAACATTTGTTGAAGGATATTCAATCGGGAGCATTAATTTCAGCGGGATGAAATTGAGGGATTAAATTAATATACAGACAGTTCTCATATAACACGCGTTATAACTTCGTTTCAGGATATATTTTTAATACTTTGATAGTTTGCTTAGGGAAAATTAGCTACGATTCTAACTAGTTATATCAGGAAATCAAATAAGTCATAAAGACACGGAAATGCTGTACGTTTATGAAAGAAATACTTAATACAAATCTGAAAGAGGAATCAAATTAAATGTGTGTGACTTCATACAGTTTATAAAGATCTCCCAGTTAAAAAAAAAAATGTTTCAATCGACCTTTATCTCATTTAATTAGTATATTGCCTTGTATTTCATATTTGAACTCAAATATGTAGGTATACAGAAAGCTTTGTGCAAAGTCGACTTATATACGAGATTATATCGAACGCTTAGTTCTACAACTGTAAGAAGTTATTCCCTTTGAAATCAGCATTTTCTTCCTTGATAAAGTGCCGAATTGCACAAATGTTCCTGGACGATAGTAATAAGGTCTTCGGCCGTAATAAATTATTACATTTACAAGAAACAAAATTTCGGCGAAGGGAATTTAAATAAACGTCGGAGTGTTTCCACATTGGCGAATTTAATTCTGGTTAGTATTTTTTTTAGCACAATTCTTTTCCGAGAAGTTTGTCGACTTGGCTTGATTAAATTATTCTATTCTGATTTGACGAAAGAAAAAAACTTTATTCGATCGTAGTTGTTCGAAGAAAAGCAACAAAGTTTCGGTCTGTTCTCGAATTACATTATAGCTTTAAACAATACAATTCGTTTCTATTTTGTGTGCCCTTCGTGCATCCAAGAAGTCATACGGGATTAAAACAAGGGTTGAATTCGGATAATACGTCAGTCAATGGACATTTGATATTTGGAGATTATAATCAAATCTATTAGGATTCGGTTCCAACAATGGATGTAATGTTTATAGTAGCTACGGTAGCACAATACCCCTCAAAAGCCTTTGTATCCAGGACAATGCACTTGCTGTCTCTATATAAACAGGGATTCTCTGCATTAACGATCCCAGGTCGTGCAGGGAATTCCAAACATCACCGCACCTACAGAAACAACCCCCGAGAAATTCGTTAAATAAACTATTAAATAACCATCATGCTGCGCATTCAAAGAGCATTGCTAAATGCACTTATCATAGTAGGTGCATGTCCACAAATCCATGTGATCTCACATAAAAATATAAAAGCTTATCGACATTACTTATCTATTGAATTCCGCTTGTGCGTCCCTGAGAACGCTCAAAAAATCAATGATGTTTTAATATGCATATTTATAGCATGGGATAAATATGTCCCGATGCAATATTGCCAGATTAGTTGCTTGCTAAAATGCACCGTAAGAAATATGGGAGAGATAAGAACCGAGATCTTCCCTCCGTCATCCTTAAGCTAACTTCGATCATGCTTGAGGAAGTGGCTCATCATCCTGACGTCTTACAAATAGGGATTTTTTCTGTCCGAAGCTTGAAATAAATCTGAATATTTTAGGTAGATCGGCTATATTTAAAATGTTTAAGAAAACCATGGTTGTATAGCACGGAAGACCCTGCGTAAAGCCGCTGTCAATCGGTGTAGGCGCATTTCACGAAATTAACGACGGCGATCCGATAATGAACGGACCCGCGTGCAGGGTCATTCACTTTTAAATGCTAGTTTGAATTGACGACTGCGTAACCCCCCATTTTCGTATAAAACCATCGATATGACTGATAAAATTCCTTTATGCTGAGACACGGAATAAAAATCGCAAAATTTTCGATCTCCCGACAAATTATTTATTTCCGTCGCTGCAGATAAATACTTATATACTATAATACTTTGATGTGATTCGTAATTATATTACAGAGGAATACAAAAATTCTGAACGCTGTATCTATTATATTTCATATCGATATTCCCATTATTAGAGTCGAGGTGTAGTAAATACATCACCGGTAGGGAAAGTTTAATATAACAATTTGAAAAACATATGATTTTTTTGGGATTACGTTTACTACTAACACTAAACTAAATGAGTTTTTGGGTGGGACACGTTTTTCTAATGATCTGGAGGTGGAGGTTTATGACACTGGCGTACAAAAGTTGGTGCTAAAACAATTTGCAACATGAACCTTACAAAAGCAGTGATGAATCACATTTTTAATCAAATATATCTTATCCAATTGCCAATAGTAGTTCATTGATTGTAATCCAAATATACATTTTTCTGCTGGACAAATACCAGTAAGAACTTTAATTCCACGAACTTGCTGAAATCTGTATGCTCCCCAGCAATCCCATTAGCTTAATTCAATACGATGCTGTTTTGTAATGCGGTTCTGTCATTCAATTACACAATTTGATGAAACGCATTTGGTTTTAATTTAAACGATCCGTTAGCTCTTTGTCATCGACTTTTAACACGACAGCGTCTTTCGATCGGCAACACTTGCGTGACAGGCAGCATCGATTTAACTGTTATTTTAACCGTATTATAAGTGTTTGTCACGTACAACCGCCGTGATATGCCATAACAATTATAAAAATTGCCCTCAGCCTCAACAATCAGCCTGTCGTTCGATGTCTACAGCGGGGACCGAAAGTGTTAAACACACAACGCGGTCATATTTAACACCGTCAGAACTGCATATGATTATACAGTACTCGCTTGTTGAACAGAGTGCATTCGACCATTATGAGATGCAGTTAGTTGAGGATCGATTCTGTCCACATCATCAATTTGTACCGAACGACTTCGAACTATGGAGTATTTTGCAAGCGAATGTTTCTCCTCTGCCGGATTGCGACATCACCATGTACGTAATCGAAATTTATTAAATCAATCACGAACTCGCAATCTACTCGATTTGAATTTATTACGGCCGAGATCATAGTTGAAAAGTGATCGTGATTTATTATGTGGATGTGCAATCTTTTAAGGCGTCAGTTTAATACAGCGCTCGAAATGGGACACAGCGAACCGGCACGGCGTGCCGGTTCGTTATTTTTTTTTTTTTTTTTTAAACAACAGTATTTGTATTCAATTGATAGCTTTATCAATTAAATTAAACAATCCAAGAAGACAACGCTAATAAGACTCCTATTAGTACTCTTTGTTCATATTTTTTAACATATATCATCGAATTATTAGTCCAAATGATAGTCTGTGCCAAGAAAACTTGTTATTGATCTTGGCCCAGGAAACTCCATTGGAATTTTTCCCTGTATAACGATGATAAATTATTAAGATAAATGTATTTTTGGATAGAATAATAACTATGTACAGAAATACATTTAAAAAAACCTTCTAAAATCACCCACGCTCTTTACCGAGATGGCAGCGAAAGCACTCATTGATACATTCACTCAGATAGCCCATTGGGTCAGCGTTCAAAATGAAATTAAATGACAGAATGATTGTATAATGGTAACTATGTAATCATCCATTTCTATCTATATTATTTTGAACTTATAAAACCGAGATAAAGATCTGGCTGCGAGAAGGATGTCCTCCCGCATCCAAGGCCGCGACCACTCTTCCTCAACTCCCGCCTTCTGCGCGTTATCGCCCAATTGGCAACGATGCACGCGCATAAGCGATCGGTCGGTATTTCAGATACAATATCGCCGAAGTGCCACAGAAGATGGCGCTGTTAAACATAGCAAATTATATCTAGAGAGAGACGGAAGATATCTGCTTAAATCTGCTTAGATTGACAGCGCTATTGCATGGGGATATTAAATCGCCCACGCTACTACACATGGTTCTTTAAAATAAAAAATATTAAAACATTGTGATTGTAAGATAGATTTTTAAATGCATGTTATAAGCAAATGCTAACTTTTGCGTATTAAAATGCTTATGTATTTAATTGAAATTCACAGTAGACTCCATATTTAAACTGTAGCTGAAGTGGAAATGCATGTTTTTACAAAAAAATGGATCGAAAAACTGCCAAAGTGATGGAAAGATATGTCGAATAATGAAGGAAATTATACTTTAAAATGTTGCACATATATATTTTTTTTAATGAATTTGAACTAGTATTAATATTTATTTGGTTAAAAAAAATCACCGCCCTAAAACCAGGGTTTTGAACCAGAATGTAACTGAAAACCGATAACCGGCGAGGACTGATGGGTCGTCGCTTTCTCCGCGTCGCGTCGATCGTCCTTAAATTAGTTTTATTCCGAATGTTCTAGGGTAGCTAAATTCGTTATCATCATCATCATCATAGTGCAGCCACTAACAGTCTACTACAGAACTATGAGCCTCTTCAATATCCATTCACAGGAAGGGGTTACATCCATTTCGTCTGTGTCATACATTCACCTCCTCATTCGCTCGATATTGAAGGTAGCATTACCACCGAGTTTTATTTTGAACGCTCACCCAACGGGTATCCTGAGTGAACGTATTGACGAATTCGTTATATTTTGTCGTAAGTACGATGTTAACATGTTTTTAGAAAGGATCATAGTCGAAAGTTCACTACAAACAGTTGAATTCATAATTTTATAATTATCAAATTAATTGCCACCCGCCGAGCTCCATGTAACAGATTTATCTCATTTTCCAATATAAAATTATTTATTACAAATAAATGTTTTTATTATCAATTAAATAGAATTTAATGGCAAGTAAATTTTAGGGGCCCAGGACACTTTCCGCAGAAAGTCGCGATAAACGAGGGATCGCGATCAACGGGGGAATATTAACTAAAATATTACTAATATGACGGGAGTTAATATTACTAATATGACCTCGCCATTGGAAGAAATTAATATGACTAAACAAAATGGCCGACAAACGCTTTTTTATCAAAATACTTTTTAAACAATATATTTATGCGAAAAGGCTTTTTCGATTTTGATAGTAGCGGACATGAAAGCCTATTGCAAAATAATAAAAATTAAATAAAAACGAACTAATAAACAGGCAGACAGATATACATAAATGCTATGGAATTTATGTTTGTCGTTCCATATTTGTCCAAAATAATAAAATACAATTTAAATCACCAATTCATCAATTACATTTTTTCTTTCGATGAATTTGATGAATCCATTTTTGAGACACGTCTGCAAGAAATGCTGATTTATGGTCGTCTGTGTAATTAATAATGCCATTTAAAATTAATCGAAGCCCAAATTGACATCTGGCGGATTCTGAAGCAAAAAAATAAACGAAAAAGACCTCAAAATGGGTTTTCGGCGTCTTATTTGGGCCACTTACTAGGCATTAGTTGCAACTATCGTTCAAAACCCAAGATGGATTATGATATTTTGGCTGTGTTCGTTCAACAAAATTGACATGTTTGTCTCGAAATGAAAGATGTCCAAGATGACCTTGAAACCTCCTGATTCATTTTTAATGACAAATCTCCATTGGGGTTTGTTATTATAAATAAATTCAAAAATAAATTCATTAATTGTATACAATTTTAGTGTAAATGTGTTAATTATGTTTCTAAATATTGTCACTGATTAGAACAATTTTTCTTGATTGATAATCTTAACACGTTATTCGCGGGAAGGTATTTTTAGCGTTTGTATAACGTGGTGATTATCATCGAGTACACGATATGTTTAATTAAATACTTATTACTTAAATACTATATAAATACGCCATTATTTTGAAAGTCATTGAAAACATCTTTGTCTAATTAGTAAGTCAATCTTTGAATAATTAGAAAACGCGGCACACTTCTTTACGAAAAAATCAATAAAATATTCCGATTCCTAAAATTCCGCGCTGCTCAATTCTTAGAAAATCAGAAAATTTTCCAATTCCAAGAAATCAAAACTGTTAATTTCTGAGGAAATCAGCGTTTGACTATATGGATGCGAATTGACTCAATCCGCAAACACAAACCTGACGTGTTTACGCATCTTCATTTATCCGCTGTAAATATCACGCGGCGATCACCCGACAAAAATGTGTTAACAGATTGTACGTATTGTACTTCGGTGAAATAGTTTATTAAATATCGCGCTTCAAATATTGTGCACATAATGCAGTATTGTTAGATATTAAACACATTTTGAATATGAATGGGCGCTTAGTTTTCTTCTCATTTTGTATCCAAATTTACAAACAAAGATAATTTACTGTACTTATAATTGATCTGTAATTAGGCTAACTGCAGGCATTTGAATAGATGTGTCGTCAAATCGTCCGAATGGTATTTATCTAAAATCAGACCGGTAGTCGTTGAGCTGACCGCAACGGCCATCAATCGTCAGGAGTTGGCGCCAGGGCCGCACTAGTCATTAAGACATGTTTTATGAGGCACACAAATGTAGGGGGTCCATCCCAAACGGCCAGCGTCCTCATTGTTTCCGTTTTATATATCATTGCGCGAAACACTCTTTAAGGTCCGGAACAGATGTTATCCCGGCTACAATTGTACATCCTGGGCGCGTAAATTCAACCCGGGCAATGATAATATCAGATATGGCGGGCACTTAAATTTGCCTTTTGCCGTTGTGGGGGTCCACTCGTGAAGGCTGCGCGGGTTCAAGGGAGGTCCTCGATTGTACGGAGGTGTTTAGTTAACGCAGTTATTACTTTAATATGACGTGAAACGAATTATCGCGGCCCTGTTGATGAATTGTTTCCTCTCGGAGAGGCTTACGTCGAGAGTGCTCCTTGGGGAACCCTCGCAAAAAAAAGGATCTCTAGCTGCGACCTGTGCTTCCCCAACCGCCCGAGTGATATTTATTTTTGGCATTGTTGTTTCACTACAAGACGGCATAGAATCTGCGACATTAAATCGATAAGATTCAAATTGGTGCTCAAAAACTTAAACGGAAACTATCAAAGGGAAGGTCGTAAGAAAGTCTCGCAGTTGGGACCTCTCGCTGTTTGAAGACTTGAATGTCTTAAACAGATCGACTGTTTAGTGTTATTTTTCTGATCATCTTTTTCCGCCTTTCAGCTTTCTTCTCCGATCCAGCGAAATACTTTATAATGTTGGAATAGCAAGTCTTTTGAGGAGATTTCTCTGTATTTTCTTTTTGATGGCTTTTTGCAAATAAGTACTTGTGTCGGCATGTATACATAAGTCTTTTTTGAAATGAAATCTGATTGCAAAAGTTCTTTTATCACTCTAAAAGTTTATTACTATGAATTTTTCAGCACATTTTTTTACAAGGTTCGTCTCTTGTTACAAAAATTGTGAATAAATGTTCTTTAAGTTTGAATAAGTCTATCCATCTATTGTCTTCTTGAAGAAACTCAACATTCTCAGGACAAATCTTGAACTGACCGTAAAAAGTTTTTCTTCAATTATATCCAAAACTTTTCTTACTGGGTTGTCTGTAGTCTTCAAACCATCATATTTCTAGATATTCGCCGATATTCTCGAAACTACTTTTCTTGTTTTTAGCACGGTTGACATGATATTTTAAGTTGTAATTAAATGATTAACTTCAAATTTGCTAAAAACTTTTTCTATATAACTATCTATTGTTCCTACCAAATTTATGTTAAAATTTTGTTTTCAAATATATAAAAAAGCATTAAAACTGTGAAAAAATAAGGTCAAAAAATTTTATTTTTTAAACAGTCGCTAGTGTGATTTTTTTTTATATATTCTGAAAATACAATAAATATCTGGTAAAAAAATGTATATCAAAAGTATTATATCTATACTATTTTTTTTTACTTTGATTTTGCCTTTGGTCAGCATGCGTGATACAGATGTTGTACCACGAGCTATGGGATGCGGCAGGGAAACTTATTTGAAATTTTGTAACGTTGTGGCGGGGGCGCTCTCTGGGTCTGCCCCCGGGTGGCTCCCCGCCCCCGCGTGTTTGTCGGGATGGCAGCACTAACGCACGGGTTTATTCTTTTATCGGGCCGTGATGTTGCTGGACGAAAGGATGGGAATAAACGGACGTCGAATATAAATATTTTCTTTTCTAAATAACTATGTATTCTACACGAGAGAGAGAGAAATCTGGCTGCAGGAAGGATGTCCTCCCGCAGCCAAGGCTAACCGACAACTTTCCCAACTGCTGCCTCCTGCGCGTCACTACCCAACCAGCAACGGTGCACGCGCAAGAAGCGATCGGTCGTTATGCAGGTGTAATGTCTCCGCAGGGCCACAAAAGATGGTGCTGTTAAAATAACATATTGCACCTGAAGAGAGATGGAAGATGTTGCTGTTAACAGCGCTACTATGTGGAGATGGTAAATCACCCACGCTACACAAACCCTGAAGCAACAATTATTCCAAGAAAGATGGAATGGCTTTCATTCGAAAGAACAAAATCTAAAGTTTTTTGTCATATAGGTTTTTATTTAATAATTCAAGGTTTGGATTAGCTGAGATTACACTGGTATGTAAACGGTTGTCATACTGGATTAAAATGGTAAAAAAGTATTTAAGGAACATAATGGTTTTTATCCTGAAAAAATAGCTTCTTATACTGCCAAAAACGCTGTAAAAGAAATGCTATATGCAATTAAAGCTAAGTGCAAATTTTACATTAAGAATGGGATTGCTTTAAGAAAGGCAACAATTTCCCAAGCTTTAAATATGCACCAATTTCAATTCTTCTGCGAAATGTAACAATCCATTTATCTATCTTTCATCTAATTTTTCATGAATTAAACGCCTTCATTTATGCGATTTTATATCCTGGAATCGATCCCATGTGTACGCTTAAAAGCCCCATTAAATTGAATACCTGTATGTTACAAATAATTACTTCAGTCTGGCGATGGAACTATTTGAACCCTCCTCATATATTCTGATTAAATTTTAGTCATTTATGATTCAATGGCTTTCATTTGATTTGAATACATTTATCAGATGCGAATTATCCACCCACGAGTACTGTGTATCGGAAATTAATTTACGCTAGGGTTAAAACAGCAGGTATATCAGTCATTGTGCTTTCTGTTTTGGATTTCATTGTCGGTAAGCCGAACATAAATGTATGGATTTATGATTCACTCTTACGCTAGCGAAATATTGAACGAAGGCTGCATGAGAGTTTGTAATTACGTTGTTCGAAGCTATAGATGGGGGATTAATTGAATTCATTTAGTAGATATTTAGTGAAATTTCGGAAGCACTGACCGGTGGGTGGACGTCCATTTTGGTTGTGGCCCTCTTCGAAGGGTCGAGTGTCAGTCAGGATGATTGAGGAGGGCGGAGGGCCGACCAAGTGAGCGAGTGTGTCGGCAGAGAGTTCGGGGAATCCTCCTGGAACGACCAAATTGCTTTTCAATTAACACTACTTTGTTGTCAACCTCGACAATAATTTAGTTAGGCTCCCTAACAACGAAAACCTCCATTCGAAATATTTTTTCGTCGCGCTGGAAAGACCAACTCTGGACGATGTCCGCAATAAAGCGATTGATTGGGCATTCAATTGCTCGTCGATTGAATTACAACATGAAAAACAAACTTAACATATTAACTTATTCAGAACAACATGGGGGCCTTCCTTTCATCCAAGCTGTATGTTGATCCCGTTATTCGAGACCATGCCAGCTAGGGAATCCAATCCCGGGATCCGGGACAGTTTTAGGTGCTCATGAATCCCGGGATTAGTAAAGGTAATCCCGAAAAATTCCGGATTGAAATTTTTATCTAACAGAAAACGTACATCTCACCAGCGCGATAAAGACTACTAAATCGAGACATTCCTGCCGAAACCTGGACGCTTGGAAACAGTGGCGTAACTGTTAGTTGAAATAGTATATACAGTACATATATATTTTACAAATTGTTATATTAACCTTTCCCTACCGGTGATGTATTTACTACACCTCGACTCTAATAATAAGAATATCGATATGAAATATAATAGATACGGGGTTCAGAGTTTTTGTATTCCGCCGTAATATAATTACGAATAATATCGAAGTAATATAGTATATAAGTATTTATCTGCAGCGACGGAAATAAATAATTTGTCGGGAGATCGGAAATTTTGCGATTTTTATTCCGTGTCTCAGCAGAAAGGAATTTTATCAGTCACATTGATTGTGTTATGCGAAAATAGGGGCTCTTTTAAATTATAAAAAAGGATGCCCTAAAGTTATTGGAAGTGGCCATAAGGTTTTCGTGTCCAACCAGTCCGAATTTCAGACCACTGACAAATCGAAAAACATTTTTGGTTACATTATGTAATTTGATTCTGTTATTTTTTTATTCCGATCATATGAATCCCTATTTTTTCCACCCCCATACATTGATGTGAAAATCGAGATTTTAGTATGTAGTAAATGTCAAAAGTATCATCGAGCCACTGACAGATAATCTTTGAACCCTTTTCCGCTACACATTATTCCATTTTCCGTTGATGTTATTGGTTAAAAACTTTCTAAAACTCCTCTTGCGAGGGCACTTTTAAGATGTTTAAGATTTATATTAGTTTAAATTAAAAAGATTTATATTAAAAAGAGAACTTTAATGGTATGATGTTGTAACATCTATCGGGTCCGTTCTTCTATCGGGCTGTGATGTTGCTGGACGAATGGATGGGAATATATGGGCGTCGAATATAAATATTCTCTTCTCTAAATAACTATATATTCTACACGAGAGAGAGAAATCTGGCTGCAGGAAGGATGTCCTCCCGCAGCCAAGGCTAACCGACAACTCTCCCAACTGTCGCCTCCTGCGCGTCACTACCCAACCAGCAACAGTGCACGCGCAAGAAGCGATCTGTCGGTATGCAGGTGCAATGTACCATAGGGCCACAAGAGATGGCGCTGTTAAAATAACACATTGTACCTGAAAAGAGACGGAAGATGACGCTGTTAATAGCGCTACTACGTGGGGAATATCGTCGAAAAAAATTAGATCATGCCATAGTAATATTATGATGCATGCTGTTGTCTCGTCATCTTTCAAATCTTCTTCATGCTAATAAAATAAACGCCAGCTGGATTCCAATAAATTAATTCTCACTTTTTGGGTGCTTGCTTTGTCAACTGAACTACACGACTTTCTTTTAGCCGTGTCAAATTTAACAACACATTACTTCAAAATATCAATTTTCAAAGTGCCACTTTGCCGAGACGATGCCATAAATACAGCAATGTTTCAAGTACAAAAATAACCCTAAATTTATTCAAAACTCATCTCATAAATTTGGCTGTTCTTTTGCGAGCTTCCAAACGTAGACATTTAAAAAGATCTCAAGCATTCGAGCAGTATTTTTAGACTGGCGTGGGATTTCAAAAAAAGTGACATCAATGAGATTGGAGTGAATATTTTTAACAAAATGTTTCATTTTCATAATGGTTTTTGTAGACACTTTAACATTCATACATTTTTAATATACGATTTTCTTTAATAAAAATATTTTCTATAAGCGCTCCGCTTTCTTCGCTTATTCTCGAAATAGCGAAAATTTGCATATTTTATTATTTTATATAATATTTGTGATTATATAATGTGTTTTTAAGAAAGAAGTAAATCTGTTTATACTTACACCGGCCACCTCCCGCAGCAACTAACTGATCCGCGTACAAATTTCCCCCTTTTTCATATGTACAAAATAACTGTTGTATTATCTTAAATGAGCCATTTCTAATCACCAGTTCCAATGCTTACAAAGCTTTTGTGGGATTTAAACCCAAATAAAAATGCCCTACAAATAAAATAATTTACAAAGATGTTTCCGTCACTGTGTCCGGACACAAACTGAGCTCAAACGTAAGGTCTCATAATACGCGAATACTTTTCGATACCCCTAATATTTACATACGTTTTTATATTCGGTCGCATTAAATAATATTCAGATTCGATTCGTCCTCAATTCGACCTTAATAATCTCTGCGAAATTTTGACGTCTGCAAACTTTAATTAGGCCTCTAATAATACTGTAATTGCGAAGCATCCAATCGTCTCACCTCATCGCGCCGAAAAAAGTCCCATTAGCGGGGAATTTATTCCCCAAAAATGATTATAAATTAACCGAATTGAAAGAAATTTTCTCGCGGCAAGGAATCCGGAATAATTGAAGCAACGCTTCCAGAAAATGATAACGAGCGAGCATTTAAAATGGTTGTGGCTCTTTTGAAGGCAGGTCTCGTTCGCGTCTAATGACACTGATCTGCATCATAATGAATTTTCCGGACTATCCGGTTTACGACCGGCTTAATGAATATTAAAACCTCTCTTCGAGCGCCCAACCCCACCCACCCTAATCAGCCTGAAAAGGAAAATCCTATTTAAGGCGGAGTGCATTTCCCACGAAAAAAATCTCCACAAAAGCGTGCACCAACTGTGCATATCGCTAAACTCGGCCTGGGTATCCAATTAAGAAGAAGCAGAAAAAAGAGGAAAAAATCTGCGGATTAACCGAACTATCTTTGGAAGACAAGACAATCGATTAATACGAGGATGATTCAAATATTAGGGTGTCCCATAAGTTTTTTTCGTTTTCATATTAAGATAAAAATAAACAATAATTTGTATTACATCAAAATTTAGATTGTCTAGTTGGGAGCAATATTTTGTTGAATTGATCGTTTCACCTTGCTGAAGTAGCTCATAATAAACTACCCCCTTCCAGTCCCACCAAATGCATAGCAAAACTTTTTTTTGGATGTAGGCCAGGTTTAGCTACAGTTAAAGCTTCTGTACCCTTGATCCAAGACCGTTCACGTTGGATATTCTCATAGAGTATCCAACTTTCATCTCCAGTGATAAGTCTCTTCAAAAAAGGTCGGCTATTATATCGTTGGAGAAGAAGATCGCATGTTTAAATACGCTGAAGTTTAATTGAGTCAGTCAGTTCATGAGGAAGCCACACATCTGAACGATTTATGTAGCCCAATTTTATCAGATGATTATGGACGGATGTTCGTGGAATTTCTAACTTGTTAGCTATTTTGCGAACAGTATATCGCGGGTTTTCTTCAACCATGGCTATGATTAGATCTTCTGTTCATTTGCGAAAGAAACTTATGGTACAACCTAATATATAGTTCCCTGCTTACAAATATATTTATTCCATCTGATAGGAATCTTCTTGATCTTGTCGCTGAAGAAAGAAGGCGGCTGCTCTGAAAACCAGTTGCGCACGTATTGTTCAACCGCAGCGTTGTCTTGAAATTGTTGCCATATTAATGCCTCTATAAATATATGGTAATCACATGGTGCCATATCTGGATTGTAATGTGGGTGCTCTCAGTATAATTGGGCAAGTTCGAAGAATAGCGCGTATCGATTTTCTTCGTCTTTAGTTACGATAAGCACCTTTAGTTTCTTATAACAGCTAGTAGTAGCATTTAATGTTTATAAATCATTCAATAAAGTACCTTTCGATACCCAAAATACCGTAGCTATCACTTTTTAGCAGACTGTTTCTCGATTTTCAGGCCTACATGAAACCTTAGAACCCAATAAAACACTTGGCACTATGTGTCAATCAATGTGACTGATAAAATTCCTTTCTGCTGAGACACAGACTAAAACTTGCATAATTCCCGATTTCCCGACAAATTATTTATTTCCGTCGCTGCAGATGAATACTTATATACTATAATACTTTGATGTGATTCGTAATTATATTACGGAGAAATACAAAAATTCTGAACCCCGTATCTGTTATATTTCATATAGATATTCACATTATTAGAGTCGAGGTGTAGTAAATACATCACCGCTAGGGAAAGTTTAATATAACAATTTTAAAAACATATATGTACTCTATATATGTATACATAGATTTAGTAGCCTTCATCCTTCTTGTTAGTATATTTATGTCCATGTTGAACATATTAATGAAATATTGACGCAGATCACACCAATGGGCAGTATTAATTGTTATTTGCCTATGGATAACAAGCGATATTGCTTGGATTGAAATCAGGCCAATATCGATGGCTTAATCAATTTATATGCAATTAGGCTGTTATTTGAATATTTACATTATCATAGCTGATGGTGTTCTTTAAACACTGACATCTAGATATCATTAAAGGCTCACACAATAATTTCGCTGAATTTATTGTTTTTTTAAATCGATTTTCGTAATTTCCCTTGAATTCGATTATTTATTTAAGGACTTTGAATGAATAGTTTTTTAAATAAGTGGTTTAATTTGCGTCTAGATAACTGCAGACGAAATCCTCTTACAGTTCTATAACGTTGCGGTTTGCTCCATGTGCACTTTGAGGATTTGGATATATAGTGGATATTCGGTATAGCTTACACCTCCCTTTATCATTTGTGGTTTTCTTTGAGAACAATAGCTTCCCGGCATGAATGTAGCCTTGTTAACTAGTCAAAATGAAGAATGTTTAGATTAATGGCTTATATTAAATCAATCGAAAAAAATACAAACCATTGAGAGTATTTAATTCCGAAATTATATTGCATATTCATTCATTCGTTCATCTTTTTGATTGTATATAAAAACATTTTTGCCCCTCCTAGTGATAAGAACCTTTTTAATCCGGGATCCGTTTTAGTGCCACATTAAAATATGCTAGGTCGTAATTTTGGATATGTTAATTTTAGATACACAAAATATTCAAATTCAACACAAATAAATTTCTTGCATGCATAATCCGGCTTTTGGAACCCTTGGCTTGCTGAATTTGCGGAATTAAAATTATTTTCCAAGGGTTTTTGATTAACCTTTCAAAATTTCGCTATTCTGATAAGCTGAATGAATATCCAGAGAAGCAATAAATCGATGCATTATTGAGTTGTGTAACGCATTGGACCTTCAATTATCGTTCTTGACTGTAAAAAATACAAATTAAATGTATTTTACATCCAGTAGTCCCTAAATATTTTAGACATTTTTAAGATAAACCGTTTTTTTTTCAATTTTTAAGTGATTATTTAATAAAACACTATTATTTTTTACCAATGTTTTACTAATATATTATATAGATGCATTATATTTTATAGTTTATAATTAGATAATGTATGGTATCTCTCAAAAAATTGGCCTGAATGAAGACCGGGTTTTTGATACATGTCACACAAATAAAGTTTGTCTCCTTCCTCTCACCTGGAATTTTCCTATTGGAACATACTAGACAATCTTTATGATTCCCCTCCGGACTGGCATAAATGAAACGAGGCTTATTTTCTAGTCGTTGCTCCTTGTCCGTAGTGGATACCCATCCTGGTTTTTTATTTGGGTCTCTAAAATCACCAATGAGGCTCAATAATAATTCCGTACGAAATGTTTTGTGTTTCATCGGCTTCTTTCCTTCTTTTATGGCACATGTGTAAAATGTAGGCATTGATCATGGATACCTTAAAACATCAGAAAAACAACTTTCTCCGCCATTTCAGGGTTTTTTCCGGATGAAACAATTTGATGAAACGTACTGATCCGCTACATCTACACTTTCCATGTTATAATTTACTATCACACTTGATTTCTGCACTTCTTCGTTTCTTCTCCTGGTAACTAATAATGTAATATTGACGATTGCGGGAGATGTATTTGATCGGAAATCTTATTCATCGCTGCTGCTGTATCAAAATCTAAGATAAGGCGGGATTTGATGGTCCGGAATCGTTGCTATAGTTCTTTTTTTATTGTTTATTTAAAACACACTATAAACATTTTCTTCACTTTTTTCACCTATTGCTAATTCTTGCAATTCACTATCCAGTTGATGCATATAATCACTGTCATCACTGCTTTCAAACTCATTTATATTACTGTGTTTTACAATTTTATTTTTGGCATTTTATGTATCCATTAGTTTTGCATAAAAATATAACGAATACACTTGATTTTAAATCTAAGTGGAAAAAAATTTAGAAAAAAAAATGTCGAGTCAGACTCGACATAGGACTCACCGAGATAAAATCGATGTCGAGTCCGACTCGACAGACTTTTTTTATTTGGAAAATGCCATTATTTATCATTTATTATTAAAAATAGGATTTTTTTAAAGCGAATGTATGTCAAACCAATTTCAAAAAAGATTTTTTCGAACAAAATTGAAATTTTATGTAAGTTTGCAAATTGGATTGAAAAGGATGCGTAAGCAAAAATTCAGCCAAACAAATTTGGAGCATGGGAAAGGAACTAGACGCATATAAGAATATTTCACAGTTAAAGGTTCCTTATAAGGGTCGTTGGGTATGCGCTGGAAATACGAATTTCGCTGGTAAATTTCAATTTTCTCCAATTGACCATATAGTATCCGCAGAAAAAAATGTTTACCCCCATAGAGAGAGGCGGCGGAGGCAAAACAATTTTTCCCTCTTTTCATCCCTCCTTTCTACACTTTCCGCCTCGTCCCGCCATACATTCTCCTCTAAACTGTATTCCATAAAGGGTAATGAGGAAATAATTTTCCAGTCGGTCGTTACCGCCACGGTAATAGCTGGTCGCTCAATAAACTTTGCAAAATTATAGTTGGTCTCACCTTAAGCCAGCGAGATAAGAAGTACCATTTTGTTACGAGGCAAAGTTATGGTTCGCAGCCCTCCATCCTCAATTTTACCGGAAGACATTCAGTTTTTTCACCCCCAGAAAAGACACCCTCGCCATTAGCTGCATTATTTAATAAGTCTTCACCGGGGGCGATGAAACCCCAACTTGACCACTTGAGCTCGAATTATGATTGCCACTAGCCATATACATATATATTAATCCTTTCAATGCGCGATGCTTGTATTGTTATCCAAACAAGATGTAAATGTATAATATCCAAGATAATTCATTACTAACTTTTCCATTAAAGTCGATAAATATGAGATTTAATAATTCGACAAACTGCTTTAAAGACAAAGTTAAGAATACCACAAAATGGTTAAATATTTGTAGTTCAATTTATTTTTGGCTCGTTAGCTTATTCATCAAAATGAAATTTTGAAAGTTTTCAAATATTGCGACCTAGTCATATTTGGCTTGATAGAACTTTGCCTTGATTTTACAAATATTAAAAACAACATGAAAGATAAAATTATATTAGATTCTTAATTTTTTATGGAAATAAATGAAGAAGAATTTTAGATAATCATAGATGCAATCAAATGATTCTTAAACACATTCCCGTCGGGTTATGCATATGTGAGCTTTTTAGATAATATCGGTTTAGCCATTATATACTACCCTTACCACTCCAAGTATTTTTTGTTTTTTTCCACCAGCTCCTCGACGAAATTGTAAATTTATTAGGTAAATGTGATTTTTTTTTTACTAAATAAAACGATATTTTATTGTGTACA
The DNA here is from genome assembly GCA_008973525.1 of Stenopsyche tienmushanensis. Classification (NCBI taxonomy): domain Eukaryota; kingdom Metazoa; phylum Arthropoda; class Insecta; order Trichoptera; family Stenopsychidae; genus Stenopsyche; species Stenopsyche tienmushanensis. The sequence goes on from WACJ01000137.1 coordinate 575,828, forward strand.
ATGAAAAAACCTTTTATATAGTATACAATGAAAGAAACCTTGAATATCAATTTTTAAAATCATTTCATCTTTCATTTTTCTGTTAGAGTACACAACACATTCCTTATGTTAACACAAACGGACAACAAATGTTTACGAAACCTCGGCGCGACAGTAACTGTTTTTTTTGTCGTTGCCCGCTAGCACCCCTCGAAATACACCAATTCTTTCTTTAGTTTAAGTCAGGTAGTTATCGCGAAGGGTTCCAACTTTATAAAATGCCTACATAGCTGGTCAAATAGTATCAACTTCAAATGTGCATCTACAAAAAATAACAAAAAAATCACAAAATGCCCAATGTCGAGTGACACTCGACGTTGGAGCTGGTGGATACATCGCATGTCGAGTGACACTCGACATTGGAGTGGAAAAAGTTAAAGACATAAATTTACCAGATAAACTTAGATTTTAAATTGCTCTCTTACTGTTTTTAAATCATATCACTGGAAAATCATGATTTTTCTGCTTTATTAGCATCTTGTTAGCTAATATAAAAGATTTTGCTTTGTTTATAACCATTCTGGAAGAGATTTAAATAAGGGATACACATTTCAATGATCTGCATCATTTTTTGCATTCTTCTGCTTCATTATTTATGTCTTATAATTTTTTTTTTGGGATTAAGTCGGGAGTTGTTTCCTAGCTATCGCTCTCGGGATATTTTGTAATTTATCGTAACGTTGATGAACCACATTAAAACATGAAGTTCCATCAATTTCTAAAACTAAACATAGTTTTCGGTCATTTTGCGTATTGGAAATGTGCTCAATTTTGAAAAAATAGTTTCAATAAAGCCTCTAAAATGAAAAAAATATAAAAAAGTATCGCATTATAATATTTTGGTCGACGTTAATCAAACGACAGCGTAATTTATAAAAATAGCTTCCCGTGCGTAATGTGTTAACGTGCCATAAACTTGTTCTATGTTTTAATTATATTTGTAAAGCGTCATCCATTAGTTACGCCTAGATGATAAAAGTCATTTAATTTTAGTAGAGGGTAGTACAGTTTCAATCATGAAGAAATATTTTTATATTCAAAGGAAAATAATGCTTGGTGTACAATTTGGGCAAATGGAATTATAGCGTGGGCGATTGAATATCTCCACGCAAAAGTGTTGTTAGTCTGAGCAGATTTAATTCTCCAGATTAACAGCGCCATCTCTTGTGGCCCTATGGAGACATTTCTTCTGCATACCGACCGATCGCTACTTAAGTGTGCACCGTTGTCGGTTGGGTAATGACGCGCAGGAGGCGGGAGTCGGGCGAGTCGTCGGTTGGCCTTGACTGTGGGAGGTCGTCCTTCTTGCAGCCAGATCTTTCTCTCTCTCGTGTGGAATAAATAGTTATTTAGAGCAAAGAGTCTTTCTATTCGACGCCCGTATATTCCTATCCATTCGACCAGCAACATCATGGCCCGATAGAAAAACACATCAAGGTGTCACATTTGGATGATCCTTAATATTTCGTTCTTAAAATGAATTTTTAATTTCAATAATTTTTAAAGAGTCCCCTAATGCTGCAATGTACATTTTATAGCGTTAATAAAGATGATTAAATTTTATGTATTCACAAGAATTAAGCCTTTATGATTTCTAATCCGCCGCGACAAAGATTAATATTTTAACACAGATTTGAAGCATTTAAGAGCAAAAAGTAGATAAAACATTAATTCGAGATAATTATTTTATATTTAAAGCTTTTTTGAAGTACAAGAACACCTCCTTGAAAAAGCTCCGTCTCATTACTTAAAAGCATCCCCGTGTTTCCATGCAGCAAACTTCATCTATAAACTTACCGCCCAACCTTCGTATTTTCACGCGATTTTCAATAAAGGTGAGTGGTTTTTTTATTTTGGGAAAAATATTAATTTACCTTCATTATGAGGCACTATTTTGCGCGGCCATAAAACAGTGCTCCATAATTTGTATCCTTAATTAGAGCGGCAACAAGCGGCGCTGCCGCCGACACTTCATTATTGAAAAACGTCCCGGGATACGACGCCGGGACGTACGTCGAAGCAATTTTCCAGCAGTTCGCACTATAATCTATTTAGGAGTAGCCCTCCGAAGGGCTTCCGTCGCTATATTTGTGCGGCTAACGGCTGGTGGTGTTCAAAACTTGGTAATAAAGTTGACCATCGAATTGACTAGGCAAATATTTGCGGCCACATTGTGATCCCGCTTCTGGCCGAGTCTGGAATGGCCGAGGTCCTGCAGGACAAAGTCGTAAATTACCTCAGAGATTGGCCAACCAAACGTTAGATTATGCAATGGATTGCTCCAATTGAATGTTCCACACAGGAATAAATAACTTGATTCCATTTATTAACTTGATGCAAATGGCTTGATATATTAAGTGAATTGCCAATTGTTTAACAATGAATGAATTTATATAATTTTTTCATTTTTATTTACAAAATCTTGAAAAAAAAATTCCTTCATTATTACCAACTATTTCCCACAGGTTTTTGCGTTTTTCAATTCCTCCCAATTCATCCCACGTAGAAGCGCTGTTAACAGCGACATCTTTCGTCTCTCTTGAGTTGCATTGTGTTATTTTAACAGCGCCATCTCGTGTGGCCCTACGGAAACATTGCACCTGTATACCGATGGAGCGCTTCTTGCGCGTGCACCGTTGCCGGTTGGGTAGTGACGCGCAGGAGGCGGGAGTCGGGAGAGTTGTCGGTTAGCCTTGACTGTGGAAGGTCGTTCCTTCTGCAGCCAGATCTCTCTCTTTCTCTCGTATGGAATAAATAGTCGAATTTAAAGTGTCGAATTGAAAGTTGCTTGGGAATTGAAAGTGTCGAATTTCTATTCGACACTTTCTATTCCCAAGCATTCGTCCAGCAACATCATGGTCCGATAGAAGAACGGACCCGTGCACTAGTGCAGCCATCCCGGCAAGCATGTGGAGGCGGGGAACCGCCTGGGGACGCCCCCGCCTCATTATATATTACGCTGTATTTTAAGCTTACGTCGGCTAAAATGTTATCACATGATGTTTTTTTCACTTTTTTTATATATAGGTTAGCTTATGCGGATTTATTGAAACTATTTTTATAAAATTAAACACATTGTTTTGGAAAAAAAAAATCCAGTTTATATTTTAACGTTAAGCTATCTTTTATATACTATCTCATCTATTATTTTTAAAAAATGCTCATTAAACAAATAGTTATTTTTGGGAGTTTGTAAGATATTTTTAAAGATTAAAAAATATTTTGAACTATATATGTTACATTATTTTGTATAAAATACTTATTTGCTTTTTTTAATTCAAAAGCATTACAAAAACTATTGAAGCTTTTCGATATATATACCGGTATTTTCAAAATAAAATAAAATTAAATCTGTTGACTATTTTTAGAAGAGCATTTAATGTGTCAATGTTTTTAACCTTCTTATATTCGTTTAACTATTATTTTATTTTGATTATTTCTCGTTTGGATTCCTAATTTAGAGAGAGATGTTCAAAAATCATGTATTATTTATCTATACATTGAATATGTATTACATTATCAAAGACATTTTTTTGTTAAGTCTTCACATTGGCCGGGGAGTGTAAAATCTATGAGAGTATACTTTTTTCTTATAGAGAGAACCGCTTCCTCCTTTTCGAAAGAATTCCTTTGTATATTGGCACCCGAACCATCAACAAGGTTCCTAATGACCCTCCGTACGGTTTACGCGGCTGAATAAAACGACAGGCGGGGACTATCGCAGCAGCAAAGGCAACGAAATGAGCGTTAGAAAAGTCGGCCAAATCTTAATACAATATACATTTTATTTAATAAAAAAAAAAAAATTAAAGATTTTTCATAATAGGTACAAAAGCGTATGATTAATTACGCTCATAAAATATTTTACGTACATCTGCCGAAATGTTATCTAACTTATAAATAGAGTCGAGAGCAACGAGGCAGAAACTTTGTCGGATTATTTCAAAGTATTAATTATTCAAAACTGTATCATAGTTACAATTCATAAAGGAAACTTTCCCGAGTAGGTTCTGTTTTAAGCACTATTGCAACTCCTATAAATTTAGCAAAAAGAAAACTCCACGAAAGTCTCCTAATTGAGGCGTTCATCATCATTATATCAACCATCTACAATATGGCAAAAAATCGCACATAAAGTTTTAAAATAAATTCGATAAAAATTAACCCCGTTTATTTACGACCTCCCTATAAAACGCCATGTAAAGTCTATTCATTATCGTAGCTGTCGTGCCGCTATTATTCCCTATGGGGTATGTATTAGTACGTAGTCGGAATGAGCCGTTATTTTGAAGGATGTATTAAACCTTCAGGGGATTGATACAGCATTCAATATAAATTAATTAAATTCCCTCCCCTATTAATTATTAAAAAATAGTAATGATAAATAAATTCTGAGTATTGGTAAATTTATTTAATTTGAGAAGTTATAAATTAATTAATTATAATCGCACGGGTCCGTTCTTCTATCGGGCTGTGATGTTGTTGGACGAATGGATGGGAATAGACGGGCATCGAATAGAAAGACTCTCTTCTCTAAATAACTATTTATTCCACGCGATAGAGAGAGATTTAGCTGCAGGAGGGACGACTTCCCGCAGCCAAGGCCAACCGATGACTCACCCAACTCCCGCCTCCTGTGCGTCACTCCCCAACCGGCAACAGCTCCTTAAAAGGTTAACAGCGCTACTACGTGGGGATGATAAATCGTTCACGCTAAAAGACAACGAGTAAAAAAATAGTTTCAAAGTGGGTTGCATCTAAGAAAAGTGATGTTGTGCGTTTTGTGGGATTTTAAAGGAATTGTTCATTTTGAGTTGCTGCCAAATAATTAATTGATTACTTACTAATGTGTATTGTCAACAATTAGAGAGAAACTCGATGAAATTAGTCCAGACTTCATCAATAAATGCAACATCTTGCACCATGAAAATTGCCTTTATTCGTTTTTTGCTACTGAACCGAGTAATTTCTACAACAGGATAATTCAAAACTGTATCATGGACAATGATAAAACTATCGTCGATTTATTATAAAGATGCGAGATTAGTGTATTTGAGCATTCGCAGATCCTCTTTTTGGAATTGCCATACGCAATACGTTGTTTTAGTATCTCCTAAGAAAAAAAAATGCCGGAATTTTATTGCATCTCCTTCGTTTTTCAGCTGAAACACAATCTCTCTAAAGCTATTTAATCCGCGGACTTTTCCTCCGCGATCCGGGCAGAGCTCTTGGTATTCCATTATTGTAATGGAAAATGGAGTTAACAATCAGCCCCTTGCTCTTGTTATCCAATAACGTTTTTACTGCTAGCGGCAAGGAATGAGGCTTGGCCGGCCTCCAAAGGCAGGCCGAGATATTCGAGATGCCTTTTCAGTACTACCTGCTTGCTCAGTTCAATTGTTTCCTCCCCCCTTTTGGGGTGGTGGAATACAAGACAGCGTTCTTATATAGTATGCGATCATGATAAAAGGACATTTGGGTGACCCACATCTTACATCCATCAACGACATATATGCAAGCCACAAATGTTGGATTGCAATTATGCCATTAGTACATACAGGATGCGTCAGCTTTTCGAGGGCAAAATTTGGCTTTTAAGAAATATTATGGACTCTTTTTATATCCTGGCATCGAGAGTATGCTCGTTGAACTCCCTCTTAACGACGACCTAAATGTAATTATCCAGAAAGCCAATTTATGAATTGTGTAGGTTGCGTGAGTATAATAAAGCCTTGTTAAAACAAGTACGATTTATTTTGAAACCGTTTCTCTATCTTGAAATTAATGGGAATAAGTGGGAAGCAAAATGCTCCTTTCAATATTCAATTGCTTTTATATTACGGGAGGCAGCGACCGAAATTTTGCACACATTTCTACAAAGTTAATTTTTGTTTCAGTCAGTGTTTACACAATGTAAATCAGGAATGTTACAGTCTGCTAAGTTTCGTTACGTTAATTATTCTTACATAATGTCGTTTACTTTTAATACAAAGTGGCTAGCGCACCGCTGCTTCCCGTCATTTTTATGGACCTGACACCATTTTTTTGTAGTCTTTGGTTATTCGATGATAATGTGATGATTATGCTATATATTAGATCTTTTAACGTATAGCCCTGTATATTAACATTTGTACCAATTGGTATTAGCTTCGATCTATACAAAATATTTTAATCAAATATAAGATCTTTCATATGTTATACACACGCACAAGGACCATATTTCTGGTGTCTTTAATTAATTGCATCCTTAATATTAATTTCACTATACTTCATCTTATCGAATCTCCCACATTTCTCCTGGGAAATGAACTACGTGAACATCAACAATATTAAGAACGTGCTCTACGATCTGAATATATCTCAGATGAGCGATTCGTTCCAAATCTCGTTTGTATACTAATTGGGCTGGAACCGTCGCTTTTTACGACAGCAGCCCGCTCTTATGAATTGCATATTGGATGGTGTAATCGTGTGTTATTTGCATTTTTAAAACGTCATTCGACGTTGGAAGCTTTTTCTATACAAGTTCAAATGCGCGCGCATGCAAATATCTTATCCGATATCTCTGGCTGATGAATACAAATTTAAGCATGTGCGTTTCATTGTAAATTTGATGGTTGGATTGTTTTAAAAATCATGATGAAAATAACAAGGGTTCATATTTTCAACAAAGAAAGACTTTAGAGAATATGATGGTGGAAAAAAAGGGGAAAATATTTTCAGCTTTGGATATTCAAATTTGCTGTGACGTGTCAAATTTGCCCACGTTTTCAGCTTTTGAATATTTAACGCAAATGTCTCAGCTGAAATACGCTGGAATATATTGGGGGATACGTTTTTTGCTCTTAATTTATCGTCTAAGATTATATTAATATATATGAATGTAGATCGTGGCTTTGAATCAATGAAGATAAAAATATTAGATTTTTTTGCCTCAAAGTATTCAACTATGGAATCTTGTTGGAAGGCTCAAGTAGATTTTCATGGATATAAATAGGGAATCTGTGTGGGATGCCATACACCCCTCAGAGCGACAGTTTCCGGGAAAGCCTGCGGGAAAATCACCTTTATTTTCGTGGCGTATTATTTTTTTGAGGATCCACGACCGAAGAGGTGGCGGAAAGGTTTTAAGATTTTCATCCGTGAAAATTCACAAGCCGCGCGGAAAACCCACGCCAAAAAAAATTGAAAGATCTCAATCAGACGATTGATCTTATTTGCCATCGACTATCAGCATCTTGTAGCATTTATGTATAATTAATTATCGTGCGGGTCGATGAATGGATGCAAATATGTGCCGGTCGGAAGGGACACAAAGCAAACCACCCCGGGCGGGGGAGCATTTCAGTTGAATCCTCGGTAAGTTTCCTGTAGGAAAAAAAACGCTCTATTCTTTCTTCTTATTTCCTACATTCCTTTGGGGATAGAAATATTTGCTGACGGAAAAATTCGCAAAAAATGTAACATACAACCCTTCTATATACAGAGCACATACCGCAACTTTGGCCCGTCTCAACTTGCAAAAGGGCATCTGTTGTCTACGCAAAAACGCGACTAAAATATTAATGAAACCTATGCAAAAAATATTGAAGATTTATACATTTGAGCCCTGAAGTTCGAAGGTCCGTATTTTCAACTGAAAAATTCGTAACCTCTACACTTGTCTTCTGAAATATTCGACAAGACAATTGGCGCCCTACGTACATAACTTTCATTCATTCATCCATTCAAATAACTATTTTTTCAATGCTCATATAAACTTATTTATAATGCATTTAAACATATTTTGAATAAATGAATTTAGATGGTTCGCCAAATGAAGTGTTACCAATTTGTTATGGATTGATTCTAATGATAATGTAACGTGGGCGATTTATCATCCCCACGTAGTAGCGCTGTTAACAGCGACATCTTCCATCTCTCTTTAGGTGCAATGTATTATTTTAAAAGCGCCATCTCTTGTGGCCCTGCGGCGACAATGCACTTGCATACCGACCGATCGTTTCTTACGCGTGCACCGTTGCCGGTTGGGTAGTGACGCGCAGGAGGCGGGAGTCAGGAGAGCCATCGGTTGGCCTTGGCTGCGGAAGGTTGTCCTTCTCGCAGCCAGATCTTTCTCTCGTGCCCTAGATGCGAGAGTATTTTTGTTCGATGCTTGTCCACCCTCATTCATCCGTCCGGCTATACATGATCCGATAGAAGAACGGATCCGTGCGTTAGAGTGGTCATCCCAACGAGCACGTGGGAGCGGGGAGCTGCCCGGGAACTCTGTCCCCAAGAGTGCCCCCGTTCCAACGTAACAGAACCTACGTAACAACGTAGCTTTGGCTGCTGGAACTTGTCTCTCCTGCAGCCAGATCTCTCTCTCTTTCTCGTGTGGAATAAATAATTATTTAAAAAAGAGCCGTATTGTATTTTCAATACAAGGTGGCCACAGTTTCAGTAGACGAGACTAAAATAATAGCGGGGGAATATCGTCTTAACTCTCACAGCCTCTCAGGCTGACGTCGGTATCCTCGTGGCGAGATTTCCCACAGCCAAGACTATTGCATTATTCGTAATGTCAGCGAGAAGAAATCAATAAGGAGCGAATTTCAAAGATCAGATCTTCACGACTAAGTTTATTTTACACTTTGGAGCGGCGGCGGTTACGAGGCGTAGACGGTTCTTTCGAGGGACTTCAGACCGAACCAAATGTCATCATTTTGGTGGCATGTGTAACCTACGTCCGGTGGCGTTAATAGACTAGTTTAGTCAATTTTTATGAAAAATAATTTTCTTTAGAATAAAATCGGAAAATTAAAAGGCTTTCACGGTAAACCCAACTTTTCCACGTTACATTATAATATTTATTATTGGAATTCATCCTAGAAATTTAATATAAATTAGCGAGATTTGAGCAAACAAAGCATGGCTATTAAATAACGAGATTGCTCAAGTATCTTAATTCTAATGATGAAACCTGTATTTAAATATACTCCCCTTCTGTATTTATACGTTCTGTAAATTGTAAAATATCTTTCATCAACAGATTTGATTAACTATTAAAGCCCAGTCTCGTTATTTAATAGCCATATCTCTTTTGGCTTATCTTTTAAATTAATTGATCGTTGCTATGACTTTGAGTTTAAGATGTTTTAGTATTTGCTTGGCCTGCAGTATATGAAATCCTTTACAGATTAGTTAAACTCCATGGTTGGTCCAACCGTTTGGGATATTATACTAATTTAAATGAATAGGCGTATCTTAATTCTCAATTAGGTTCTTATCGCAGTCCATCTTTGTTGTTGAATAATATTGTAGTTAACTTTCGTCGCTCTTTATTTCAATTTACGCCACTGATAATTTACTCGCCGCTCGGTTCTGGGGTCATCAAAATGACGGGCGAAAAGGGATGTGTTTTCCCTTAGCAATCTTGTTTTGAGTTTTCCACTCCGAACCTACAATTTTCTGTTGCGTAATTTTCAGCTTCCTGAAATAGAATAAACGGACCGTACTTTGTGATCTGCAAATAAAAATCCTCCCCCAACCCCGACCATTCGTATTGGATTCCTTCAATAAAAATAAATAAGCGTATCCCCAATTAGAATTAAGACTGGAAGACACACTGTTTAAAAACATACAAGATGAGCTGTTTAAATTCATTATTTTGCTGAGAGGCAAAAGCTTCGCTTTGTATTCATAATATTGAAATTGCAATTAGTTACTGCGTTGCACTCTCAGCGTAATTATTACAGAGTGCAACATCCAAGTTGCTTTAATTAAGGGATTTTACTGTAGCGTATTAATGCAAAGTAGCTCATATATTTGGTTTTAATTTTATTCAAATTGTAGTCCTTGAGGAGAATGCATCCAGATATACGTTTTGCACGCCAGAAACTCGATTTCGGCGTCTTTATTTGAAATAAAACATTTTAGCCCATGCCACAAATCTCTCTGCAAACCTTTTGTAGTAAATCTGTCGTTATAAATCTTTTGTAGCAATTTTAGCTCTGGGATATTTTCAAACTCATGGAAAAGTTACCCGGAGAAAATTTACAGCGTCTTATTCAAATGCGAAAAATTCCAAATCAGCACAATTGAGATGTATAATAAATAATGGAGATTTTGTCACAAAATCGATTTTACAACATCAATAGAGCTCGTTCAGTAATAACGTGTGTGATATATTTAATGTGTTGCTTAAAAAAAATCTGAGATTGAGTCGTAGGATTATCAATATGTTTTAGTGAATTTAACACTAGATCACTAATCATTAGTCTCACAGACTACAGACTCGAAACGCATATTTATTTGGGTAAAACAATCGGAAAAACTTAGTTTTAAGTTTAAAAAAAAAAAATAGATATCAATAATAATGAATGAAACAATGACTACTTTCTAACAACAAGAACCATAGTCATCCGCTAATTGTTAACACTTTACAGTCCGGACGATTTCGCAAAAAATTCACGAAACTCGTATCTAATATAGGGTGAATTCGGATCAGCGGCGGTTACGAGGCGTAGACGGCGCTTCCGAGGGACTCCAGAACGAACCCCAAATAGCCCATGTGAATTCCACATCCGAATTGACTAAACTAGCTCTCCTCCCGGGCCTCTTTTATACTTGTATCTGAGCTTCCCATTATTTTTACAAACTGAGAAATGTCGTTTCCATCATCGCATCTACTGCGGGATGTTTCGATTCTTCGAGAATCATGATCCGGTCGAAGGCACGTGTAATGTGTCCAGTGGTGTTGTTAGCCGAGTTTGGTCATTTTTTATGAAAAACTATTTTCTTTAGAATAAAATCGGAAATAGTATTTAGAAATAAATATTCGACCGATCCATAGAAAAAAACTAATATCTATATCAAATTCGTACGACATTTTCTTTAAGGGGTCATCACATTGACGGCTCAAAATATAGGCAATTTTTTTTCTCAGTAAATACGCCATATAATTAAATGAATCATTTTGAGATTTATTATGGCACTCTTATATAATGCTAAAAAAATAAATTCGTAATTTAAAACAATATATATCATATCGTTTTTAAAGCATCAAAATGACAAAACATCAAAAAAGATGCAAATCCATGGTGTGGAACAATTTTTTCATTCAGGCTTATTTGAAACAAAAAATCAAAAAGATTCTCAGTTTGTAAGCTTGTCAATATCGCAGTATCGTTAATGATTTTTTTTAAATTTAAAAGTAATAAAATGGCGCTGGTTTGAAAAAAAGTTTGGAAAAAAAACACTTTTTTTGGGGGATTTTTTAATATAAAACATTAGATAAAATAAAAATTTTGACCTGGTTTTGCGAACTGCAATAGCCATATATATTTAAAATAAGCTCGTAAAATTTCAGTCCAATCGGCGACATGGTTTTTCAAAATTTTTTCCACACCATATGCAAAAATATCGTTTCGTAAAAAAAGCGTTTAAAGTTTTAAGTATTAATTTTGTTTTGAAAAGGGAAATATACTACTAATCACCGATTCCAGTTTTATAAAAAAATCTTCAGCTACCTCAGCTTCTTATTTTTTGGCTGATTTGGTATATCTGTGAACTGTTCTAGCTTATTTAGAAGATTTGGAGCTTTGGTTGTTGGCAAGCCGTATATAATACGTTCTTAGTAGCGCGTCTCCATGAATCGCAATGCATCTTTTTATCAATTATTTTTAAAATAGCAACCCAAATAGCATTTCTCAATTTTTTTATTGAACGAAGATGTAGGCGGATAGCTAAGTCATAATAATTAGATCTTTTTTAAATAATTTATTAGCAAGCTGTTCGGTTTTCGAAGCACTTCATACAGAGTTCTTTCTTTTTTTTGCTCTTGCTTTCCACTTGCTCATTCGCCTTTTTAAAACTGTTAACTAACATTTTTTTTGACTTTATTTGCTCCTTACTAGAACAAAGATAAGAAAGGCCTCCAATAGGAACCTCTGGCCTATAAACAAAAGCAGGTAGAGGTCTCAGAACCAGTGGGGTTCAATCTGGATGGAGTGATTGTTTCGAGCGCATTACGCGAATTAGCTGTAAAACATTGAAATAATCCGAATTTTTTCACCAAAATTATAGACGACTTTCTTAGGAACATGTCCTTTCGAAAAATGAGATAAAAAATGAGATAAAGTGAGATGATCCCTTAAGCTAAAGTTACGTCATTTTCAACGCGCGTTAACGTGGGCACGGACTTTTAACGTTAGAATCCATTATAAAGACGCTTATGTACTTTTAACTTAATAATAATTTCAGGTAAAGTATTTATATGGACTTGCGTCATGATTTTCAAAGACATAATCTTTTCTTTCCAACTGACTGTTAAAACGTTACGTCAGCCTTTAATTGCGGAATCATCAAATCGTGCATCCGATTGATGAGCTAGTCGACATCAAACGCTTATGACCTACATGTTTAGGCTCTTTGCTTGCTATGTAACACTTGAATAAATTCTTGCACCAAAGCAAATTATAGTGATTGCTTACCGCAGCCGAAGAACCAGCAGCTGAGGTGTCCGAGTGGTTAAGGAGTTGGACTTGAAATCCAATGGGTTATACCCGCGCAGGTTCGAATCCTGTCCTCAGCGGATTTATTTTATTTTTTATTTTTTTAAAACTGTATCAATACGCATATGTGCAAATAAAATATTTCACAACGCCCATATTTGTGTGAATTTTATATGACGGATCAAAAATATTTTATGGCACATCAGCATACGAAAGAGGAGATTTCCCATAATTTGCACCCAGTCTTAATAATATAATCTGGGTTGAATAATTAAGGCTGGATAAGATTGGATTTTGGTATATAAATTTCGGAGTGGATTTTAAGGCAGTCTCTACTTATGAGCGATTGAATAAATGCAAATTTTACCTCAAGTCGTTCAATTTTCTTCGGCTTATGGAAAACATTTTCTATCGGCTCCTTAGCATAGATATTCCTGGTAGACGAGAGCTGAATATCTACCGGATATTGAATTTTTCTTGGGAGTTTTCGTTGGGGTGGACCAATTATTTTTAATAAGACTACTTCCTGTGAAATGCCTCTATTTTTATGAAGTAGTTTATTTTATTTGTGTGCTTTTTTGCCTACACAGTATGATGATAGCAATCATATTAGCTGCTAATTGGTTTTCTTTGTGTTCAAAAACATATCATCAAATATGAGGAATCATTATATTACTGCCATATATGATATAACGATAATATAACACTGCTTTTCTATCGTCCATTTTGTTTAAATTCTTATGAAACTAAGATACCCACGCCACTGGAAATCTTACACGTGCCGACTACCGGATGATGATTTCAGAAAAATCGAAGCGTTATTTGATGGATGTGATGACCAGAAACGTTCGGAACCAGTTAAGTCTTGGGATCCGACCACTAGTCTTGGCCGCGAGAAGGCTTCTACGATCTCGCAACCACGGTTTTTATTTTGATTGACTGATAAAGACCTGAAGCCAACATGTATCTATTTGTCATTGAATTGTCCATCATTAAGATCATTTGATAAGGTAGTGTCTTATTCTTATCAAATTAATTACGGAATAATTATATGATTAGTTGATTTCTAATGTGAAAAAATGTGAAAACTATTTTATCACGATTTAAAATAATACCCAATAAAATGAGCTTATAATGATCAGTTAACACTCCTATAGCGTTCATTTATATAGAGTTTTTTCTTATAGCGTTTTCAGCGTCTTTTACATAAACAACGTGCAAAACACGCAAAATCAATGCCACCGCGCGCTTGTTAGTCACAAATTTTGTATGGGTGCTCTCTATAGCATTTTGTTTCTATAGCGTGGTCTCGACGCTATACAAGGGTTGATTGTACACTTAAACCTTTTTTTGTGCGGAAGATGCGTTCCCCGGAAAATCGCACAAAAAGACATCGCTTACATAGGAAAGGCGAAGATGCGTTTCATGGATTTGAAAAACCGCATAACTTTGAAACAGCTATATAAAATATATCCAAAATCGCATAAAAAAAGTTAATAAAAAAAACTTGATAATTTTTTTTGCAATTTTTTCTGCAATTTTTTCAAAATTTCAGTTAATGTTGATAATTTATTTCTTATTTTATCCAAAATATCTCGATACGTACTCTTTATGAAAATAAAAATCGCTTTATAAAAACTGCATAACTTCGAAATCGCACAAAAAAAAGTCGCACAAAAAGAGGTTTGAGTGTATTTATATTTGCAAAAGAAGCATGCATCAATGTGCACGCAAGATTGGCATTACTTTCCAGCTTGGTGTATTTGAATTTATGTATTTGTTAAATACATTATAAATATGTAGATCTTGGATATCCCTGTTTTATGTGATAAGAATAAATATCCCAGTTGTGTGCCTTAGTAAAGAGCTCAAGGCAAGAAAACAATTTTGAAATTCGCATTGTACTTTCAGTAACTTAATTTCGTCCCCAATTTTCTTTCATTAGAAGTTTTTTCACAGAATTTTTTATCGCCACGAAATCTTCCTGGAAAATTCTTGCGGGAAAACGTTAAGATGTTTATAATGATATCGATGAGTCCGTCGAAAAATTTCTTAATAGGCAGTCGTCTCAAAGTTTCAAGTTTCCATTTTCGTATCGCTCGTTATGAAAGTCTGCCATTTTTATTATTAAAATGGGAGGGGGGGGGGGGTGAATTTTTTTTGTATAAATATTACACGGCCGCATCCTCAAGTGGTTTCCATTAAAAGTTTCCCGGGAACCGTTTTCCATATTGGGGGCCTTAATCCGGGCGCGGGCTCCCAATTATCGGGGACGTTAATCCGATGAAATCTTATTCGGAAAATGACTTTCCCAACTTTGATCGTTTTAGAATGTGTAACACGTCATATGTTCGTTTTAATCGGTTCATTACTTCGTTATCGGCGGCTCGAGTAACGCTGAAAGCTCCTATTTGAGCTCATTTATAATACATCGGGTGAAAATCTTGCACACAATGATTAACTTTAAGGTATGAAATTCATTAATCTGACGCACGAATGAATGGGAATAGACGGGCATCGAATAGAAAAACGCTCTTCTCTAAATAAGTATTCATTCCACACGAAAGAGAGAGAGAGAAATCTGGCTGCAGGAGGGACGACTTCCCGCACCCAAGGCTAACCGACTACTCGCCCGACTCTCGCCTCTTGTGCGTCACTACCCAACCGACAACGGCGCACGCACAAGAAGCGATCGGTCGGTATGCAGGTGCAGGACCACAAGAGATGGCTTGGTTGTTCAGAGAAGTGCATAAGAAGTGGGAGAGTACCAGTGATTTCTGACGAACTTGAGCAAAAAAAATAAAGAACAAGCGCAAAATAATCGCCGTGTGACGCTTGACGACTTTACGAAGAATTTCCTGACATTTCTCTGAGTATCCTTGGTGATTTTGTGTCGGAAAAACTTGGTTATAAGAAGTTGTGTGCGAGATGGGTGCCCAGAATGTTCACACCGGAGCACCATCAAAATTGCCGCGAGTGATTTTTTGGATTGTTTTGTACAGAAAGGATAAGCTTTTCTGGATTCTATCATGACGGATAATAAGTGGGTGTATCACTACACACCAGAAATCAAAAAACAATCCAAAAAACACTAGCGGCGAATTTCTTTGTAAACGTAGCTTAATTCAACCACTACACCATTAGCTTGCCAATATTATTACATACTAGTGATTACTCGGCATATGTTGCAATGCCAAATTTAAAGAAGGAAAGTATTTGTCTTTTAATTCTGTTTATTGGAGTACCTTCATATATTTTTGATTATGATAAAAAAACTGGTATACGATCGCGCTTAGTTATTATTTGAGAGGTAAATTAAGAATTCAAATGTATTTCTTTTCGAGTCTCCTGCCGGACGCGTGGACGCGGAATGACTGCCGGCGCCTAGGTGATGCTTTTTGCAAACATTCTTCGTCTAGTACTGTCAATGCGTGATGTTGGGTTATCGATTGCCGTCGCTTTATTAGAGATTATTTGCACTTCAATTTTTAATAAATTTGGTAGCCAAGCTAATTTTTTACTATGCTTGTGTTATTCCCGCAAGTGTAAACAATAAGTTGACAAAGTTTTATTACAATCAGATGAACGGTAAGGCAGTACATTAAATACGGACAAACAAACATTGATTTTTATATATTAGATTATACAAAAACAGCCAACGAATAAATCCACTTTATCAATACTTAGTCAAAATATTCGCTCGATCATCATTAATAAGTACGACTGAATAAAACATAAAAGTAAAAATCATTGACGATCACTTTGATTGAAATCATGACCTGTACTGGTCGGCATTTTCTCATGACCACTTGCTGCTCCCAAATATTGTTATTTTTCATCGTCAAGCAAACATGCTTATTTTCTATGTGGACTAACCGACTGGATCGTAAATATTTATTCATTCGAGAAGACAATGCTTGGAAAGGCTCTGTTTGCGTGCAAGTATATCAATATATTTCAAGCCGTACTTTTATCTGTGCAAGATCAATAGTCTATCTGAACTGGTTTTGTACGTTCGGAACAAAATATTTTTTGTGACGATTTAATCAGTCGATGGTGCAAAATATTGGTTTGCCAGCAGAAGCTAATGGGATATAATTAGGGATTCGGTTCACGGCTCCCGTTCGACTCTCGCAATTCCCACGAAGTCAATTCACTTTCGGTTAAATTACACGTGGATAACGGAAAAAAATCTGTGTGCGGTTACTTAGATTTTTTTTTGTTGTTGTAACTTTTACGAGTTTACTTCTTCTATTTATTCAACTCGCACAACTTTCGTCGGCTTTATTTCGCTCCTCTTTTTCGCCCACCCAGCCCGGAACCCCTCCCGTACATAATTCCTCCATAGGCTGTATTCTCCTCCTCGGCCAGATAATATACATTTTTTTCTTCGTCCATAAGGAAAAAAAGCTTCCTTTTCAGAGCAATATGCGGTAAAGTTTAATTGACCGCGACTGAAACTAATAAAAACTTTTTCTACTCGTCCGAAAGATGTGTTTAAAGGGGGCGGGGGGGTTATTTTGTAATTGAAGCTGACGTGAATATATTGGATTTAATTTTCGGGCTGAAAATTCGAGTTACCCTTTACTTTATTAATATCTGCTAACTTTGCTCCGATGGAAAGCGACGCGAATATTTCTTTTTAATGCGAATATTATTTCCTGCTTTGTGAATCTGGGCGCTACGGCTTCATCCCTCAGGCGGAAGTTTTTCATTTATTTTATGTATCACATTTGTACTTGTATACTATTAAAAAATGTACGCACTACAAACTTTCCTCAAAAAGAAAATTGCTGAACAAGTTAAAGCTCTCATAAATATTTTTTGCATTTTTTGCAAAAAAATGCTTTTTATTATACAATATTATTTTTCTAAATACATTACACATTATCAGAATAAACATAAACAATATGAACGGGATAAAAAATAGTAACCGTTGGGCGGGTTATGAAGCGTGGATTTCAGCACATTTTTATATTGGGTACCAAGTGGCAGCAGACTCGTCGAAATAGCTCGTCCATATTGGAATGATCAAGTAGATAAAAGTGTTGCATGTCTGGACTTAATAGGGCAATATGAGGAATGATCCTCACGACAAACAGAAATGGTAGAATGCGTTGTTGGTGGCCTTTTTTAAAAAAATAGTATATAGTCACTGCAGCGTCGATGGATGTAGATGTCGTTGTTGATGTGTAATCGATTAAGATGAATTGCGGTGTGGTCCGTAAACGATGGTCCCGACCAACGCGTCGGCTGCGATGAATGACGGAACACATTTAGGACTTCATTCGTTCGGTGAGGTCGAAATTAGTTAATTGCCTCCCGCTTCGGCTCACCCAAATGACGCAAAACGCTACCCACATGCATGATATGAGATTAATTATTTGTAAATTTTTATTGTGTGCGTTTATTTAGTCTCATTTGAGTCTTAATGGTCATGCAGTTTTTAATATGTGCAAGCTTTCATTGTTTTAATCAAAAGCATCAAACGAAGTTAAAAAGGCGCTATCTCTTTGCGCATTGCTCCTCCAGCACATTCCTACCGAAAAGAAAAGCTTCAGTTGCAACTGTGCAAGAATTCTGCACACGTTTCACAATTACATAACAATTTTAATTAAGCCCTGCTGTTTGCAATTTGCATGTACGCCTGAAGAGTGGCATGCAAAAGAAATGCGAATATTTGACACAAAAATACTGCTTATCTCCATACCTTTTCCTATTATTTCTAGCAGTATCTCTAGCAGCTGTTCGCCATTTCAATTAGTCTGTCAGGTCAGACAGCAGCCACCTCCTCATTCCACCCGGATGAAGGAGACCTCAGCAGACTGTCTCGGCTTCTTTTGTGCTAAATTAAAAAAGTTGCGACCTCGACGTGGCCGCGCGACATTGTTTAACCGCAACCGTGTAATATAATAAGGGGATGCCCAAGATATTTACTCAATATCTTATCTAACTCATAACAAAATCATGTTGTTTTATATTAAAGATATTCGATTTTTAATATAAATTAATTTAATCGAGCATGTCTTGATAATGAAACGATGCTAACAGTCTGGATGGGTTCAAAAAGCTAAGGGATGGCCTTAAATATTATAAAAAGATAGTTGTTGAGCCTCCAATAAGCTGTATATATGTTATATAAAAATGAAATTATGCGATGTTATTGAAGAAGAATCAGCTCTAAATTGGCATAGAAACAATCTTGATTAAAATTTTATAAAAAGCCTTTAGGTCGTATCTATAAAACTTAAATAGCATGCTTTATCTTATTAATATTGGAATTTAATCATCTTATACCGATTGTGACTTATACTGGACGTTAGCGCGGTGTCCAATCCAGTTAAGGCAAAATAAGGCATAATAATAAGGTATGGCGTCCGATTACAAGGCACTCATTCGTCACATCAGCAGTCCGAAAAGCGGACCGATTGGATATACGAACCTTGTGGCCACTCCATCCTCTTTTAGAACCTTTTGCGGCTTTTTCTATGATCTGTGCGATCATGGGAGCACTAAAAAGCAAAAATAATTTGGATTTCCAGAGGGGAGGGGGGTGGAAGTTAGATACTTGCCACGGCCGCTTCATACCCTTGTTACGGCTCTGAGCTCTACTATTGCCTTTCTTTCTAAGCGCGTGCCTATAATTCTTCTTCGAAACATATATCCACCATGACATGTAGCAACGGTACCAGATTTTTATTGAAAAAACAAAATGATTAATAATATCATCGGAGCCACAGTTTGAATTGAAATATTTCAAGAAGAAGAGTTGTGTCCCAATGATTCCAAATTGAAACGTGTGCAGTTTCCGGTGCGAACATCAACAAATAATAGAAACACACAGGGTATGCGTGCATGCTTCTCACATGGATAGCTGTATATGGGCTGTTCTCGTTCAAATCATTTATTACCAGACGGTACGCATTATACGGAAAAGTATTGTGAATCTAAAAGCACTTCATCAGCACGGCATAAGCATACTCTTTGGGACGAATATAACAACAACATGATAATCCTTCTCTAAGCCGAGCTGTGTGATTGATGATGATTGAGCATGTCAGCCCGCTTACAAAATGCACAGCATGGTACAAAGCTGTGAAATTAAAATTTCATGTCTGCAATAACACGTTCCTTCTTTATTTCTTGGGGTCGCTTGCGCTCTGAGCGTGGGGGGAAGCTGGAGATCGTAGAAGTCTCCGGGGATGCATTAATAAATGCCCTAAAATTAAGAGAGAGTGGCTACAAGGTTTCCGTGTCCAACCGGACCGAATTTCGGATCATTGATACAACGAAGGAACGCCTCGCGATCGGACCTAAACGAGGTCCGGGACGACCCGGCGATATCTCAGGCGGTATCTAAACGAGAGGTGGCGGTCGACGCAAACCACCTCTCCTCTCATCTAAATAAAACAGAAAATTCATATGAAAAATTGTGATAACATAGCATATTAAAGGATCAGGTATAAATTAGATCATAATATCGTACCAAAAGTCAAACAATCTTCTTCGAATCTTTATATGTTTCGTTCTGTACGCTTTTTTCCAGAAAATCTTTTTATATGCCCCGCTCGTCGAGTTGCAAGTTTTTCTCGTATCAAAGTCAGAAAATATTTGCTGAAAGTTGCCGGGGGGGGGAAAAAATATTATTAGCTTTCACCGGTTGTCGGTCGCAATTACTGGGAGGCTATACAATCGTTATCTACACATGCCGCCGTTACGTCTGTCTGTCCGTTTCTTTCATTTTTTACAACCCTCCTCCTACTTTTGCACTCCCCCCCATCGGTGCCGCGGTAATATTTCATTTTTTGTATTAATTCACAATTTTTCTGGCATAGACGATAACAACTTCAGCCGCTGGGGAGGGGAAAAAGCGACCGACTCGAACGTAATAAACTCGTTAGTCCAACAGACGTCTGTCATTTCGTCCGGCTGTTAGTGGGAAAACAATTTTCTTTTACATAAAAAATTACCGTGTATCCACGTTTACCTCTTATTTATCTTGCTTTTGCTCTTTTCATTTGAAACATATCGCTGGGAGGAGATTGTGAAATGCTTTTCATCATTTTTCTCTCGTAATGTATTTTTTTTCTATAACAAAACAATTATTAAAATATGTTTTTTTTAATTTTTCAGGTGAGATTAATTTGCAGTACAACGAGAAAGTTATTTAAAAATATTTCTCCAAAGGGTGAGTTTTTCCTTAAATCATAATCATCATCGACTTCATGGCGATTGTTTGGCAACCATCAGTAGTGAACGTTCAGTGAATTTGTAAACACGCAAAAAAATATATAAAATAAATTACAAACTACCAATATCAAAGATGAGCTATATTGTATTTTGGGGGAGTCTGTTCCTTCATTTACAATATTTAAACATTGAGTGGCAGAGTTTAAACGAGGACGTACGAGCTGCCAAGACGAACATCAACAAATGAGAAGACCACGCCAGAAAATGGCGAAGAAAGTCCACAAAAAGATATTGAATGATTTCCGATTGAAACTGCGCGCGCTAATAGTTATAGTAGGCATATAAAAAGTGCTATGCATCACATGTTGACTGAATATTTGAGCTTGAGAAAGCTGTGCGCAAAATGGGTGCCGCGTTTGCTCACAATGGAACTAAAACAGCGTTATATTTTAATCAATTGTTTAGGGATATTTCACAGCAATTAAACCGAGCTTATGATTGGTATAATTTATGGATTTTTTAACATCATAGTAGAAGGGGTTAAATGCATTAAGCATGACCTTTTCATTTAGAACGCTCACCCAGCGGGCCACCTGAATAAACGTGTTCAAGTTAGTAAGTCCTACGTGACGAATAAAATACTAAACCTTTTAAGGAGTACAGTCGCGTATTTGCGATCGAATTCTAGTGATTCAAAAAAAGTATTTTTGCATGTTTGGAGAGAAACACAGACAGAAAGAGTGTCTTGCTCGTTAAGTTTGGAGATTATGTGACAAGGACGGAGAGAGTGTCTTGCGTACATCATTCAATTGTATAGATCGATAACCCAAATTTATCAAATAATAATGATGTGTGAATGATATAATGAATCGATTTCAAGTGTATTGTTTATGTTTACGCGAAGAAGTGAACGAATGTTGTGTGCTATCAATAGTGTTTATTTATTTATATACAGACTTCATAAACGCTGCGCGGTCCTGAGAGATAAGTGGATTTGTACGGACGATACAATATTTTAACACCTTACAGACCGTGCCCGTGTTAACGCGTGATGAGAATAACATAACTTTTTAGAACTTGATAGATATTTAAATTTATTTCTAGGATACACACTACACATGTCGTATAAAATGTTTAATATTAATCGTATAAAATGTCAGTCGAATTTTGAGATTTTTCCGATAGTTAAAATTACCTTGCAAAGAGAAGCCTTTCAGGGTAGAAGACAGGATTTTTAATTAAGAAAAGATGTCTTCTCTCTGTCATCCTCCTCAGATTAGCCTAGATCATGCTTGAAAATTACACGCCCGCCACGGGCGCAACTGGAATTGAGGCGTAAAACTCAGAATACCGATCCGGTCGAGAGTTGCACACGGTTTTTATTTTACTCAATCATTTTACTTTACATAAACCAACACTGATTGAATCTGTCCGTTTTTATAATATAAAATACTAAGTTGTCTTTTCTTCGTTATCGTTATATTTGGTAGGCATCCGATCGCGAGCCACTCATTCGTTACATCAGCGGTCCGAAAAGTGGACCGATTGAGCATACAAACCTTATGACCACTCTCTCCTCTTGTGGACCTTTTGTGGCATTTTATATGATCTGTACGATCACGGAAGCAACGTAGCGTCTAGCTATCAAAAGTGTAAAATCTTAATAAATGGAATGCTCTGATCCTTTCCTAATCATAGACATAACGCTGCATTCAATCAACATAGTATTTATTTATTTATATATACATATATAATTTATGCGGGTCATTCCAGTAATTTATTATTTTCCCAAGATACAAACGCCAGTGTATATTTTTTTGTTGCTTAAAATAATATTGCTGTCCGCTTGTTGGGAGTATTTCATCCCTAAAATGATTCGATGCCCCGTTATATCGTACCCGATTGTTTATGCAGACTTAATACAATATGTAAATCAGGTTGGAAATAATAATTTGCTATTTTGAATATGGCGATCCAGTGCTTCATTTTGCATTTTGAAAACGCGAAATTTATATTAAAGTCGTAATTTGAACGAGACAGTAACCATTGCTATGTTTTAATAATACGCATGCAAATGAAATCGCATATTATACGTTAATGTATACAACTTTTTAATAACGTCCCATTGGGATGAGAGTTGGAATATACGGGATCGAAAAATAATTAATAAACAAAGTATATTCACATTTATTATACGATCTGGGAACAATCTTTGGTGATCAATGCACACCTGATAAGGTCTTCGAATTTTTATGGCCCCTCATTGTTCCCAATTATTGATATGCTTCCTTTTTATCTAAAATTGACCATTTGGGCATTTCAGGCAAAAAACTCCCCTTATTTGATACTCCAAAATACTAAATATATTAGGGAATGGCAAATATAAAACCAGATGTTAAAAACCGTCTTCAAATACCCTTAATCCGTTACATTACATTATAATATGTTTAACGATCTGCATGGATATTTTTATGCGATTTTTGAATACGTCATGTAAATGGATGCTTAAAATGAAAGGTTCGACGCATTATTGAAGCTCTATAATTGAATTATCTTTGAATAGTTCCAGGGATCTTATGTATGGCATCCCTTAACGCTTTTAGCCGTAGTACTAAGGCGGTGGTGTTTTTTAAATTCTCAATTCAAATAAAATGACGCTGCACGTGGATGCGCATATAATCGGTCGGGACAATACGCTTTTAAAGTTTATTCCACTCCATGAAATTAAATTTGCGTCCCGCCATTTTTCTGCATTGTTATCTTCATTGGATTCCACGGGCGATGCACTTTTGAAGCATTATGCAAATGCTCTGGTACTTTCTTCTCTTATCTACAGGAGAGTCTTTCGCAAACAGGGAGATGGCGACGTTGATACGTGCACGATTCCTGGTACTTCAGGTGTACTGGAAATGCACTCTGGATGGAAGGTCGTGGGGAGAGAAATCCTTTTGCGGAATGGACCAGGACTTTTTTATGGTACTCGAGAAGAGACTCTGCAAAATGGCGTCGATGTCCTCGATGTAATTCTTAGCTTTGATTTTCGGATAGCGTTTTTATTTAAATAATACAATCTCACCATGCTTAATCGGCTTATAATCAACTCTCCTATAGCATCCACTTCGTTTGCGTCGCCTTTTACGTAAGCAATCGGTAAAATACGTGTAAAAATCAAAATCAATCATATAGTTATGATATAACAGCTTATTAACCCCTAAAGGAGTACTATCCCGAGGCCTGGGACCCCCCCTCCACTTATTCGAAAGAGCACTCTTGTGCATTGAGCTCGGAGACAGACAAAGACAGAGAGAGAACGTAGCGCAGTTCGAAAGACAGAGACGGAGAGCTTTCCCGCATACATCGCACGATTGTATAGATTGTTAGCCCAAATTTATCTACTAATAATGATTTCGATTTCAAGTTTGTTATTTGTTTACGCAAAGAAATGACCGA